>CATIWC010002271.1:0-95697 GCA_948472305.1 Vicia faba | reverse complement strand
CACAATTGTTAAGTATAATTCTAATACCCGGAAAACTACTACACCAAGTATAATCCAAATCATTTCGTTCCAAAAGAAGTCTTTATCCAATTAGAAGGCTTTGACCACATCAATAAATCCTTACTCTTTACTTTAATCTCACATTTAGATCTCATCCTACTCACAATCTCAATAATACCATTTCTTCATATGATTGGGTAATAGAACTCCACAATTTCTCCATAACTCATTGTCTATACTTTTTCGTCATAACCATAATTCCAATCCTTCTTGAATTCATCTTTCCTCTAGCATTACTTCACTTCTCCTCAAAACCTATCGTCATTCTAATCATTCTTAATCGGCATAAGTTGCATATCTATGCACTTATCTAATATGTTCACTTCCTTACTAATGGCAAACATATCATGCCTTAGCTTATTCACTAACAACAGATGTCACTTGACCTCTTCTCAAGTGAACTGCAATAATAACCAATTAATCCTGAAAAACCTCTAGTCTCCATAATGAATTTCAGAGCCTCTCAATATAGACCTCTGTTGTACCGCCAAAATTTTCCCTCTCATTTTTATCAACATTTCTCATCACAAGGCTTTTTGAACTCAAGACCAGGCTAGGGTTTGCTCTGCTCAAGACACCTCCTTGCACTGTTGACCTAAATTAGGGTTTGAGTTTGCACAGGGATTTTTGGACCTTCAATGCCCAAATTGACTTTCATACTTCATGTTGGAATCATAAGTTTGTCCATACCAAGTTTCAAGCTTTGAATCAAATTTTTGCCCAGTCAATTGGACAGTTGACCTAGAAATCAAATGTATTGGGGAAAAGGTCAACTGTGGCCAATTTACAGTCAAACCTCGTGAATTTTGACCCACATCAATATTATGAACTCATATGAACCATTTGATCAAGTTTGGACTACAAATCCATAAGAAATTTGATCAGATCACCAAAAGGGCAAAATGGTCATTTTTAGGGTTTTGACTGTACAAAGACAACTTTTGACGGTTTGACCTAGCCAATGGCAAATCAAGTTCAACAATGGACTCAAGGAATCAATGGCATCATCTTAACCTATTCAACAATTTCAAAAGACCTCAATTGCATTGGATTGACAGATGAATTTTTCAGTCAACTGATCAAAATTTGACTGTACACTGAAAAGTCAAACTTTGACTTTTTGGTCAAAATCAAGTGCCAAGGGTCATTTTTCATCAAGATATGTCAAATTATGAAACTTGTTCACCAAGAAACCCAAAATTGCAAATTAGGGTTTGAAATTGAAAAATTTAATAACTTAGAAAATTTCTAAGTTATGAAATTTTCTTAATAATCCTAACTTTGTCCCACATTTTCACCATGATGCAAATGGATTCAAACAAAACTTACAACATGAAAGTTGTAGTCCTCCACAAAGTCTACAACTTTTATTCATAAAGTTTTCTCAAAAGAAGCTTGGATCTCAAGTTATGATTTTTGGAAGAAGGGTCCCTAAAACTTTTAACTTAGAGAAATTTTGCCCTAATTTAGGCAGGATTTTGACCCATCTTCTTGGCCATTTTTCACATAGTTCCACTTGGAATATAAAGTTTCATTTCAAATATGGATTATAGTACATGTTTCAAGCTTTCCAAATTGTCCAATAACTCCTCAAACACATTTGTGGTTAGGGATAATCGAATGCTTGAAGTTAGCAAAAACTCACTTTGTAACCATGGCCAATACATGTTCATACAAGTTGCAAAATCTGTCCAAACTAGCATTGTACTTGTTTAAGGTCTCTAAATCAATTCACACTCAAAAATTAACTGCAAATACATTGGATATTGGTGTTATTCTGATCATTAGAGCTTGGCACAATGAATAAATCCATTTTGGGCATAAAAATAACACTTCCATTTACATAAAGCTTGCTTTATGTTAAATTCCATTTCTTGAGCCATACACCAAGCCCTTTGCTGCAAACAAGGCTCCCTAATGTCAGGAAAAGCTCAACCACTTTGTGCAGCTAGGGTACAAGCCAGTACAGCCATAGCATTGTCAACTCTCACTTTTTACTTCAAAACCAAGTAATTTTGCCAAAAGGACAGAGCTTGCATATCTGATATATTCAACTTTTGCCAACATTTCAAATAGGTTTTGCACATCCCTGTGAGCCAGAAACACGAGCCATTGATCCCTCAAACACCCTTATACACAAAAATCACATTTTCTTGCAAAACAGGGCAGGCCCTGCAGAACCACTTCCATTTTCACATCCACTCGTGCGTTTTGCTTGAAACTTGTTCCAATACCTTCCATTCAACTCACTCAAGCTATCCCAAACCTCCATTGCCGAATGTAACTCCATTTACAGTGTTCACCATTTCTGTTTTGAAGCTTTGCAGGTTGAGTTCTATAGAGAGATTCAGACCATTTTAAAACAAACTAAGCATTAGGAAAGGTCCAGGGAACATCAAGCAAGCTCAAAAGAACCTCAGGCCTCACTGAAAGTTGCTGCATTGTTCAAACTTGAATCCAACTGAAACAGGTATTTCTCAAACTTCTATCTCTCTATTTAGGAACATTTCGCCTTAGGTTTGTGAATGAAAGATGTAGTACTCATTGCCATGAAGCCATACATATGCTCAGTTTTCATTTATATTAAGCGTGCTAAGAGAATTTCATCCATGAACATGCTGAAAAAATTAGGTCATATTTTAGGGCCAGAGAAATTCTCTCTGGTCTTTGAGAGTTAGATCAAGTTTTTTATATGGTTAGAATCGTGGTTTAATGTTCTACAAGTTTAATGTTTTGAGTTTTGGCAAAAGATCACAAATACAGGAGTTAGCAGTTTGAATACAAGGCGCACGTTTTCTGTTGTCACAAGGAAGAAGATGAAGTGGAAATGGGTTGGGCCTGACCTTCTTGCTGTCTACACCCCTCTTTTACTAAATGCACCCCCTGGCCCATTTTCTTTATATTTTGTCATTTTTGTATTTTAATTTCATTTC
This sequence comes from Vicia faba, assembly GCA_948472305.1. Taxonomy (NCBI): domain Eukaryota; kingdom Viridiplantae; phylum Streptophyta; class Magnoliopsida; order Fabales; family Fabaceae; genus Vicia; species Vicia faba. Next base: position 92,704 of record CATIWC010002271.1, on the reverse strand, counting down.
TGACTTTGATATTTTATTTTCAAACATAAAAAATGCATAAAAATATTTCCACATTTTTTTTTACATTTATTAGATATTTTATTTTGATTTTTCTAACATAAAAACAATTTAAATACTTTATATTCTTTATTAAAACTTGAAAATAATGTAAATAATACTTTTATTTTTTATTTCTTATTTTTATTCACACTGAAAATGTTTTCTTGAATATATTTTATTTTTGTAAATATTTTTATTTTATTTTATACATCCTTAATATATTTAATATATATATCTATACATGTATACTTTTATTTTATTAAAAACATAGAATAAAAACACAAAAAAATATTACATTTTATTTTTATTATTATTTATACTAAAAGACACTTTTTTTAAATATGTTTCATTTTTGTACATATTAATATATTTTTGTATATAAATAATATATGACATTTATCTTCTTAAAAGAAATTAGGGTTTACCCTAAAAATAAATAAAATAAATCTTTTTTTATTTATTTATTTCTTTATATTTCTTTACATTGAAAATATTTTTACATACATAAAAACCTCTTTTTTGCATAATACATTTTATTCTATATTTATTTATTTTGTTTATTTAAATATTGTATATTTAAATATTGATGCATCTGAGATTCAATTTGGTTGTAATAACTTAGGGTTTAAATTTCTTGCAAAATAATCCCCTGTCCAAAATTGTACCCCCATCCCCATAATCATGTTGTAATAGCTTAGAATTTAAATTTTCGCACTTAATGTTTTCAATTATGCCATGATTAGAGAATTAGGGTTTGTATGCCAAAATCAAATTAACAAATAGTTTGATCTAATCAAAGACAAAAATGCATGAAAAACAAACACAATGCACACTTGCACCCCTAGGGTTACAATCCACTTGTTGCCTTCAAAAATGGGCCATGGTATGCATGTTGAGTACTTTGGCAAAACAAAAACACAAACAAAAGATCATAGTCCCTCGATGACGCTATCTGAGTTTCCTAAACAAAAATGATCAAGTCCCTTAAGAAAATTGCCAAAAATACTTGACACAATTGCTATCATGGTCTATACGATGACCCGCGCCTGTCCCGTTTAACATCCTAACACAAGGTTGTTCACCAAATGCGATAGTGAAACAACACTGTTAAAAGGGTTAAAAACATAAGAAAGATCTTTGAGTAAAATAGGGTAGATAGCTCTTAGTTACTTGATCAAAAGCTTGCAAAACATCCTTGCTATCTTCAAACACATTTCACAACACAATTTCAAAACCCTACTTTCAAACATTGAAAACTTTTCAAAAGACAAAAACACCTTTGTATACATTCAAACAAGAATCATTACAAAGGTTACCACAATGATGGCCTCTTTTCAAAACATCTTTCAAAACCACACACAAAGCACCATTTCAAACAATTGAAGAGCACCATTTCAAACAATTGAAAAGAAAAGCAAGTGATCTAAATAAGTAACTAAGAGCCCATGGATAACCATGGATGAAAAGGGTGCTTGCACCTTCCCTTTTCATAATCTACTCCCCGAACCCAAGAAAACATCTCAAAGGTCTTTCCTGTGCTTTTTGACCTTTTCCTTAGGATAAAATAAAAAGTCGATGGCGACTCTTGCTAAATCGAAACATTTGCGAACACAAACGCAAAACCTCAAGTCAGTTCTTCCACCGTATCACAGAACTGGCGACTCTGCTGGGGACATCCTTTAAAAGTGGAGTAACCTTAGGGCTTAGATCACCTTTGCATGCTTATCTTGACTGCATTGATTGCTTTACATTTGGTTCTCTTGTTTGGGCTTGAAATCCTCTACCCGGATTTGGGAAACATTCATAGGTAAATAGCAATACGTTGTGGAAACTGTGCAGGGTATACCGACATGGTTGAAGCAATAACTATATTAGTGCGACATATTTGTGAGTATCGGTAGCCTTTGAGTCAATCAAAGAGAATACGGGGCCGCTGAGTGATGTCATGAAGCACTAATGAACTCTTAGAACCTTACGTGACCATCTTGGCCTTTTTTTAAGAGTAGTGAGATGACCGGCTTTGGTGCAGTCCGAAGTTGGTAGATACTCGATACTACACTCATTGAGGTTTGTTTTCTTGGAATATTTTGGTCTCCAGTTAAGTGGCTAAACCAAAACAATGAACACAGAAAATAATCCAGTGATATTGAGCTCCTTAGAACCCGGTTACTATTTATAGGACAGGTTGAGCCAACTAACTTTAAGAGGGTACTTACCTATGAAACCTCATGCAAGCCTGAAACTAGGATCTTGTGTGACTTACTTGTACATATGTTTGTGCATACATCATGAACATCATGAAGCATCATTTGCATCCACTAACCATTTCAAGGGTTTGGATCTTCATCTTTGTTCTTATTTTGTAGGTCATGGAATCTCTTCGCAGGAAAACAATTCAAGTCAACCTTGTGAGAATCCCTCCTCAGCTCAAGGAGCTTACTTCCAAGATTCCAGAGATTTCTCTCTTCAGTGAAAGACATGGTAGACTTCTCAACTTGGTCAACTCCAACATTGAAGAAGATATGGTGAAAGTTCTCTTCCAGTTCTTTGACCCCCTACACCATTGTTTCACATTACCTGATTACCAACTAGTACCTACTTTGGAGGAATTTTCTCAACTCCTAAGGATTCCTATTCTTCATCAACTACCCTACAACGGTACGAAAAAAGAACCAAAGCCTGAAGATGTTGCTCAAGCCTTACACTTGAAACCATCTGATATAAAGGTCATTGGGAAACCAGAAGTGGTGTCAAGGGTTTCTTGGCAAAGTTTCTGTTTGAGAAGGCACAAGACTGCTGGAATTCTCTAGATCTATAAGCTTTTTAAGAGATTCTGGCACTCCTCATCTATGGGTTGGTCTTGTTCCCAAACCCTGACCAACTTATAGATGTGAATGCTGTCAAGATTTTCATATCTCGGAATCCTATGCCTACATTGCTTGGGGATATCCTACACTCATTTTACACACGAACAATGAGGAAAAGAGGTGTCTCATGTGTTGTACTCCTCTCCTAGCAAGGTGGTTTATTTCTCACCTTCCACAATCAGTTTTGAATAATGAACGGTGTTTAAGGTGGTCACAACGGTTGATGACCCTCACACATTCTGATGTTCATTGGTGTTCTCGGTCTAGAGAAAATATCATCATCATTGATCGTTATGGGGAATTCCCTAATGTCCCACTACTTGGCATTAGGGGAGGCCTTACCTACAACCCCTGTTTAGCTCTAAGACAGTTTGGATATGCTCGGAGGGATGGCCCTCATGACATGCTGATTCCTGACTTGTTTTTTGACTTTGACAACGATGCGCAAGGACTTCGACAAAGGTTCATCAGAGCTTGGAGGATGCCCAACAAAGTGGATAGTAAGACACTGGGGCACAAGAATTCCATCCCCCTTGAGCCTTATCTCAAGTGGGTACGAACCCACACCCAGAATCTTATGATGCCATATCCTCACATTCTCCCCGTGATCAAAGAGCCTATTACGGAAGGAGAGGTTCCATACACCCTCCTACATCCTGACATGCCAACATCATTGGAAAAATTACAAAAGAGTTGGATCCAACTCAAAGAAGAACAGAATACTTTTGAAGCCAGCTTCTATGCCAGTGAGAAGAAGGTTTTAGAGCTTACCCGCCGACTTCATGAGGATGAAACTCTCAACACTTACATCGCGCCAAAAAGGATGCACAATGTCTTTTTACATTAAGAATTTTGTAATATTTTTCCCATGGGGCACTTATGTACTAACAAATTTCTTCTTAATATGACGTGTGTTCTTTTTGTTTGCAACAAATTTGAATTTCTGAATCCTTGAATGCATTACATGAATAACATATCATTCATCATATGCATAAATAGGTCTTCACACCAGGTTTCCTTATCTTTCTGCTGTTTATTTCAGCCAGATGGATTTGGAGCAGACGGTTAAGGATCTGCAAGCGCAGAACTCTCAATTCCAGCAACTCCTCATGACCTTAGCAAAGGGTCAAGAGGACCTTAAAGCACTGTTGGAGAAAGATAAAGATAAAAAGAAGAAAAGGCCCGGTGTGGTCATTATGGGAAGGAGGTTTGAAAACAACGCTAGAAAAGTTCTCGAGTTCCCCTCGACGTCTGATGAAGGGGGTGGTAAAGGAAAATGAACTGCAATGGCTTCTGAATCTGAAGTTGAAGGAGAAGAAGAGGAAGAAGATGAAGATTACTCCGAACAGCAATATCCCCCGACGGATGATAAGTTTAAAAATCTTGAGGATAGGTTGGAAGCCATGGAGTTGCAAAGGGTACCTGGTTTAGATTTTGAAGAACTAGGGTTGGTCGCTGGGATCGTTATTCCTCCCAAATTCAAAGTTCCTACATTTGCTAAGTATGACGGTCTGTCGTGCCCGAAGATGCATCTAAGATCCTACGTTAGAAAGATCCAACCCCACTCATCTGATAAGGATCTTTGGGTCCATTTTTCCAAGATAGTTTGTCAGACACACAATTGGACTGGTTTTATCAACTTGAGAGGTCTGAGGTTCATAACTGGGAAGATTTAGCTGCTTCTTTCTACCGACAATACCAATACAATGCTGACTTAGCACCTACTCGTACTCAACTAGAGTATGGGTATGGCTTCTAATGAGGGATTTAAAGAGTATGCCCAAAAGTGGCGTGACCTGGCGGGAAGGGTGAAGCCACCATTGTCGGATAGAGAGCTGGTTGACATGTTTTTAGGGACCCTGTCTGGCCCTTTCTTCAATCATTTAATTGGGAGTTCCTCCGCGGGATTCACCGAATTAATTCTGACCGGTGAAAGGGTCGAGGCCGACATTAAAAGTGGTAAGATTCAGAAAGATGCCTCCGCGTCCACTGCCATTAAGAAGACCTTCCCAGCTAAGAAGGAAGCTTCTGCTGTTTATTCTCAGAAAAGCCAAGGAAGAACCAAGCGCCGACCAACTATAGGGGTTGTGATGATTCAAAACTCTTCAAATGATCAACCTCGCAGCAATCAGCCAAGATCTAATCAGCAAAGGGTAGAAAGGCCACAACGAAAATTCACCTGAATCAACATGACACCGGCTCAAGTACTCCCTCATTTGCTAAAGCTGAATCTTACCAATTTGAAGGAAGCGCCAAAGAACCCTAATACCTCTTCTCCATATTACCACTCCAATGCAAAATGTGCTTACCACTCTGACAGTGTAGGGCATGATACCAACAACTGTTGGGCTCTTAAGAACAAAATCCAAGACCTGGTCGACACCAAGGAGGTAGACTTCGATGCACCCGAAAAGCCAAATGTGATTTCTGCCCCAATGCCCAAGCACGATCATAATGTTCATGCCGTTATGGAAGACCTTCATGTTACCAATGTTGCTGACCTTTTGACTCTGTTACCAGTGATTAAAGTAAATTTGATGAGAGCCGAGATATTCCCAGGCTGTGGAAAAGACTTTTACTTCTGTTTAAACATACGAGCTGACTGCCCACTGTTGAAATCAGGCATCCAACGCCTGATGGATACCCAAGAGATACTCTTCCAAAAAACTCCTGTTGATACCTTCACTCCTGTTACTCCTGCTACCTTTGTTACTTCAACCAATGACATTGCAATAATAACCATCTCCGACAATCTTCCTAAGGCTTGCAAAAGGCCTGTCAAGATTACGCCTGATCTTAAGTTTGTGTCGTTGAAAATCACCATGTCGGGGCCTGTCCCGTATAAATCTAACAAGACGATACCATGGAACTACGGAGGAGAAATCTTCTATCATGGTATCAAACAGATTAAATCAGTCCAAGAGAATTCTGATGATGAAACCCCTGATATAGGGAACATTGCGGGAACAAGCAAGATAACTCGCAGCGGACAGATTTTCTCTCCGGAGATTGCTCCCCCCCGAGCAGTCTTCGGACCCTCGAAAGCTTTTATGCCTGTTAAGCCATCTGTGCAAGGCCCGATAATTGAAGAATTGGATATTCCTGAAGTTAGACCCTCTGTTGATACTACCGATAAGGGTAAGGGGATACTAGAAGCGCCTGTCAGGATGAAGGCTCAGACTGTGGTAATCCCCGAAACCACCCAGAAAGAAATGGAAGAAATCTTAAAGATAATCAAGAAGAGCGATTACGACGTCGTAGAACAGCTAGGGAAGACCCCTTCCAAAATATCCATGTTGGCTCTTCTACTCTTCTCTGAGGCCCATGCTAAGGCCTTAATCAAATTCTTAAAAACAGCACACGTGCCTCAAGAAACTTCGGCTGACCAGTTTCAGGAGTGCGTGGCTAGCCTGACTGCTGATAATGGTCTTGGTTTTTCCGATGCTGATTTGACCCCTAAGGGAAGAAAACACAACAACGCGCTGCATGTCTCAGTAGAACGCAGGGGAACCACACTTGCCCATGTCTTGGTGGATACCGGTTCATCTTTAAATGTACTATCGAAGAAGGCGTTGGATAGACTGGACTGCGAAGGATTGACCCTTAAACCAAGTAACATCGTTGTTAGAGCCTTCGATGGTTCTAAGAGGATGGTTCATGGAGAAGTGGACATTCCTATCAAAGTGGGTACATAAATTTTCAACTCCACCTTTTATGTGATGGACATCCGTCCTTCATATTCTTGCTTGTTGGGAAGGCCATGGATCCACTATGCTGGGGCAGTTACCTCCTCTTTACACCAAATTCTAAAGTAACCTGTTCAGGGTAAGATTATAACGGTTCACGGTGAGGAAGAGTACATGATAAGTCACCTCAACTCCTTCCGCTATGTGGAGTTGGATGGAGAATTCATAGAAACGCCTTTCCAACATTTTGAGGAAGTTTCTCCTGAGGTCGAAGTTGCAAAGTCAATGGTTGATGTGCCTATCGTTTCCAAGCATGCGTCTAGGATGGCATCTCTCAAGGATTCAGAAGCTGTAATCAAAGAAGGAAGGAGTACAGTGTGGGGGCAACTGCCTGAGTTTTCTCACAAGACAGACAAGTTCGGACTAGGTTTTACTGCTGCTGGCCAAAAAGCTGTGCGTCGCTCCAGGGCCGCAGGACCACCCGTAAAAATCACTCACCATGGAATTAATGCCTTATAAGATGATGATGAAGAAGACAACTTTGAGGATTTGATCTTTCAAACCGTCGAAGGAGGGTTAAGCAAATGGGAAGCGAAGGACTTCGTTCCCATCACTTTCATCAACCAGTAATTTATCTTTGAACAATTTCCTATTTTTGTCTGTAATAACTAAACAATTCGTACACTATTTTCACCTTATGCCTTACTCGGGGCATATAGGTCTGTTTGTAAGGGCTTGATTTTCTTCATTATCATATGCCATGTTTTAATGAATCATTGGACGTTTTCATCTATAAATTGTTGTGTTCATTTTCTTTCCTTTTGCATTTTGTTTTGTTTAAGGATGGCTATCCCTTACACACACCCACACTCACAAAATGCAGGTACCCATCCACTCCGGATTCCATGGGTGACTATTTTGCTTTAGCCTTCAGTGACTCTGAAGATTTGGTCAATCATGCTGAGTACGAAGTTGACGAAGATTATGAAGTGCCGGGAGAGTTAGCCAGACTTTTGCAACAAGAAGAGAGGGCTATTCTGCCCCATGAAGAATTGCTAGAGACCATCAACTGGGGAACATAGGAAGACAATAAAGAGGTTAAGGTGGGTGCCAACCTGGAACCAAGTGTCAAAGAGCGTTTAGTTCAGCTGGTGAATGAATATGTTGAAATCTTCTCCTGGTCCTACGAAGACATGTCGGGGTTAGATACAGATATCGTGGTTCACCGTCTCCCTACAAGAGAAGACTGTCCACCGATCAAACAAAAGGTCCGCCGAATGAGGCCCGACATGTCTGAGAAGATCAAAGTTGAGGTAATGAAGCAATTTAATGCTGGCTTTCTGGCTGTTACTTCCTATCCATAATGGGTTGCTAACATTGTGCCCGTGCCTAAGAAGGACGGCAAAGTCAGAATGTGTGTGGACTATCGGGACTTAAACAGGGCTAGCCCTAAAGATGATTTTCCCCTACCACACATTGACATCTTGGTTGACAACACAGCTCAACACAAGGTATTTTCCTTCATGGATAGGTTCTCGGGATACAACCAGATCAAAATGGCCCCCAAAGACATGGAGAAAACTTCTTTTGTCACGCAATGGGGTACCTTCTGCTACAAAGTGATGTCATTCGGACTGCAGAATGTCGGGGTAACCTATCAACGCGCCATGGTAGCTTTATTTCATGACATGATACTTCATGAGATTGATGTTTACGTAGACGAAATGATAGCCCGATCACAGACAGAAGAGGAACACCTCGACCATCTGTAAAATCTGTTTGTCAGATTGAAGGAGTATAAGCTCAGACTAAACCCAAGCAAGTGCACCTTTGGAGTCAGGTATGGCAATCTTTTAGGATTTATCGTCAGCAACAAAGGCATTGAGGTTGATCCTGCTAAAGTAAAAGCTATACAAGAAATGCCTTCCCCCCCGCACTGAAAAGGAGGTTAGAGGTTTCTTGGGACGCTTAAACTACATTGCAAGGTTCATCTCTCACCTAACATCTACCTGTGAGCCAATCTTCAAACTGTTGAAAAAAGATCAGGTAGTTGAATGGAATAATGATTATCAAGTTGCTTTTGATAAGATCAAGGAGTATTTACTGGAACCTCCTATTTTGATGCCACCCGTCAAAGGAAGGCCATTAATCATGTATCTGACTGTTTTGGATAACTCAATGGGGTGCGTACTGGGCCAACATGACAAGTCTGGCCGAAAAGAGCATGCCATTTATTGCCTTAGCAAAAAGTTTACCGACTGTGAGACTCGTTACTCACTGCTCGAGAAAACTTGTTGCGCTTTGGTATGGGCTGCTCGCCGGCTAAGGCAGTATATGTTGACTCATACCACTTTGCTGATTTCCAAGATGGATCTGATCAAGTATATCTTCGAAAAGCCTGCTTTATCTAGAAGAATCGCTAGATGGAAAATGATCCTGACTGAGTATGATATCCAGTATACTACCCAAAAAGCTATAAAGGGGAGTGTACTAGCTGACCATCTAGCTCATCAAGCCGTTGAAGATTACCAATCTATGAGATTCGACTTCCCTGACGAGGACATCATGACATTGGACAACATTGAAGGTAACGGACCATATGACGGACCTGAACCAGGATCCCGTTGGACCCTGTACTTTGATGGTGCTTCAAATGCACTTGGCAACGGTATCGGTGCGGTACTTATTTCTCCGGAAGGTTTCCATACACCCTTCACTACCCGACTTTGCTTCAGCTGTACCAACAACATGGCTGAATATGAAGCTTGCATCTTTGGTCTCAAGGCTTCTATAGACTTGGGAATCAAATCTTTGGTCGTATTTGGGGACTCGGATTTGGTTATCAGTCAAGTCAAAGGAGAGTGGGACATTAAACATCCTAATCTTATCCCATACAAAGAACATGTCTTGACATTGTTGCCTCATTTCGAGCAGATTACTTTCGAGCACTTCCCACGAGAAGAAAATCAGCTAGCAGATGCTCTGGCTACAATGTCTTCCATGTTTAAACTCAACTGGGATAACGAGGCTCCCCAAATCACCATCGAGCGAATGGACGAACCTGCACACTGTCATGAGATTAATACCGAAGAAGTAGTGGAACAACCCTAGTTTCATGAAATCAAAAGGTATCTCCAGACTCGAGAATACCCTGAAGGAGCTTCCGTCAATGACAAAAAGTTCTTAAGGAGATTTACTGCCAAGTTCTTCCTGAGCAACGGTGTCCTTTATAAGCGCGGCCATGATTGTGTTCTACTTCGTTGTGTGGACAAGGTTGAAGCTGAGTTGATCATGACCGAGATACATAGTGGCACATTTGGCACCCACTTAAGCGGACATACGATGGCTAAGAAGATTCTAAGGGCAGGCTACTAATGGTCTACCATGGAAGCTGATTGTCATCAACATTCCCGTACTTGCCACAAATGTTAAGTCTATGCCGACAAAGTACATATTCCTCCTGTTCCTCTCAACGTTCTAACAGCTCCTTGGCCATTCACAATGTGGGGCATCGACATGATTGGAGAGATCAAGCCTACGGCATCCAATGGACATCGCTTCATCTTGGTCGTTATTGATTACTTCACTAAGTGGGTCGAAGCATCTTCTTACGCCTCTGTTACAAAGAATATGGTCACCCGCTTCATTAAGCAGAATCTCATATGTCGGTACGGTATCCCCGACAGGATTATCACGGACAACGGTACAAATTTTAACAACACTATGATCACCGCTCTGTGCGAGCAGTTCAAGATTTATCATCACAATTCATCTCCCTATCGGCCAAAGATGAACAGTGTTGGTGAAGCCGCGAACAAAAATATCAAGAAGATCATTCAAAAGATGACAGTCACCTACAAGGACTGGCATGAGATGTTACGGTTTACTCTGCATGGATATCGTACCACGGCGTGTACTTCAACTGGGGCAACCCCCTTTTCTTTGGTATATGGCATGGAAGTTGTTTTACCTATGGAAGTTCAGATTTCCTCCTTAAGGATTATGAAGGATGTCGGTTTGAGTGAAGACGATTGGATTCAGACCCGACTTGATCAACTTAATTTGATCGATGAAAAACGACTTACTGCTGTTTGTCATGGTCAGACGTATCAAAAACGGATGATCAAGGCCTTCAACAAGAAAGTCAGGCGTCAGGTATATCAAGTCGGAGATCTTGTAATCAAGCGGATCATCTTGCTGCAAAGTGATCCCAGGGGCAAGTGGACTCCTACTTACGAAGGACCATTTGTGATCAAGAACATCTTTTCTGGTGGGGCAATGATTCTGACCACCATGGACGGCAACAACTTGCCGCACCCTGCGAATGCAGACATAGTCAAAAGATACTACGCATAAAATGACCCGACAAGTTGAAAACCCGAAAGGGCGACTTGGGAAAAAATGGGCATCCTGGTGAATCGAAAACCCAAAAGGGCGGTTCAGGCAAAAATTAGGGATAAATAAAAAAAATCTGTACACCCGGCAAGTTGAAAACCCGAAAGGGCGACTTGGGCAAAAAAGGGTTTCTCAGTGGATCGAAAACCCGAAAGGGCGGTCCAGACAAAAGTTAGGGAATTAAAGCGTATGATTATGTCTCGTCGGATCACTTTAAGGATAATCTCTTCACCAACAAGTTCCAGGCTTCTTATCAATCCAATCATCGGCGGACGAAGCAACGAATGGACATATACTCAGAGTTGTGAAGGCTATAACAGAATGGGAACCCCATGGAATTGTTACACATAGCCATCTTTCTTTTGTATAAATTTTTTCTCAATTTTATGACAACATTATCTTACTAGGATGTCTGTCTCCTTTGTACAAAGATACTTACAAAAGTTAATACAAAGATACTTCAAAGTGCAGAAATTTGTTTACCTTTCTTTTCTTTTTTACACTTATGTTTTATTTGAAAACATCCAATGTTTTGTTAAATAGGCATATGCATTTGAATATAATCGCTGCTTACAAATAAAACGAAATTGAAAAAGGATAATTACTGATAGGTTGAAGGTGTAGGAAGATATCCTTGTGCTATCCCAGAAGAAATCCCCTGCAGTATATCATTCAGATCCTCAATAAAGCTAAAACCTTGGAGTATACATCCCCAGCGGAGTTTAAGTTTCAAGATCCCCAGTAGAGCCCGAAAACCCTGAAATATATACCCCTAACGGAGCTAGAATATTCTAAACCTTCTTCCCCAGCGAAGTCGAATTTCCAACTATCAATCCCCATTAGGAACCATTCAATTCTCCCCAACTTCCCCAGTAGATTGGCATACAACCCAAGCTCCTGATTTCCTCGACCGAGTAAACACTCTCCCCACAGGGTTATTTCCCGACAGAATAAGGATTCTAGTTCCTGTTTCTCCATTGGAAGCCTCCCAGGTTTTAATTCCCCAGTAGAGGTCGTCAGAGTTTTCCTTATTTCCCAGGAAAGTCATGAAGAATTTTCATTCCCCGTAGAAGTTGTCAAAGCTCTTGTTCAATCCCCAAGCAGTCGGCAAGGATTTCTCATCTTCAACAATCAAAGATTTTTGAATCCTCAACATCGGTCAAGAATTTACTTTCTCCGGCAGAAGTCAAAGATTTCATTATCTCCGGCTATCAAGGATTTTATTTTCCTCAGCAAGACAGCTAATCAACTTACATGCACATCCATTACATTCATATATCATAAACATTGATGAAACACAGTTCATTGCATCATACATATCATGCAACATAACTTTGTGTTTTAGCTAACATTTTACCCTTTTCAGGATAAGATTAAAAGGCTATCGTTAACAATTATTCAGATACAGTATGGATACACCCCAGACACGGCGGTCATTCTATTACTCATTCAGAATTTCAAGTCAAAATACAGTACAGATACACCCCAAACACGGCGGTCATTCTACTACTCATTCAGACTTTAGCAACCCGATACAGACTAGATACGCTCCAAACACAGAAGCCATTCTATTTCTCATTCAGATTCAACTAACAACTTCAAGTTCAGATAAGTTCCAAACACGGATGCCATTCTGGCCCTTTCACCAGAAGTTTGTTTCTCCCCAGTGCAGTCGCCACAGAAGACATTCTGTCACTTATTCAGATCCCCGTTATAGTCTCAGATACACTCCAGACACGGAAGTCATTCTGCTACTCATACAGATCTCAATTTCAGATACAGTCCAGATACGCTCCAGACACGGTTGCCATTCTGTCACTCATTCGGAATTTATCCCCAGCACACAGTTGCTCCATACACAGATGCTTCTCTGTTACCCATTCACAATACAGATACCCTCCAGACACGGCAGTTATTCTGATATTCATTCAAAATTCAACTACAGTTAAAACTCGGATATGCTCTAGACACAAACACCATTCCCTTGCTCATACAAACCCAATCTCCAGATACAACTCAGATACGTTCCAAATACGGATACCATTCTGATGATTCATTCTACTGATTTTCAACAAACAAATCTTAGATGGCATCTTTAAGCCCATCTGCAACAGATTCTACCATCTCCAAATGGCATCTTTAAGCCCATTCCCTCAGATACATTTTTTACGAGTGCAAATTTACGGGCACTCTAGTGTCCAATCCTTTTTACCTTCGAGTCACGAAAGGCAAACTTGCCAATCTAACTCTTCAGGTTCCAGAAGATTGAACAGGGGAAATTGTTGTACCCCAAAATTTTCCCTCTCATTTTTATCAACATTTCTCATCACAAGGCTTTTTGAACTCAAGACCAGGCTAGGGTTTGCTCTGCTCAAGACACCTCCTTGCACTGTTGACCTAAATTAGGGTTTGAGTTTGCACAGGGATTTTTGGACCTTCAATGCCAAAATTGACTTTCATACTTCATTTTGGACTCATAAGTTTGTCCATACCAAGTTTCAAGCTTTGAATCAAATTTTTGCCCAATCAATTGGACAGTTGACCTAGAAATCAGCTGTATTGGGGAAAAGGTCAACTGTGGCCAATTTACAGTCAAACCTCATGAATTTTGACACACGTCAACATTATGAACTCATATGAACCATTTGATCAAGTTTGGACTACAAATCCACAAGAAATTTGATCAGATCACCAAAAGGGCAAAATGGTTATTTTTAGGGTTTTGACTGTACAAAGGCAACTTTTGATTGTTTGACCTAGCCAATGGAAAATCAAGTTCAACCATGGACTCAAGGACTCAATGGCATCATCTTGACCTAGTCAACAATTTCAAAAGACCTCAATTGCGTTGGATTGACAGATGAATTTTTCAATCAACTGATCAAAATTTGACTATACACTGAAAAGTCAAACTTTGACTTTTTGGTCAAAATCAAGTGCCAAGGGTCATTTTTCATAAAGATATGTCAAATTATGAAAATTGTTTACCAAGAAACCCAAAATTGCAAATTAGGGTTTGAAATTGAAAATTTTCATAACTTAGAAATTTTCTAAGTTATGAAATTTTCTTAATTTTTCCTAACTTTGTCCCACATTTTCACCATGATGCAAATGGATTCAAATAAAACATACAACATGAAAGTTATAGTACTCCACAAAGTCTACAACTTTGATTCACAAAGTTTTCTCAAAAGAAGCTTGGATCTCAAGCTATGATTTTTGGAACAAGGGTCCCTAAAACTTTTAACTTAGAGAAATTTTGCCCTAATTTAGGTAGGATTTTGACCCATCTTCTTGGCCATTTTTCACATAGTTCCACTTGGAATCTCAAGTTTCATTTAAAATATGGATTATAGTACGTGTTGCAAGCTTTCCAAATTGTCCAAGAACTCCTCAAACACATTTGTGGTTAGGGAGAATCGAATGCTTGAAGTTAGCAAAAACTCACTTTGTAACCATGGCCAATACATGTTCATACAAGTTGCAAAATCTGTCCAAACTAGCTTTGTACTTGTTTACAGGTCTCTAAACCAATTCACACTCAAAAATTAATTACAAATACATTGTACATTGGTGTTATTCTGATCATTAGAGCTTGGCACAATGAATAAATCCATTTTGGGCATAAAGATAACACTTCCATTTACATAAAGCTTGCTTTATGTCAAATTCCATTTCTTGAGCCATACACCAAGCCCTTTGCTGCAAACAAGGCTCCCTAATGTCAGGCAAAGCTCAACTACTTTGTGCATCTAGGGTACAAGCCAGTACAGCCATAGCATTGTCAACTCTCACTTTTTACTTCAAAACCAAGTAATTGTGCCAAAAGGACAGAGCTTGCATATCTGATATATTCAACTTTTGCCAACATTTCAAACAAGTTTTGCACATCCTTTGAGCCAGAAACACGAGCCATTGATCCCTTAAACACCCTTATACACAAAAATCACATTTTCTTGCAAAACAGAGCAGGCCCTGCAGAACCACTTCCATTTTCACATCCACTCGTGCGTTTTGCTTGCAACTTGTTCCAATACCTTCCATTCAACTCACTCAAGCTATCCCAAACCTCCATTGCCAACTGTAACTCCATTTACAGTGTTCACCATTTCTGTTTTGAAGCTTTGCAGGTTGAGTTCTATAGAGAGATTCAGACCATTTCAAAACAAACTAAGCATTGAGAAAGGTCTAGGGAACATCAAGCAAGCTCAAAAGAACCTCAGGCCTCACTGAAAGTTGCTGCATTGTTCAAACTCGAATCCAACTGAAACAGGTATTTCTCAAACTTCTATCTCTCTATTTAGGAACATTTAGCCTTAGGTTTGTGAATGAAAGATATAGTATTCATTGCCATGAAGCCATACATATGCTCAGTTTTCATTTATATTAAGCGTGCTAAGAGAATTTCATCCATGAACATGCTGAAAAAATTAGGTCAGATTTTAGGGCCAGAGAAATTTTCTCTGGTCTTTGAGAGTTAGATCATGTTTTTTATATGGTTAGAATCGTGGTTTGATGTTCTACAAGTTTCATGTTTTGAGTTTTGGCAAAAGATCACAAATACAGGAGTTAGCAGTTTGAATACAGAGCGCACGTTTTCTGTTGTCACAAGGAAGAAGATGAAGTGGAAATGGGTTGGGCATGGCCTTCTTGCTGTCTACACCCCTCTTTTACTAAATGCACCACCTGGCCCATTTTCTTTATATTTTGTCATTTTTGTATTTTAATTTCATTTCTGACTTTGATATTTTATTTTCAAACATAAAAAATGCATAAAAATATTTCCACATTTTTTTTACATTTATTAGAAATTTTATTTTGATTTTTCTAACATAAAAACAATTTAAATACTTTATATTATTTATTAAAACTTGAAAATAATGTAAATAATACTTTTATTTTTTATTTCTTATTTTTATTCACACTGAAAATGTTTTCTTGAATATATTTTATTTTTGTAAATATTTTTATTTTATTTTATACATCCTTAATATATTTAATATATATATCTATACATGTATACTTTTATTTTATTAAAAACATAGAATAAAAACACAAAAAAATATTACATTTTATTTTTATTATTATTTATACTAAAAGACACTTTTTTTAAATATGTTTCATTTTTGTACATATTAATATATTTTTGTATATAAATAATATATGACATTTATCTTCTTAAAAGAAATTAGGGTTTACCCTAAAAATAAATAAAATTATTCTTTATTTATTTATTTATTTCTTTATATTTCTTTACATTGAAAATATTTTTACATACAGAAAAACCTCTTTTTTACATAATACATTTTATTCTATATTTATTTATTTTGTTTATTTAAATATTGTATATTTAAATATTGATGCATCTGAGATTCAATTTGGTTGTAATAACTTAGGGTTTAAATTTCTTGCAAAATAATTCCCTATCCAAAATTGTACCCCATCCCCATAATCATGTTGTAATAGCTTAGAATTTAAATTTTCGCACTTAACGCTTTCAATTATGCCATGATTAGAGAATTAGGGTTTGTATGCCAAAATAAAATTAACAAATAGTTTGATCTAATCAAAGACAAAAATTCATGAAAAACAAACACAATGCACACTTGCACCCCTAGGGTTACAATCCACTTGTTGCCTTCAAAAATGGGCCATGGTATGCATGTTGAGTACTTTGGCAAAACAAATACACAAACAAAAGATCATAGTCCCTCGATGACGCTATCTGAGTTGCCTAAACAAAAATTATCAAGTCCCTTAATAAAATTGCCAAAAATACTTGACACAATTGCTATCATGGTCTATACGATGACCCGCGCCTGTCCCGTTTAAGATCCTAACACAAGGTTGTTCACCAAATGCGATGGTGAAAAACCACTGTTAAAAGGGTTAAAAACAAAAGAAAGATCTTTGAGTAAAATAGGGTAGATAGCTCTTAGTTACTTGATCAAGAGCTTGCAAAACATCCTTGCTATCTTCAAACACATTTCACAACACAATTTCAAAACCCTACTTTCAAACATTGAAAACTTTTCAAAAGACAAAAACCCCTTTGTATACATTCAAACAAGAATCATTACAAAGGTTGCCACAATGATGGCCTCTTTTCAAAACATCTTTCAAAACCACACACAAAGCACCATTTCAAACAATTGAAGAGCATCATTTCAAACAATTGAAAAGCAAAGCAAGTGATCTAAACAAGTACCTAAGAGCCCATGGATAACCGTGGATGAAAAGGGTGCTTGCACCTTCCCTTTTCATAATCTACTCCCCGAACCCAAGAAAACATCTCAAAGGTCTTTCCTGTGCTTTTTGACCTTTTCCTTAGGATAAAATAAAAAGTCGGTGGCGACTCTTGCTAAACTGAAAAATTTGCGAACACAAACGTAAAACCTCAAGTCAGTTCTTCCACCGTATCACAACCTCTATTTACTTTGGATACATTCCACAGATCTCTTCATTCGAAATAACATGTTCAAGAAAATTCACCCCTCTAAGTCATGATCTACATCCTGACATCCTTAAATACATTTTCTTCCCTTTCGAAAATGTAATTCAAATTACGAAATTTAACGTTTCCTTTTTCTGACCCAGACTAAATCTAAATGCCCTCAATAACCACCACAACAAACCGATCCAGTTATTCAAAATAACTTCATCGGGTTCTAAAAGATATCCTCCAATTATCCTCATCCTAAAATGAAAGTAACTCAACCTCAATTCAATTATACCTAAGATATACTTGCCCACCAGTTAATCCATCAAATTGCCAATCATTTGAAGTGAATATTTATTTTCAATCATTACCTTAGCATCTATCGATAATCCACATATAATCTCGTACCACCTTCTTTCTTCCTAACCAATAATGTCAGAGCTTCCCAAGTAATACATTCAGTCTCACAAATTTTCATTCCAACAAATATTCTAATCATTTCTTTAATTCACCCAACTTTGAACTGACATTCTGAATGGTGCCATAAAACAAGTCTGGTATCAAGAACGAGATCCATAACAAACTTTGTCTCTCATCCAACATCTTTATGTGACAAATAAATTACTTCCAGGTGCTGGAACCATTTTTAAAACAAGGTTCATCATGTTAGTTTTCTAGCGCTTCAAACAGAACTCAAATCGAACATCAAGAACTCAAGTTATGAATTTTTCAAGGAATTACAAAATGTTGTCAAATCAGCGATAACTGGTTACCCAAATATTGGCAACGGGTTACACCCCTCAAAACAACTAAAAACGCTAATATTTTGAGCGGTAACCGGTTATTCAATCCCAGTAACCGGTTACCACTGAACAACAGTCCAAAAATTCATATTTTTATGTTAGGAAAACCACTTATTTCGTACTCAAACATAACATCCATATACTTCATCATTCACATTCCAAATTGTAATTCCTATCTACACACATCATCGTCAACGTTATAAATCACAAAGTAAGCACATTAAAGCATGAAATTACTCAATTATATCGCATCAATCCTAACACTAACATATCAAATACAACTCAACAATTCCCAAATCGACACTGGCACCCAATCATACCAAAACATCAGTATTCCAATTCTTTTCACAACACTAATAATATATTTGGGTTCCGATTTTGTCTCGCGATTCATAAATACCCAACAACATTGACGACATTCAAAAACCACTTACATGATTCCAACAACAAAATTCTCGGCAACTCATTACTCCAACATGACTCCGAACAATGACAGCACACACAATGATACTCAACACTAACAACTTCACGATTAACATGCAGTGTCGAAAACATTATAACCATTTAAGCTCCACCTTATAAGAGTTATCCTACTTGTTTAAATAATGTCCTTAGGGGATCATCAAGAAATTACACACCTCTTGCATATCTCTAGCCGTCATATTGCATATGAGAAGCAACCTTTAACAATTCTCTGCTTCCCTCAGAGACACCTCTACTTAACCAACAAACAAGAACCTTGAATTTGTATAACCTTCAGGCAAGAGAATCTGCATCGACTCACCAAAACACCTCGTAGTCACTTGGTTTAATTCCAAATAGTTCACCCTGAGGCTAATATTAAGTCAACCCAATATCCCTTTCTAACGACAAGTTGCAATTTCCCCCGAGAATACATCAGAACTCACCCAGAATTGGCATGTCATTAGCCATAACATCGCCCTTCACTTCTAGAGATGCAAACAACACGAGTACCTTATCATTCCTTCTCAAGGATCCTTCTACTTACCGATAGGTATAATTCTCGATTCCATGCTTCCTTCGAAATTAGAAAAATAACTCAGTTGCACTAACGTCTGCACCCATGTAATTCACGATATACTAAACTAATTGTTCACACCTGAACCATCTCAGAGAAGAACAAGCTTCTCCCCCACTCGTTTCAATTCCACTCCTGTAAACAAGTGATTAGAACAACAAGAAAGTATCAACCGTGTTGCATACACATGTTGCGTACTAATGAACAAAACAACAAAAGTATTCAACTGTGACACTATAGACTCAACAACTTGGCTGGACGAACCAACCTACTCTGATACCATTTGTAAGACCTTATTTCCCCCCATTGATAATTTTAAATAAAAATAAGAGTAAATGAATTTCTAAAATAACATCAACAAATAGGATGTCACATCATCATACATCATACATGCTCAATAAACAAGATACGTAACACAAAATCATAAACTTCAAGTCTTAAACTTCATTGCATTTATTCGCAATGGAAAAAATCAATAAATAATTATCCTTAACCCTCAACATGAGGGGTATTTTTCATCATCTAAAATCAGCATAATCATAAGGTAAATTCAAAATAAAAGAGTTATGCAAAGTTTACTCCCAACATAATAAGACGAACACAAAACCCCTAATTGTTACGTATCAGAGCAGACACTGACTCAATCTACACAAATGAAGTAACTCTTTGGATAAAATCGACCTCGAGCTACTTCGAATCATCTACATGTTACCCACATAGAGACAACATTCAAATAGAAAATGTGAGATATCATAAGAATATAAGAGGAAGCATAATAATGAGCAGGTAGAAATTCAAGTACACATCATTATACATCTTTACCTAACACCTTTTCTTGTTCATCATTCTACGAAACACATCAAAATAATCAAGTGCATAAAGAGCACAAAACATCTTTCATAACAAGATTAGAAATTCATTCAATGCATAAATAATAAATTACTTACAATCATGCAATGCAGCGAAACTGACACTGACTCAATATATGTGGTACCAATAGGGCAAAACCCTCAACTTAATAAATGCCAACTTGGGGCAACAACGTCGATATAGGCCATCTTTCACAAATACAGGACATATTTAATGAATGCATGCGACAATGATATACAACAACATAATTTCACATTGATTATTCATATCTATCAATGCCAAGCCAATACAGGCCATCATCATCATTATCATTATCATGCATATCATGTCACACAATCAAAATAATCAACATACATTCACATTTATTATTCTTACCTATTAATGTCACGCCAATACAGGACATTGTCATCATCATGATGCAATACATTCTGCAAGCAATTAAATCATTCATACAACATCATCTTACTTAATTGCAACATAAATCATTGCATATTACTTAGAAATATACACATATAGGAACCAATGTTGGTAAAATAATTATCTACTATATTCCAATTTATTTTTATAGGATAAAAAATGATTTTGGCTTTCCAACGGTCCAAACGGCGTATCAAACGGATACCCGAGGCGAAAGTTATGTGATTTACAATTTTACCAAATTTTGTCTAACACAGTGGTAATTTGTTACTTAATACCAGTAACGGGTTACTGCACAAGTCAGTAGCTCTGTTTTTCAAAATCTGCTTGCGGTAACTGGTTACTGCATTATGGTAACCAATTACTGTGTAACACAGTAGCCTATTTTCCTCAATTTTTCACGTGTGGTCAGTTACCACCAGACCAGTAACCGGTTACCACTATTGCAGAATTCAAAAATCTGCAACTTTTCCAAATACGAGTTCTCATGTTTCAACACCTAAATTCTTAGTTTTTCCATAAAAAATATCTTTCAAGCATGCTAATTATTCACCAACATCGTCTATCAATTCTAACTGATTTATATCATCTAATTTCATCAAAAACATACCAAAACATCAAGAATTCATCAATAGGGAAAAATCTCAAAACAACCAAATAGGAAGAAATCAAGAGCATACAATCCTGGAACCTAAATATTACCATACCTTATCATTAGACAATCCATTATAGTGTTAGAATATCCCCTTACCTTATATTTTTGTTGATTTTTGATTCCTACGGTGAAATCTCTTGCCCTTGCTTCTTAGTGCTCTTATCTTCTTCTCACTTCTACGCTTCTCTAGTTTCTACGGTCGATTGAGAATAATGATTCTCTCTCTCTCTTTAGATCTCTAATACCAATATACCAACTTTGCCCATCCTCTTATTACTAGTTTTATTTTAATTATTTAATTATTAATATTATATAATACTATTTATCTCTTATAATAATAATAGTAAATATAATAATAATAATAATAATAATAATAATAATAATAATAATAATAATACCATTAACAATAATATTCTCCCTTCACCATATGTCTCTACGCTTTTAGCAACACACCCCTAATATCCTTAACTTCTTCAATTATTACTACTTCTAATCTTCCAATAATTCCATCAAAACACATATAAACACATCATAAAATTCACCAACTCATATAAATACACCACGTCATCTAAGTATTAAATAAAATGATTCCAACAAATTCATAAGAATACACCGCATCCTCCAATAGTTTAATTTAAAACAATTCTAATTAAATTGGGGTGTTACAACTCTCCCCCACTTAGAATATTTTTGTCCTCGGAAATTACCTGATACTAACAACTCCAGATACGACTATCTCATCCTTCCTTCCAACCCGCATGTCATGTTTTGCATCATTTCAAGTATTACTGACCAACATCTCACATAGTCAACCACCATGATCCCACAAAATTTCTTACCATCGGGTTATGAATGCACCGGTTCATCTCACTCCTCGTCCCATCATCCTAGGGTACAGAATCTATCACTTCATTACACGGCAATACCGTCGTAAGCACATAAAGTTAACCATAATATCAACAACAGTGACACACACACACCAGTACTACAATGTTACGTCTCACCAATTGAACACACAATTCAATACATCTATTGACATGTAAGCAACGCAAAAAAATATATAAACCCTCCACTTATCATTCCATTCTGGAATATCTGCGGGTTTGCATCATTCCTTCAGGCATCTAACATTTAACCATCCACTCCTAATAAGTCATACACGCATAAGGAAGTGTGCCATATTCACGCTTCCGTAACGCCACTCTTATCATTTACCTCAAAGTCATTGTCCTCGTTTTGATTCTCGTCAACCATCATACCTACAAGTTCCACATCTATCTTCAGACTCTCTTTAGCATCCACCATAAAATAATGGTTCACTTTTGCATTAGGTTCACACAAACTGGTGAACAACTAACTTCTCATTAATACGTCAATTCAGTTCACTCACTATCAAGAAAGCAATACAAATATATCACATCTGATACGATCCCGTCTGCTATCAATAAGATATTGAGAGTGATCAGTTCCTCAATTTGTTAATAGGTAGCCGACAACCATAATGGTGGTATAAATCATCATTACCTAACTATAATAGCATCTTTCACGTTGTTCTCAAAGTTACCTGAGCATAATGTCCAACAATCTCTCCAAGGCTTATAAACTTTTTTATTAATTTCCTTTATTTCAAACTCGTCAATGGTACATAAATGCCAAAAATCCATTTCATAGTCTCCTTTACCTGCACGCAGCACAACACAATTTTTAAGTATATTCTAATACCCGGAAAACTACTACACCAAGTATAATCCAAATCATTTCGTTCCAAAATAAGTCTTTATCCAGCTAGAAGACTTTGACCACATCAATGAATCCTTACTCTTTCCTTTAATCTCACATTTGGATCTCACCCTACTCACAATCTTAACAATACCATTTATTCATATGGTTGGTAATAGAACTCCCCAATTTCTCCATAACTCATGTCTATACTTTTCTGTCATAACCATGATTCCAATACTTCTTGAATTCATCTTTCCTCTAGCATTACTTCTCTTCTCCTCAAAAACTATCGTCATTCTAATCATCCTTAATCGGCATAAGTTGCATCTCTATGCGCTTATCTAATACATTCATATCCTTACTAATGGAAAATATCTCATTCGCTAAGCTCATTTACTAACAACAGATCTCACTTGACATCGTCTCAAGCAAACTGCGATAATAACCAGTTAATCCCAAAAAACTTCTAGTCTCCGTAACTAATTTCAGAGCCTCTCGCTATAGACCTATATTTACTTTGGATAGATTCCACAGATCTCTTCATTCGAAATAGCATGTTCAAGAACATTCACCCCTCCAAGTCATGATCTACATCCTGACATCCTTACATATATTTTCTTCCCTTTCGACACCGTAATTCAAATCACAACATTCAACATTTCCTTTTTCTGAATCAGACTAAATCAAAATTCCCTCAATAAACACTGCAACGAACTGATCCAATTATTCAGAATAACTTCACCGAGTTCTAGAATATATCCTCCAATTATCCTCATCCCAAACTGAAAGTAACTCAACTTCAATTTGATAATACTTAAGACATACTCGCCCACCAGTTGATCCATCAAATCTCCAATCATTTAAAGTGAATATTTAATTTCAGTCACTACCTTAGCATATGTCAATAATCCATACTTAATCTCGTACCACCTTCTTTCTTTCTAACCAATAATGTCAGAGCTTCCCAAGTAATACATCAGTTCTCACGAATTTCGTTTCCAACAAATATTCTAATCATTTCTTCAATTCACCAAACTTTGAACTGACATCCTAAATGGTGCCATAAAAACAAGTTTGGTACTGATGTTGAGTAAAATTAAATGAAAGTATTATTTTATCATATCCACAGGGATTGCAGCAATATCAAAACCGTTCAACAATTTCTATAATTCTAAGCATAAGTTTAAGATATTTGTTTGATAAGTGACGGAAAGTAAAGTGCGTGAATAACGAAAGATAAGTTTCAGTGGAATAGACTTGTTGGGATTTGGTCTTAATTTACCGATTCAATATGCACATCTCATATAAGTTATACACAGCTTGTGCTTGTTTTATTATCATCACGTATCACATACAAAAAAAGCTCATGTCTAAACTTTGATGTGATTTCTACCATATGGTTTAATCGATGATTTCTTAGCCTATTAAAAAATACGATAGCATTAATATTAGATACCTTGGTGAATATTAAACCTAAATCTATGTCTAGCATTTAGATTTGAATAGTTGTTATCTTGGTTCGAGATTAGAACCGTATTTGTCAATATCAATTCAATCCATGAAATAAATAGTAAAACAAAGATAACAATGATAATGATTCAAACATAAATTTCATATAACTCCATGATCAAAGTAAACGCATACTGTTTCGGTGAACTACGACCAATCCAAACAAGAGAGGGATTTAGCTACTCATGGTAGCTTGAAGCATAATGGAAGAATTAGGTTGAACCAACATCAATGACGATTTCCCAACTTTTGATGTGAATCCAGCTCTTCTACCTAAAACCTCCTCTATTCCTCATTCTATTAATATTACAGATGATAATATATGATACTATTATGATAAAAATTGGAATGCTTGTTGAGCTGAGTTGTTGCCCCTTTTATAGCTGCTCTAGCCGCCTGAGTTTTCTTAGCAAACTATACTTCGCTAAGCAAAGTCCTTGCTTCTGAGATAAGTTTTCAAATCAACTTGGCAACTTGAGACCACTAAAGTTTGCTAAGTGAAGTTTGGCTCGCTGAGCAAAGTTGATTACTTTGTCATTAAGCTTCTTCAAATATCTTCCATAAACCACCAGAGTTCTCTAAGCAAGGTGAGGCTCGCTTAGCGAAGTTGCTTTCTTCATCCTGAAGTCTGTTTGACTGCCTTATTTCGCTAAGTGAAGGCCCGATTTGCTAGGCGAACTGCTTCGTTTCTCCTCGTTGCTGGAGAAACTCGTTGCTTTGTTTTTGTCTTGTGTTTGCTATGCGAACTATTCCTTGCTAATAGAATTGGTCTTTTCGCTACAGCTCGCTTAACAAAGTGTCTAATAACTGGTTTTTTCTTTAGGGACCAAATCCTGCACAAAACAAACCAAACCAAGTAAAATTGCACAATAACACTTTTATTCAATAATTGAGGTTTTTATGTTATAATCTTGTCAATTAAATAAGATAAATGTTATGTAATGATGTGAAAATTTCCATGAATCAAACATTCATCAAACTCTCCCTAACTTAAATCTTTATTTGTCCTTAATCAAAGTAAATCAAAAGCAAGAGTTTTTATACCATCCTTCACATGATCAAGCAAAATTTTCAAAGAAGTAATCAAGGGCATGGTTTAATGTTGAATTTCCATATCCAAGTATGTCATGTTTATCATTCTCCTAGAATTTAGACATACCTATGAAAAGAGCCCTCCACATAAAATTCATGTCAAGTAATCCAAATTAATAGACATGTCTTTTGATGAATCACACCTATCACATTTTTTGTGAAATTTAAAAATGATGAGGTATTTTGATTTCTCGTGATAAATTTGCTAACATCTTGATTAACTCACGCATTTATCTAAGCAAAGTATGTTGATATGTAAAGACAAAGATCGCTAAGGTCTTCTTATGGTTGTAATATGGCCAATGTACCAACGAAGTATCATTCATGTGGATAATGGAAACAAAGTGGTTTTTGGTTTTTCTTTCTTAGAAGAGAATTCATAGGTTTTGATTATTTGTATCATGTTACTCATCCAAACCTTTCTTGTTTCTTTCTTTTGAACACATTCAATTTTGGTATTCCTTATTCTTTTCTTTTCTTAATTTTCTTTTTCTTTCATTTTTTATTCTTACCACTTTCCATTTTTTCATTTGAACTAAACCTCTTTATTTTCCTTCACATCTTGAACAAAAACGTTCACTTTTCTTTGAATGCTCTTCAAAAAATTTCTCAAGATCTCAATGGTTTCAAGGTTTAATACAAGAAAAACAGAATCTTATCAATTACGAACTTTTATGATTTTTCAAAGATATGGTATAATATTCACTAAGTGGCGTACTTAATGCATTATTTAGTTCATAGCTAATGTATTCATGTCAAATGGCTCAAAAAGTAGTTGCAAATGATCACTTACTCACAAGGGCTAATGATGCTACATTTTAATTTACTAATTATGCTCAAATTCAAAGAAATGCCTCGATCCCTTCTATGTCTTTATAATGATCATCATAAGTGAAAGATTAAGCATGAATTAAATGAGTTAAAACAATAATTTATTATTCTCCTAAGCATATGGTGTACAATGGAAGGCTGCCTCACTTTTTCTAGTTTTGGAACTAAGTGATTCGTCATGAAAACATGTTACTTCAAATGATTGAATGAACTGACATTATGTAGATTACTCCTATCATATTCATGCTAAATCCTAAGAAAGAAATAAACATGTCCTTGTTTTGTGCAATTATTTTCAAAATTGGATCCATACCATTGCACCTTTGTTGATTCATGTGACTTTGGTCTTCCACTCCTTGCCTTTTCCATTTCAATTGTAGAGGACAAATGTTTAAGCAAGATATCATGGATTGATCATAAGACACCTAAAACTTAAGAACTATTTAAAGATACACAAATACTAAAGTGAAGAAAGTAGCATGAATGGCATTTTTGCTGATTATGTTATTTTCGCTTAGCGAATTCTGCAGAATTCAGTTTTATGCAGAATTTTCTTTTCGGCTTATTCATGCTATTTTTATTCTTATTCAAAATTAATTATGCAAGGAAATAAATATGTAAAGGGCTGGGTTACCTCCCAACAAGTGCTTGTTTAACGTTATTAGCTCAACGGCCGTTTTCGCAAAAAATCAAGGTGGTTTGTATGAATTCTTCAAAGTGTCTTTGCCACCATTCTTTGGCCTTTCTTTGTCATTCATTATTTTTAATACCAGGCCTATTTCATCAGGAGCTTTATCTTTGGAATAGTCTTCCTCTTTGTGTTGCAAGGCTTGAAACAATTTGAAGTTTACTTCTTTATTTTTCACCTTATTTTCATCGTTCCTTCATCAATATTGATCATCATTCGGGCTGATTTTATGAATGGACAGACTAATATCAGAGGTATGTTGTCATCTTCATCCATATTCATCACCACTAAATCAGTTGGAAACAGAAAACTTTCAAGCTTCATCATTACGTCTTTTACTATGCCAACTGGTTGCGCGATGAATTTGTCAGCAAGTTGCAATTCCATTATTGTTGGTTTCAAATCAAGCTTACCAATATTTTTGAGAATGGATAATGGGAAAAGGTTGGTTCTTGATCCAATATCAACCAAGGCTTTATCAAACTTGTTGTTTTCAATGATGATTGGTAGTGTAACGCTTCCAGGACCAGTTTTGAGGTTTTATGCCTTTTTCTCATTTTCAACTCTCTTTTCTTTTCCACTCTCCCCAACTTTCATTTCAGCCACGTCTTTAATCTTTGTTGTAATGGAATTGCAAGTTTCTTTTGGATTTGTTTGAGTGGTGGCGATGAAATTTCCCGTTTGTTGCTCACTCAACTGTTTTGCAATTTGCCCAACTTATGTTTCTAAATTTTTTATTGACGCATCGGTCTTTTTCTTATTTGACATGGACAGTTGCATAAATTTATTCAAGGTATCCTCTGATTTTGTAAGATTTCCAGGTTGCGTGTAACTTTGGTACTGATTTTTCCTGCTTTGGCTATAGCTTGTGTTGTTGTTGTATGGATAACCCTGATCGCTTTGATACGGTACATGCCTTTATTGCTGCTGATTTCCCATATAGTTGACTTCTTCATTGATCGGGGGACAAAAACCAGTTGGATGTTGTGATACGGTGGCAGAACCGACTGTTTAATACTGGTTTTTCATTTTTTGTTTGCAAATGTCACGGTAAGCAAGAGTCGCCACTGATTTTTCTTTTATCCAAATTAAGGAAAGGGTGAAAAGAACAGAAAAAGACCTTTTCGAGATTTTCTGAGTAAGGGGGGTAGATTATGGAAAGGGAAAGTATTAGCACCCTTTCCATCTGTGGTTTTCCACGGGCTCTTAGGTACTTGCTCATTTTTGAAAACTGTTTGTGTTTGTGTGTTTTGAAAGATTTTTGTTTTCTTTATGGTAACTCTTGTATCAGTCCTCAAGAGTGTGATAAAGCGTTTTTGAAAGTGTGTTGTAAAAATGAATTGTTTTGAGCAAGTACTTAACAACTATCTACCTACTCGAAAAAAGACGTTTTTTTTCCTCTTTTCCTTTAGATAGTGCTATCCTACTATTAGTGAGTAGGTATCCCTATCGTCGGATGTTGAGGGACAATTGAAAGGGACGTTATGGTCATTGAAGGCAACATGAAAGATATATTAGCATTTCGAAGGGACTGTCATCATATAGGCAACATCGAGGGACAAGATCATTTACCGAAAGGAAACTCGAGGGACGTAAGGGATTATGATCTTTTATGATGACTTTTAACCTGAGGGTCATTGCTAAGATATCCCTATGTTCGAGGGACATGACCATTTTCAAAGGAAATCAAGTGAGGAATACCCTAAGGGTGCAAGTGTGAGAAGTTTGTTTTTTCAGTTATATCATCTTGAGGTTAGTGATCTAACGATTAATTGACTTTATCTTGTCATGCACGCATAAGTTAGTAGCAATTATATATACAAAAAAATAAAATGTGAAAAGTATAAATCTAGACTATTACATGGCTTCGGGGAGGGGGACATTTACATTTTAAACCAAATGGGGAAAAGAAAATAAAGCAATAAAGTAAATTCCAATTAACTATTACATCTTGTATAACAATTACATGAATATAAAATGCGAAAGGAAATAAACGCGCGATAAATGAGAACACATTCTAAAACCTAGAGGAAAAATCTTTTTGGTTGTTTTTGTTTTAAAAATAAGAAAATAATTAAATTAAACATCCTAAAGTCTATTTAGAAAAATGAAAATTAATTAAGAAAAATAGTTTAAGCTTTTTTTGTTTAGTTTTCATTATGAAAAAGAAATGATTAAACGTAAATTAAATCCTAAGTTCTAATTCAATTTTAATTAAATAGAAAAAATGGTTAAAATAGTTATTAATTAATTCAAGAAATTAATTATTTAATAAAAAATCTAATACTAATTTTTTGTGATTTTTTTTATTATTTGTTAAATTAAATAAAGAAAATAAAAGAAATTAAAACAAAATAAAAAAAAAAGAAATAAAATAATACAAAAAAAAAACAAAAATGGGCCTGGTCATCAAAAGCAAAAATGGGGGTGTTGCTGTCAAAAACGCTTGGCCCAAATCAGAATTTTGTATTGGGATCCAGTGACGAACGTTGGTGGTAGCTCATGATGCACCTGCAGATTAGAGGCATTGGTTTGGATCAGATAGTGATCTAATGGCTTAGATTGAAGCTCCATGACACGCGCATTTGGACTTGTAACACTGGATCTGTAGAAAATATTTGAGAAAATTAAAATTGCTGGACCTGGGATTTAAACCCAGGTCCTTTCCTTTACATACGCGCGCCCTTACAATCTGAGCTGCCTTGCCATTCGTTACATAAAATGAAACAAGAATAATATATACCATAAAATGTCAATATCTGAAAAGAAAAAAAAAATGCACGCTCTTATTTGAATTGTCCAATCAGGGACTGCCACAATTCATCTTCTTCAAAATTAGTCGTCTTAGATCAAACACCTATAGTGACAGTTTTTCACTTGTCACTATAGCACCGACAATTTGTAAAACTCACAATACGCAACGAAAATGAATTTTGAGACCATGGGTTGATTGCTCTCAACCTCCTGAGCAAAATGGTGTCCTGAGTTTGGGCTAATTTTGGCCAATACAAAAAAAAACCCAATTTGGAGGTTCAAACCTTAACCATGGCAACCTGTTATACCTGCATTCAAACTTCAATTCAATTATGCAAAAAGCTTGTAAACACTTCAATAATCAGTAATGTATGGCCAAAACGCATTTATGTTACATGAATCAAGCATAATGAAATTGGAAAAAAATACAAACCATGTGAATTGGTTGATGCGTTTGGCAATGTTTCAAAGCTTAGTAATGGTTGCAAATGCTTCAGGGGACCTCTAGGAGTGTGTTTTGATCTTTGTTTGGGACTAAAACAGACTGGAGATTGAAATTCAAATTTGACAATTTTAGTGTTTTTTGCAAAAATTTCAGGGGTTCCCCAGGCTATGTATGCGTGCCCTGATGCTTGTTGGGTGTTTGTTTATATAGAGAGGGATGAGGAGACACGAAAAAACAAGTTTGTAAGAAACATAGACAAACATTTGAATGCCATGAATACCAATATGTAACCTTGGCCAAAGTTATGGGATTTTGTCCGTTTTTGAATTTTGCATGAACGTAGACAGTCTTGTCTTGCTTCACACAAAATTTGGGGCCTCTCCATGTATCAAACCAAGCCCAAATGATAATGGCCCATATATTTTGCAATAATCTTGATTTATTTGATTTTTAATTAAATAAAATCAATATAAAATGCAAATAAAATCGAGACTATGCAAAAATGGTTTTAGGGGTCCTCTATAATATTAGGAAGATGTTTGAAGTCCAAAAAAAATGAGCCATTACCTTAAAAGCTCAACTTTGCTCAATGCATATTTCTTGAAATTTCCTAAATTTTCCCAACTTGGGAAAGCCATAACTTTCTCAATTTGTATCTCATGATGATGATCTTGGACTTTTTGGAAAGCCCAAGATGTCTACTTCAATCCATCTTTTGATCAATTTTGCATTTGAAGATGTTATCTTGATGTTAAAGGTCTTGGAAAAAAGTGGCTTTTATTGACTTTCTAAAAATGACCTGTAATGTATGAACTTGTATCTTTCAAATTATGCATTTCTTGAACTTGATGGTTGAAGAGAATTTTTAGGGAATTAGATTCTCTTCAAAATGAGCTTTTGTTTGAAAATTTATGATAAAGTATGAGAAAGTTATGCTTGGCCAAAGTTTAGTTGACTTTTCCTATAGAAACCTTAATTTACCATTTTTTACTTTTGATGAATTAGGAGCATTTCTTGAGGAATCATTATCAACCCTTTATCAAATGATGGATATCACTTCAAAATGTTGATGTTGACCAAAAGTCTTGAAGTTTGACTGTACATAGGCCATAGTTGACTTTTGACCTAGCACAGTTGATTTTCCAATACTTGAGCAATTGACTGAGCAAACTTGTTGTTCAAGGCATGAAATTTGGCATGGATGATCTTGAGTACATATTAGCACAATGGAGAACATTTGGGATCCTTGAAGCTCAACCATCTTGATGAAAATGAAACCCTAGTTGGGGGTTCATTGCCTTAGGAGGAGAATTTTTCTTGTCAATTCTTAGTCATCCTAGGGCAAATTAGGGACCTCAATGGGCATGTGTTGAATAAAATGAGAGGGAGAATTTTGGGTTTCAACAGCTTCCCATGTTCAATCTTATTAGACCTGAGGATGTAGGTTGGCTTGTCTTCCTTTCGTGATCTGAAGGTGGAAGATGACTGAACACTAGAGTGTCTAGAAATTTGCACTCGCCCGAAGTGAGACTGTTGGCGGATAATATCGGGAATGAGCTTACATATGCCATTTGGAAAAGATGACATAAGACTGTAGGAGATGGGCTTAAAGATTCCATCCAAGGAATATGATGTATAGTTGTCGGAGATGTGCTTAAAGATGCCATCCAAAGTAGATGTTGACTTCGTATGGAGTATCTCTGTGGGGATTCTTATTCCTACTGTCCGAGGAGGAGTCCGCTGGGGAGTGTTTTTAAGGGGAATAGAGTCTAGGAGCTTCGGTTGTCTATTACTCTACTGGGGAGTTACCTCTTGACTGAAGAGACGGAAGTGAACTTCTATTTGGTCAGGATCCAGGCTTCACAATGACTTGCTGAGGATGATAAGGATGACTGTTATCTAGTCGTATTCCAGGCTTCACAGTGACTTACTGAGGAATGAGATTAAACTGTTGTCTGATCATACTCTAGGCTTTGCAGTTTCTCCAACAGCAGAGGTCTTGATTCATCTTTGACTGGATAAGAATCAGAAAAATGTTAGTGTCGATTTAACTGAACCAGAAAAAGGTCTAATGGAAAAGAATCAGTAACAAATTAATGGTCGATTCAAACTGAACCAGCAGAGGTCTTGATTTATCTTTGACTGGATAAGAATCAAAAAGATCTTAGTGTCGATTTAACTAAACCAGTAAAAAGTCTTGGATCATCTTCAAATTGAATAGGAATCAGAGAGATCTTAGTGGCGATCTAACTGAACCAGAGGAAAATCTTGAATTAACTTTGACTGGATAAGAATCAGAAAAATCTTAGTGTCAATTTAACTGAACTAGAAAAAGTCTTGGATCATCTTCAACTGGAATAGGAATCAGAGAGATATTAGTGTCGATCTGACTGAACCAGAGGAAAATCTTGAATTAACTTTAACCGAAATGGAAATCAGAAGAATCTTAGTATCGATTCAGTTGAACCAGCCAAAAGTCTTGGAATATCTTCAACTGGAATAGAAATCAGAGAGATCTTAGTGTCGATCTGACTGAACCAGAGGAAAATCTTGAATTAACTTTGACTGTATAAGAATCAGAAAAATCTTAGTGTCGATTTAACTGAACCAGAAAAGAGTTTTGGATCATCTTTAATTGGAATAGGAATCAGAGAGATCTTAGTGTCGATCTGACTGAACCAGAGAAGGTCTTTAATTAACTTTGACTGGAATGGAAATCAAAAGAATCTTAGGGTCAATTCAACTGAACCAGACAAAAGTCTTAGAATATCTTCAACTGGAATAGAAATCAGAGAGATCTTAGTGTCGATCTAACTGAACCAGAGAAGGTCTTGTGAGGACATCTTTCAGAGGAATTTGCTGAAACAACCCTTCACCAGATGTAGCTTTTGAGAAGACTACTAGGTCACATCAGTAGTCAACGATGTTTGTTGATTTGATCTTTTCCTGGAAAAGGTAAAGAGTTAGTCATATGCAATGTCATGATGTATGAAATGCATTGTGATGATGTTCTCAAAATAAATGAGATTATACTGTATTTGATGTGTATTCGCATGCCATGATGTATGAATATGGGATGCTATTGCGATGTTTCTCAATCTGGGAAAATAAATCCCGGACTACTATTGGAGAGTATTAGGAAGGTGAATCCTTCATTTCCGCTAGGGATGATGAATGGATATGATTTGCCGGGGATTTCCTCTTTCTGTTTGAGGATATTCTGTCGGGGATTGACTCTTCTTGAGAGTAACTCAATGGAGAGGATAATGTTTTGTTGGAATATTTTGCCGATGTAGAGACATAAATTTTGTTGGGGAATGAACTTCTGCAGTTTGAGAAATAAACTCTACCCGGGAGGAGGTTTTTTAAAC
The DNA here is from genome assembly GCA_948472305.1 of Vicia faba. Lineage (NCBI taxonomy): Eukaryota > Viridiplantae > Streptophyta > Magnoliopsida > Fabales > Fabaceae > Vicia > Vicia faba. The sequence goes on along the minus strand of CATIWC010002271.1, from coordinate 59,082 downwards.
TGTTTGAAGTTATAAAACTCGGCTGGGGAAAATAGATTTCAGCTCTTGACTGGAGGAATTAGTTCCTGCTTGGGGAAAGAGAGATCAAAACTCTGGTTGTTTCTACTCTATGGGGAACATAGACGTCACTGGGACGTATGCTGAGGACGTAGCAGTGACTTCGCATCAGGATGTTTCTACCCCTGTACCATGCTGGACGGAGTAACTGTCGGAACTACAAATTGTTTTTTTAGACTTTTCCATGTTTCTTAAAGTCATTAGTAACCGTCTTTCTATTTCTTATGCAAGTATTTGTGAACAGTAATCATATTTAAATGCATATGTCAAAAATAAGTCATTGGACGGTTTTTATAAAACAAAACAGGAAAAGAAAAACAAATAGTTTTATACTTTTAAAGAATGATTTGCATTGATTTCTGAAGTTTACCTATAACAGGAATTTTGTACAAAGAGACCGACGTTCTAGTAGGAGAACACCGTCGTAAGAAATTAAAATTACACAAAATAATGTACAAAGAGAAAACATATATGTGTAACAATCCCATTGAGTTTCAATTCTGCTATTTCCCTTATGTCTTCGAGCGTCTCATCACTTTGCTACTTGTCTGAAGTTGATTGGATTGATCGGTATCGTTCGAGCTTGATAGTTGATACTGAGGTCTGATCATAAGGTGATACAATGGGACATAGTTGTACGCTTCAAATCCCTAACTTTTTCCTGGACCGCCCTTTCGGGTTTTCAGTCCACCGGGATACCCTTTTTTGCCCAAGCTGCCTTTTCAGGTTTTCGACTTGTCGGGTGTACAGATTTTTGTTGTTGTTTTTATCCCTAATTTTTGCCCGAACCCTTTGGGTTTGCCGGGATGCCCTTATTTTTTAATAGGTCAGTCAACCTAGCGGGTCTTTATTTATGCGTAGTATTTTTTCACTATGTCCACATTAACAGGGTGAGGAAGGTCGTCACCATCCATGGTGGTCAGAATCATGGCTCCACCGGAAAATATGCTTTTGATTAAAAATGGCCCTTCGTATGTGGGAGACCACTTTCCCCTGGGATCACCTTGTTGCAGTATGATGCGCTTGATTACCAGATCACCCACTTGATACACTTAACGTCTAACCTTTTTTTTGAAAGCCTTGATCATCCGTTTTTGGTACATTTGATCATGATAGGCGGCAATAAGTCTTTTCTCATCAATCAAATTCAGTTGATCAAGTTGAGTATGGATCCAATCGTCTTCGTTCAAACCCGCATCCTTCATGATCCTCAAAGAAGGGATCTGGATCTCAATAGGCAGGACATCCTCCATACCATATACTAGAGAATAAGATGTTTCCCCTGTTGACATTCGTCTGAGGTGCGGTAACCATGAAGAGAAAATGGTAACATCTCATGCCAGTCTCTGTATGTCAATGTCATCTTCTGTATGATTTTCTTAATATTCTCGTTAGCAGCCTCCATAACGCCATTCATCTTCGACCGGTCAGGGGAAGAATTATGATGTTGGATCTTGAATTGTTTACAGAGCTCGGTGATCATTATATTGTTGAGATTTGTACCATTGTCCATGATGATTCTTTCTAGCACACCATATCGACAAATCAGGTTATGTTTGATAAATTGCGCCACCACGTTCTTGGTAACAGTAGCAAAAGACGCATCCTCGACCCACTTCGTGAAGTAATCAATGTCCACTAGGATGAAGCGATGCCCATTAGAGGTGGTAGGTATAATCTCTCTGATCATGTCAATTCCCCCACATTGCAAAGGGCCAGGGAGCCGTCAATACGTTTAAGGGAACCGAAGGTACATGTACTTTATCAGTATAGATCTGGCATTTGTGACAATTTCAAGAATGCTGATAACAGTTTGCTTCCATAGTGGACCAATAGTATCCTGCCCGTAGGATCTTTTTAGCCATGGTGTGTCCATTAGAGTGGGTGCCAAAGGTACCTTTGTGTAAATCTTCCATAATCCTTTCTGCTTCGTTTTTATCTACGCATCAAAGTAAAGTGGAGTCATGGTTGCACTTGTAGAGGATTCCATTACTAAGGAAGAACTTTACGGAGAACCTTCTCAAAAACTTCTTATCATTGACAAACGCCCCTCAGGATACTCTTGAGCCTCAAGATACCTTTTCACTTCGTGGAACCAAGGTTTTTCTGCTACCTCTTCAATTTCAATATCATAGCAATGTTGGTTTATCCAACCTCTAAATAGTGATCTGAGGAGCTTCATTGTCCCACTTGACCTTGAACATAGACGACATAGTAGCTAGCGCATCCGCTAACTGATTCTCTTCTCGTGGGAAATGTTCAAAGGTGACCTCTTCAAAGTGTGGAAGAAATGTCAGCACATGTTCATTATAAGGGATGAGATTTGGGTGCTTCGTGTCTCACTCCCCTTTGATTTGACTTATGACCAAGGATGAATCCCCGAAAACTCTCAAGAACTTGATCCTCAGATCAATAGCAGCTTTGAGACCCATTATGCATGATTCATACTCCGCCATGTTGTTGGTACAGTTGAAACATAATTTGGCCGTGAAAGGAGTATGAAAACCTTCAGAAGATATGATTACAGCACCGATGCCATTGCCGAGTGCATTGGAGGCTCCATCAAAAACCATAGTCCATTGGGATCCTTCCTCAGGTCCTTCATCTGGTCCAGGTTCTTCACAGTCAGTCACTAGCATAATATTCTCGTCCGGGAACTCAAAATTCGTGGACTGGTAGTCATCCACAGCCTGATGAGCCAAATGATCAGCTAGTACACTTCCCTTGATTTCTTTCTGGGTTATGTATTGGATATCGTATTCGGTGAAGATCATTTTACATCTTGCTATTCTTCCGGAGAGATCGGGCTTCTCGAAGATGTACTTGATCGGATCCATCTTAGATATCAACAAAGTGGTGTGGGTCAAAATATATTGTCTCAGTCGGCGAGCAACCCATGCCAAAGTGCAGCAAGTTTTCTTGAGAAGTGAGTATCTTGTCTCACAGTCGGTAAACTTTTTGCTAAGGTAGTATATTGCATGCTCTTTTCGACCAGACTCGTCATGCTTCCCAATCACACACCCCATTGAATTATCTAAAATTTTTAAGTACATTATCAAAGGTCTTCCTTCAATCGGAGGCATCAGAGTTGGAGGCTCTTAAAGGTATTCCTTGATTCTCTCGAAGGCGGTCTGCCATTCGTCATTCCACTTTACCACTTGATCTTTCTTCAGGAGTTTGAAGATTGGCTCACAAGTAGCAGTTAAATGGGAAATGAACCTGGCAATGTAATTTAGGTGTCCTAAGAAGCCTCTGACCTCCTTCTCAGTGCGAGGAGCAGGAATCTCTTGTATATCCTTCACCTTTGCAGGGTCTACCTGAATGCCCGTGTCGCTGACAATGAAACCTAGAAGTTTACCAGACCTTACCCCGAAGGTGCACTTGTTCGGATTTAACCTCAGCTTTTACGTCTTCAACCTGTCAAACAGCTTTTGTAGATGATCGAGGTGCTCTTCCTCAGTTTGAGACCTGGCTATCATGTCATCAAGAGAAACCTCTATCTCATGGTAAATCATGTCATGAAACAGAGCTACCATGGCTCACCGATCGGTTGCCCCAGCATTCTTCAACCCAAACGGCATCACTTTGTAGCAGAAAGTGCCCCATTGTGTGATGAAGGTTGTCTTCTCCATGTCTTCGGGTGCCATCTTGATCGGATTGTAACCAGAGAAACCGTCCATGAAGGAAAAGATATTGTGTTGCACCGTGTTGTCAACTAGAACGTCAATGTGGGGGAGCGGAAAGTCATCCTTGGGGCTTTCCCTGTTCAAATCTCGGTAGTCCACACACATTATCGGCAATAGCAGAACTCTTATCAATGGGATCCATAGTGGATATGGATTTGCAGTTTGATATGTGAGTGTGTGTAAGAGCATAGCTGTATAGACAAAGTAAAAAGCAGAAAAGAAAAACAGAGAGCGCAAAATTTGTATGCATAAACGTCTAATGCTTTATTAATTCCATATGAAATTGAAACATGATAACCCTCCCAAATAAACCATTGTGCCCTGGGTAAGACACATGGCCAAAAAGTTTATAATGTTTATTACATATGCAAAAAATAAGAAAGACAATTACTTATGAACAAAAGTAATCGGTACAAAGTCTTTTTCCGTCTAGTTACTGAGTCCACCGTTGGTAGTAGAGAAGATCCAGTTATCCATGTCATACTCATTGTCAACATCTTCTGTGGCGGAGACAACATCAATAGCATTGATTCCCGAGCCGTGCTTGGGCGTGGGTGCAGTTATGACGATGGGAGTTTCTGGAGCATCAAATTCGATCTCCTTTGCCTCGATCAGATCTTGTACCTTGTTCTACAAAGCCCAACAGTCGTTAGTGTCATTCCCCAGAGTCTCACAATGGTGGGCGCATTGAGCATTTGGATTGTAGCAGGGAGAGGCAGTATTAGGATTCTTTGGGGCTTCCTTCAATGTTACCAGATTGGACTTCAATAACTGTGGCTAAATTTGAGACAAAGTCATATTAATCCGGGTAAACTGTCTCACGGGCCTTTCCGCTCTATGCTGATTATTCCTTTGTTGAGTAGGTGCAGGTTTAGAGATCATAACAGCCCCTACCGTTGGACGGAGTTCAGTTATGTCCTGATTTCTTTGATTGTACATAACACTAACCTCTTTCTTCCCAACAAATGGATTCCTTACTACACTGGAGAGTGCATATTTTTGAATCTTCCCACTCCTAATTCCAGCTTCCACTCTTTCTCCTATCAAAATCAATTCAGTGAAGCCGGTTGAGGAGCTTCCAATCAGGTGATTGAAAAATGGACCAGACAGGGTACCCAGAAACATATCCACCAGTTCCCTATCAGACAGGGGAGGTTAGACTCTTCCTGCTAAGTCCCTCCACTTCTGAGCACAGTCTTTAAAGCCCTCGCTCGAACCCATAGACATACTTTAGAGTTTTGTGCGGGTGGGAGCAAGGTCTGCGTTGTACTGATACTGCTTGTAGAAGGCAGCGGCCAGGTCTTCCCAATTATGTATGTTGGCCTTTTCCAGTTGGTAGAACCATTCTAGTTGAGTTCTAGACAGACTATCCTGAAAGAAGTGGACCCATAAGTCCTTGTCAGCATTGTGAGGCTGGATCTTCATATAAGATCGGAGGTGCATCTTGGGACATGAAACCCCATCATATTTGGAGAACACCGACATCATGAACTTTTGTGGGATGACGACCCCAGAAACCAAACCCGGCTCTTCGAAATCCAAACATGGTACCTTCCGGACCTCCATTGCATTCAAACGATCCTCCAGCTGTTTGTATTTTTCATCAGCAGGAGGATATTGTTACTCATCATAATCAGATTCATCATCGAATTCTTTTGGACTAGAGTCTTTCTCTCTTGTTTCCTCTTCTTGATTGTTTCCTTCCTTTGATGAAGTTATTAGTTCAGAGGCTCACCGCACTGGTCCTATAGTCCTTCTTCCCAAGTTCACCACACCAGCTGGTTTCCTTGGCTTCTTCTTTTCTTTAACAAGCAGGGCTTTCAGTTCTTCTTGCCCCTTGGTCAGAGCCATGATCATCTGTTGAAACAGGGCATTCTGAGTCTGTAGATCCTTCATTGTTTGTTCTAGAGCCATTGCTGAAATAAACAGCGAAGAGGATGTGAAACCTGCTTTAGAACTTGCTTATGAAATGATATGTATAATATATGTATGCAATGTTTTCAAGGATTTCTAAGACTCAAATTTGCTTAAACAGAAAGAGAACAAATGTTAATTGTATTAAGATATTTTATTGATCACAATAATGCCTCCTGGGCTCACAAAGGGAACAAAGCAACAATAAAATTTTCCAAGCAAAAGGAAGACTTCAAGCTTCCCACAGGTGCATCCTCTTTGGTGCAATGTAGGCATTTATGCTCCTCTCCTCGTGAAGTAACCGGGTGAGATCTAAAACCTTATTCTCGCTGGTGTAGAATTGGGTTTCAAAGGTATCCCGTTCTTCTTTTAGTTGGATCCAGGATTTCCGTAGCTCCTCAAAATCAGTTGACATATCAGGATGAAGAACAACGTAAGGAGTGTCTCCTTCAGCAATTGACTCCACAATCACAGGAAAGATGGCAGGGTAAGGCATAATAAGACATTGAGCACGAGCTTGCACCCATTTGAGGTAAGGCTTAAGAGGGATGGAATTCTTGTGCCCTAGTGTCTTGCTATCGACCCTATTTATCATACCCCAAGCTCGAATGAACCTCTTGCGATAACCCTAAACATCATTCTCATAGTCAAATGTGATTCCTTGGAAGAGTGTGTCGTGAGGACCATCCCTTCTAGCGTAACCAAACTGTCGCAATGCCAAACAAGGATTATAAGTGATTCCTCCCCTAATGCCCAAGAGAGGGACATTAGGGAATTCCCCACAACGATCAATGATGGTGACCCTCTCCAAGGACCGAGAACACCAATGAATATCTGAATGTGTAATGGAAATCAACCTATGAGACCATCTCATACCCTGTTCATTCTTCAAAATAGACCGAGGAAGCTGCGAAATAAACCACCTAGCCAATAGAGGAGTGCAACACATAAGGGTCCCTCTTCTCTTCAGAGTGAGAGTATGCAGAGAGTGCAGAATATCCCCAAGTAAAGTAGGCATTGGATTATGCGACAGAAAAACCTTAACCGCATTCACATATATAAGGGTGTCTGTGTTAGGGAATAGTATCATCCATAGATGAGAAGGGCCAACACCTCTTCAAAAGCTTGTAAATTCATATTATCCCAAAAATAGTGATATTTCTCAAATAGGAACTTAGATAGAAATCCTTGGACACCTCCTCTAGTTTCCCAATTTGCCACTACATCAGACTGTTGCAAAGATAGAGCTTGAGCAATCTCTTCAGGCTTTGGGTCTATTTCCGTACCATTGAACGATATCTGATTTAGGATAGGTACCCCCAATAACTGAGAAAACTCCTCCATAGTAGGCACTAACAGGTAATTGGGAAAAGGGAAGCAGTGGTGCAACGGGTCAAAGAACTGAAAAAGCACCTTTAACATTTCTTCATCAGGGGTTGAAGTGACCAAGTTGAGAAGTCAACAATGTTTTTCAGTGAAGGGAGAGCTTTCAGGAATCCTTGATGCTAACTCCTTGAGTTGAGGATGCACTTTCACAAGGTTGATTTGGATAGTGTCCCTGCAAGCGGATGTCATGTCCTACAAAACAAGACAAAGATAAGCCCTATAAAATCCTTGAAATGGTTATTATGATATGCCATGTCATGATGTCATGATTATGCTAAGAAATCACAGATATAGCAAGCACAAGCAAATGACACAAGAGACCTTAGGTTTAAGGCTTCCATGGGTTTTAAGGTAGTACCCTCTTGAAGTTGGATTAGTTTAACCTGTCCTATAAATAGTAATCGGGCTCTAAGGGATCTTAATATCACTGATCTTTCCTGTTGTACCCCAAAATTTGCCCTCCCATATTTCTCAAAATATTTCAAGAAAAATTCACAAGTCCAACCCGGCGCGTCATATTCAGGTATTCTTTCGCCAAGATATATCTGATAACGTATTCTCAAATTCAGGTTCGGCTCAAGAGTCAATTCTTTAAAGAAGGTATCCGAATGTGCGAGTTTTCTTGAAGAAATATGGTGAAAAAGTGTGCTGAAAGTGCAGTTTTTACGCGCTAAAAAATTCATAACTTGAAGATCTTGACTCCTTTTGAACCCGTTCCGGTGGCCAAAATTCCGTCTTGATATTATCTATGTTTTCATCTCTCACGGCTGGAAGCCAATTTCGATCAGAAGGTCTTCAAAAATGTGGATTTATCAAGTATTTTCGTGCAGAAAATTTGTGACAGAAGTTTATTTGCGTCATGTTTAGAAAATCATAACTTGGTTGATTTTCATCGTATCGAGCTGGTTCCGGCGCCAAAATTTCACAAATTGAGTTGACTACATTTTCACAGAAGGTATTGAGTTCAAACGGTATTCAAAAGGCCTTCGTTTTTTGCTCAGAGTGCGTGACACGCTGAAAATCCTGAATGCTGAATATTATTTTATCTGAGCCGAAACTTCGAAAATTCATAACTCGGTCAATTTTTATCGGATTGGACTCATATTTTTACACAAGGTCACTGACTCATAGATCTACAACTTTGCTTCAAAAGTCGAGACCAAATTATGCACCGATCAATACCAGTTTTTTATTGAAGAACGTGTCAGAGCCGACACTGGAGCCCAAAATAAGTTTGTCTGAGCTGAAACTTCAAAAATTCATAACTAATTCACCGTTTATCCGATTGAGTCGATCTTCGGACAGGAGTTAGTTCTCGATGTCGGCTACATTTTGTTTTCACATTTCAACTTCAAAAAATGCACTTAAGTCCCTGCGATTTAGCCTGGAAAGTGACGAATTCAAGTGAATATTGGAGGCCCAATTGCACATTCAAAGCCCATTTTCTTTACCCTAATTTCCACTATATAATCACCTTCTTGTCACACAAACCAAAAAGAAAGAAAAGAGAGGGAAAAAAAGAGGAGGAGGAAAAGAGAGAAAAAACCTTGCCACAACACAGTTAGAATATCAAACTCGAACCCTAAAACCTTGAAATCCTTATTACAAATCCCTCTCTCACTACAAACAAGCCATCTCAGTTACAAACCAACATCTTATTACTTCTTCAGTTACAAACCAACATCTTATTACTTCTTCAGTAAGGGTAAGGCTGGCTTGATCTCCATGATCCAAAGGGCATAAAAGCATTCATGTCACTACTTTTCCAGTAAGGGTAAGGTTGATTTGATCTCCATGATTAAAAGGGTATAATCATTCATACATGCCATATTGTGCCTAAACATTAAATTTCTTCATATGTTGGTTTTATTTGAATTTTTATGATTTTATTTAATGTGTTCATGAGGTTGCAGATTTAGACAGGATCCCATGCAGGTTCATTAAGGAACATTGAGGCCAAAAGCCAAATGGCCAAAAGCCAAATGGCCAAAACAGAACATTTTACACATGACCCCAATACGTGGCGAGACAGACATCCTGAGAAGATTAAGGAACGTTGAAGCCAGAACACAAATGGCCAAAAGCCAAAAGCCAAATGGCCAAAGTAGAACAACTTATGCATGAAACTCAATCCAATGGCCAAAGAATGCAGACCATGGTACTCAGGAGTCAATACTTCAAAAAACCTCCCCTTGGGCCAAACACCCCCTATGGTTTGCTCAATTTTTAATTTTTATTTGTTTTTCCTTTTTATTCTTTTAATTGTTTTTTAATTGTTTTCTTTTAATTCCATAAAATAATTTTCATAATAAATATAAAATACAGAAAAATCAAAAAAATGTTTATTTTATTAATATTAATTTTACTATTATTATTTTTGTAAATAAACTTTAAACAATTAATTAGATTAATTTAGGTTTCAAAACTTTAATATTTTTCTTAATAAATTAAATATGTAGAAATTAGGGTTTTTAACTTTTTCATCATTTTTTTTAATAAATAATTTTCTCATCATTATTATTATTATTAATTACTAATTTATTTTGTAAATAAACATGTACATAAATTCTTTAGTAAATTAAGTTAAACTTTAACATTTTTCTCAAATAGTTAAAAATAACTTAGAATTAGGGTTTCTTTTAATTTTAATTTTAATTTTCTTATTTCATAAATACAAAAAAATCTAAAAAACACTTCTTTTATTTCAATAAATAATTAATTAATTTTTAATTTCAATTTAACTTCAAAAGGGTCCAACGCCCTCGAACGTTCAACTTTAGTTTCTTTCGCGCATTTATTCTTATTATTTCTTGTAAATATTAATGTAATTCTCCCAAAGCCTTGTAAACTCGGACATTTTATTTCTCGCACTTTACTTCTTTATTTTCTGTCAAATCGGGTCCTGGTTTAATTTTGGCGATGTGGACCCGCGCCATTTGTAATAGCTTAGAATTTACTTTTCTCGCAACTTTTTAACTGTTAATCAAAGGCATGAAAGAATGTATGGACAAAAATAAAAACAAGCGTAGAACACCAATGACATGACAAGATAAATGCAAATGAAAAACGACACACAAATCACACACCACCCCTAGGGTACGCCTCATTGTTGCCTTGCCCTTCGAAAGGTGATCGTCGAGTAGAGGATGTCTTAGTAAGTCCTCATGATCCGGGAACCTGGCATGAGGGTAGCTTCTAAGGTGTCTTCCCATTGCTCTGATGATCACCATGTCCCGAACCTCGAATTGACCCGAACACCTCCAACGGTGGTGCTACCTACCTCTCAATGGTGGGATGGCACTACTTTAAAGGACATTTACACAGACGAATTCCTTAGGGTAGGTAGACGACTCGTGGATACTTGCTCTAATTCAAAACAAAACAAATCAAAAATACTTTTCACACCAACACATTTTCAAAAAGCTTTCGAAAGCATTTTTCAAACACTCTTGAGGATCGATACAAGAGTCGAACTGAAATTTTCAAAGAAACTTTTTTTTTAAAACCCACAGTTGAAAAACAAACAAACCTTTTGAAAACACAATGAGCAAGTATCTAAGAGCCCATGGATAACCATGGATAGAAAGGGTGCTAGCACCTTCCCTTTCTATAACCTACCTCCCGAACCGAGAGCAATCTCTATAAGGAATTTTTCTGTGCTTTTGTCCTTTCCATTTGGAGAAAATAAAAGACGGTGGCGACTCTTGCTTCCGCGACATTTCGCGAACCAGCGTTAAACAGTCAGTTCCAGATCCACCGATCACAGAACTGGCGACTCTGCTGGGGAAAATTTTTTTAAGTGAGGTGTACCTTAGGACTAAGATCACTTGTGTTTTCAATTGTTGTGCTTGTTTGCTTTATTATTGTGGGACTGTCTCGGGAGCTCTATAGATCCTAACCCGGATCTGGGGATACCTTCTTAGAAAGTAGCAACAAGGCTGTGAGGGAACTGTGCGGGGTATACCGACATGGTTGAAGCAGTCTGCTACGTTGATGTGGCACTTTGGTGTGTACCGGTAACCCTTGAGTTCAGTCAAGGAGAGTACGGGGCCTCCGCGTGGTGTCGTGAAGTATCAACTGACCTTAGGAACCTTAATTGAACCATCTTGGCCTCTTTAGGGTAGTGAGATAACTGACTTTGGTGCAGTCCGAGGTTGGTTGATACTCGATACTACACTCAGTTGAGGGTTGTTTTCTTGGAATATTTCGGTCGCCAGTTCAGTGGCTAAATCGAAACGATGAACAATGAAAACAATCCAAGGATATTGGGACCCTTAGAACCCGGTTACTTCTGATAGGACAGGTTTTGAGCCCACCAACTTCAAAAGGGTAATACCTAGACCCCATGCTGGCCTAAACTCTAAGGGGCTCTCTTGTGTGACTTGTGTGCCTTCCAACTTGACTATTTGCATGCTTGTTATCTAACACATGAGCTTCTTGCAGGTTTTGTTTACAGTCCTTAATCTGGACTCATAACAGGGTTACATATATCACTTCATGCATAGCATAACATCATACCATTGCATGCATCCTACATAAGGACTAACCCATTTCAAGGATCTCAAGGGCTTGTGATGCAGGTCATGATGAACCAACTGTCCAATAAGGGGAAAAGGGGATTTATTTTCCTCCAGCCAAGGTTGTCAGGGGCTATGACCCACTCGATATGGTGAGCCTTGACACTTGAAGAAGGACTCTCAACAACATGAAGTTCCTTCAATCAAGCTACAAAATTCAAACTCTAACGGTTTCTTGTTTACCCCGCGAGATCCTTGAAAACATTGCATGCATACATACATATCATTGCATTACAGGTATCCCTTTTACAGGTTTCTTACCTTTCCCGCTGTTTATTTCCGCAATGGCTTCCCAACAAGACAACCAGGACTTTCTTGCTCAAGAGACCAGGTTCGGGAAAATCCTCCTGAATCTATCCAAGGGGCAGGAAGAGCTAAGGACACTTCTCATGGAGACCTTTGTCAGGAACAGTGCTGAGGATGAAAGGCTGAAACACCTACAAGCTGAGGTGGATGTATTGAAGGTCCAGATGCTGGGACAGGTGACTGCCATTCAAGGGTTAGCTCAAAGACAAGATGAGCTCTGGTTTCTCGTCAACCAACTGCTTCAGGGTAACCAACTGGGGCAAAAGTCTAAGGGTAAAAAGCCAGTCATCGTTCAACCACCTTTGAGACAAGGAGGTAAGGGGAGAGCTCCTCAAATGGCTCCAGTATCCCAAATTCAACATCACAACCAACAAAAGAGCGAGAGAAGGCAGTTCACTCGGCTCAGCATGACCTTATCTCAGATATTGCTACAGTTGCTGGAGACCAAGCTGGTAACTCTAAAAGAAGCTCCGAAGAACCAAAATACAACGTCACCGAAGTATAACCCCAACGCCCGCTGCGCTTATCACTCCGACAGTCCGGGGCATGCCACAGAGGATTGTTGGACTCTGAAAAATAAGATCCAGGACCTGATTGAGGAAGGAGCTGTGGAATTCACCCAAGAGGGCCAAGCTGAGTGCTTCTACCATCCCTACAGGATCCACTATGTGAAGTGACAAGCCCTGAGACTAGGAAATTTTTGTTCATTCGAATGTTCAAGTTGCAATTTTCTTTTGTTCAAACATTTATTCATGTCAAACATTGTTATCACATTAATGCATCGCTTATGTCTATTTTGAAGCAATATATTCGTATTCACTAGACGCAAATTATTTTCATATTTTTTCTGATGATCAACTCTTGATCAATAATTCTAAGCCTCTTGAGGGAGGATGACGAAAACGATACCATAATCTACAGTATGCTTTTGAACGGATCCTGCTGATGAGGTACAGGCATTGTTTCAATCCCTAAACACTGGAGTTATAAGGATGATAATCCCTCGTCAACCCCTCTGAGCCAAAGAAGTAGGAGTTTTTCTTTTTGAAAATTAAAACCCTTTAATCATAACCTGGGGCAGGGTAGTTCTCTCAGTTGATCCAAGTGCATAATGAATGTCACCAAAAAGATCCTTACAAAACAAAGAAAGACAGTGATGGTTCCGAATGATCAATAAAGAAAGGCAGTCATTGTCTTTCAAAATAAAAAATAAAAAAACCCATTAAGTCAAAACCCATGAAGGAGACTTACAAAACTGGGGCATCCCGCTGACTGTAATTCCAAAAAAGGGAAACAGTTCAGGCAAAAAAGAAAGGGATAACAAAAAAAAATCAGAAAAGAAAGAGGTCTTACAAATCCTCAACAAAAACAAAAATGACTGCCTATTCAGAATAAATCATCAATATATGAACCATCACCAGAAAATCAGAGCAAAGACTCAAACAAGGTCTAACGTATGATCAACTGAGTTTAGGTTTGGAGAACATCACGAAGAGCGGGTGGGTATAAATAATTTGAGCCTTTATCCTTTGTTTCTTAAACCGTGAACCAGGCCACGTTATAACCCTTAAAAGTCCTAGCTGAAGCATGGGTTAGTTCGAAAGCATACTGTTACGAAAGGTATCCTGACTCCTTAAGGCCTACGGTAAATACGGGGGTTGACATCACGTTTTACAAACAACCACTTGTTTTATGAAAAATAATGCATTTTCAAAATCTTCAAGACAGACATAGGCTTTGCATTTTTAACATAACTTTGTTTGCATATGACTTTTTGTTTGAACAGCAGGGAAATTCGCACGATGAATACCTAATGAACAAAAGTACCTCCAATCAAGGGGCAGGCATGAGCATGGTCCATCAGCTGGGGCAATCCAATCAAGATTCGGAGAATCTCTCAAAGGCCAAATAGCCTGGGGCAAATCTCCGCCTGAGTCACTTGGGGAATTCCAACAATGAATCTTGCCTAATCAGACATCTTCTGGTAGCAGGGCAACACGACACTTCTAACAGGGGCAACTCCCTACATTCTAAGAGCATGGACATAGTCGAAAAAATACTACGCCCAATCAAAGACCCGCTAGGTTGACATACCTAGGCAAAAAATAAGGGCTTCCCGGCGAACCAAAAGGGTTCGGGCAAAATGAGGGATGAAATGAAAAAATCTGTACACCCGGCAAGTCGAAAACCTGAAAAGGCGGCTTGGGCAAAAATGGGTATCCCGGTGGACTGAAAACCCGAAAGGGCGGTCCAGGCAAAAGTTAGGGATTAAAGGGTACGACTATGTCCTGTTATCTCGTCACTTGCCTACCAGAAGAAGGTTGGTCCATCAACAACTATCAGCACCTCACAGGTCTTCCACTCCTACCTCAGAAACAGGGGCAATAAAAGGTGGTCTAAGCAATCTGATTGTTTCTGTCCTCCAAGGTATCAAGGTAGGTTCCGTGGAAGAACATAACCAATACAGTTTAATACTTCCCCAAGAAAGTCCAATCTAGTTCCCCAGGAAAGTTGGAATCATCTCCCCAAGCAGTAAGCTTATCCCCAGTAGATTCTGGAAGCTTATCCCTCGCAGAGCGCAAGCGCGTCCCCGGCTTTATTCAAAGAGTTATTCCCTTAACAGGATATAACCGGGTTATCCTCAGCTAAAAGCCACGGAAAGAGCGTCCTCGATGAAATCCTCGTATCCCCAGCGAAGTCTATCAACACTTCCAACACGACAATGGTATCCCCAGCGGAGTTATCATCAGCACCTCAGCAAAGTACCTCTCTTTCCCCCACAGAGTTACCTCCCCGCAGAGTAATTTATTCGCCAAGTTTATTCCCCAACGGAGTCATCTTCTCCTATCGGTATTCTTGCAATCATCATCCCCAACGGAAACGAAGAATCTCACTCTTCAACATCAGCCCAGGATTTGACTTCCCGACCTCCGTCAAGGATCTATTTTCCCAGACGAAGATACATTCATAACATCACATTGTTATACATCATGATACATGCATATGCGCATCATATCATACAATCTCATGTGTTGAAAAATATTATTGCTTGATCCATATCATGCATTGCATATGACTGACCTTTACCTTTCAGGAAGGATACAGTTAAAAGATCAGCTATGTAGACGAATACAGTCAAAAAAGACAAATACAGTCAAAAGAGACCAACCCAATCAAAGAATACAAAACCAGTTAAATCAATGCCCAAAAGATTTCTCTGATACAATGCGTCGTCATAGACACTCGTCGTTATAAACACTCGTCGTCATAGACACTCGTCGTTATAGACACTCGTCGTCATAGACACTCGTCGTTATAGACACTCGTCGTTATAGACACTCGTCGTCATAGACACTCGTCGTCATAGACACTCGTCGTTATAGACACTCGTCGTTATAGACACTCGTCATTATAGACACTCGTTGTTATAGACACTCGTCGTCATAGACACTCGTCGTCATAGACACTCGTCTTCATAGACACTCGTCGTCATAGACACTCGTCATTATAGACACTCGTCGTTATAGACACTCGTCGTTAAAGACCACCTGTCCATGGAAATAACCTGTCAATAGAGACAACTCACTAACCTTTCTATATTCCAGACCCGATTCCTGTATCTTGCCAGGGTACGTCTGAAGAGTTCGAAGATCCGATTCCTGTATCTTGCCAGGGTGTATCTGTTGACGACCATTACCAGACTCGATTCCTGTATCCTGCCAGGGCACGTCTGAAGAGTTCGAAGATCCGATTCCTGTATCTTGCCAGGGTGTATCTGTTGACGACTAATTCCAGACTCGATTCCTGTATCTTGCCAGGGCACGTCTGAAGAGTTCAAAGATCTGATTCCTGTATCTTGCCAGGGTGTATCTGTTGACGACTGTATTCTCCGGACTCGATTCCTGTATCTTGCCAGGACACGTCTGAAGAGTTTAAAGATTCGATTCCTGTATCCAGCCAGGGCACATCTACAAAGAGTCTGAAGACCAGCTCCTGTAAAAGGCCAGGTAATCATTTTTTCTTTTGCAGGTACGCAGGTTCTCGCTAAGGAATCTCTTACGCGATTGACATCTAGATGGCATCTATAAGCCCATCCACCCTCCAGCATCTCTTAGCATGGCATCTATAAGCCCATCATCCTATCCATCAATCTCCAAATGGCATCTATAAGCCCATTCCCCCATCACACTACTATGTGAGCACAAATTTCTGGGCACTCTAGTGTTCAATCATCTTCCACCTTCGGATTACGAAAGGCACGTCAGCCAATCTGCATCCTCAGGTCTAAGAAGATTGAACAGGGGCAACTGTTGTACCCCAAAATTTGTCCTCCCATATTTCTCAAAATATTTCAAGAAAAATTCACAAGTCCAACCCGGTGCGTCATATTCAGGTATTCTTTCGCCAAGATATATCTGATAACGTATTCTCAAATTCAGGTTCGGCTCAAGAGTCAATTCTTTAAAGAAGGTATCCGAATGTGCGAGTTTTCTTAAAGAAATATGGTGAAAAAGTGTGCTGAAAGTGCAGTTTTTACGCGCTAAAAAATTCATAACTTGAAGATCGTGACTCATTTTGAACCCGTTCCGGTGGCCAAAATTCCGTCTTGACATTATCTATGTTTTCATCTCTCACGGCTGGAAGCCAATTTCGATCAGAAGGTCTTCAAAAATGTGGATTTATCAAGTATTTTCGTGCAGAAAATTTGTGACAGAAGTTTATTTGCGTCATGTTCAGAAAATCATAACTTGGTTGATTTTCATCGTATCGAGCTGGTTCCGGCGCCAAAATTTCACAAATTGAGTTGACTACATTTTCACAGAAGGTATTGAGTTCAAACGGTATTCAAAAGGCCTTCGTTTTTTGCTCAGAGTGCGTGACACGCTGAAAATCCTGAATGCTGAATATTATTTCATCTGAGCCGAAACTTCGAAAATTCATAACTCGGTCAATTTTTATCGGATTGGACTCATATTTTTACACAAGGTCACTGACTCATAGATCTACAACTTTGCTTCAAAAGTCGAGACCAAATTATGCACCAATCAATACCAGTTTTTTATTGAAGAACGTGTCAGAGCCGACACTGGAGCCCAAAATAAGTTTGTCTGAGCTGAAACTTCAAAAATTCATAACTAATTCACCGTTTATCCGATTGAGTCGATCTTCGGACAGGAGTTAGTTCTCGATGTCGGCTACATTTTGTTTTCACATTTCAACTTCAAAAAATGCACTTAAGTCCCTGCGATTTAGCCTGGAAAGTGACGAATTCAAGTGAATATTGGAGGCCCAATTGCACATTCAAAGCCCATTTTCTTTACCCTAATTTCCACTATATAATCACCTTCTTGTCGCACAAACCAAAAAGAAAGAAAAGAGAGGAAAAAAAAGAGGAGGAGGAAAAGAGAGAAAAAACCTTGCCACAACACTGTTAGAATATCAAACTCTTTCAAGAACCCTAAAACCTTGAAATCCTTATTACAAATCCCTCTCTCACTACAAACAAGCCATCTCAGTTACAAACCAACATCTTATTACTTCTTCAGTAAGGGTAAGGCTGGCTTGATCTCCATGATCCAAATGGCATAAAAGCATTCATGTCACTACTTTTCCAGTAAGGGTAAGGTTGATTTGATCTCCATGATCAAAAGGGTATAATCATTCATACATGCCATATTGTGCCTAAACATTAAATTTCTTCATATGTTGGTTTTATTTGAATTTTTATGATTTTATTTAATGTGTTCATGAGGTTGCAGATTTAGACAGGATCCCATGCAGGTTCATTAAGGAACATTGAGGCCAAAAGTCAAATGGCCAAAAGCCAAAAGCCAAATGGCCAAAACAGAACATTTTACACATGACCCCAATACGTGGCGAGACAGACATCCTGAGAAGATTAAGGAACGTTGAAGCCAGAACACAAATGGCCAAAAGCCAAAAGCCAAAAGCCAAATGGCCAAAGTAGAACAACTTATGCATGAAACTCAATCCAATGGCCAAAGAATGCAGACCACGGTACTCAGGAGTCAATACTTCAAAAAACCTCCCCTTGGGCCAGACACCCCTATGGTTTGCTCAATTTTTAATTTTTATTTGTTTTTCCTTTTTATTCTTTTAATTGTTTTTTAATTGTTTTCTTTTAATTCCATAAAATAATTTTCATAATAAATATAAAATACAGAAAAATCAAAAAAATGTTTATTTTATTAATATTAATTTTACTATTATTATTTTTGTAAATAAACTTTAAACAATTAATTAGATTAATTTAGGTTTCAAAACTTTAATATTTTTCTTAATAAATTAAATATGTAGAAATTAGGGTTTTTAACTTTTTCATCATTTTTTTTAATAAATAATTTTCTCATTATTATTATTATTATTAATTACTAATTTATTTTGTAAATAAACATGTACATAAATTCTTTAGTAAATTAAGTTAAACTTTAACATTTTTCTCAAATAGTTAAAAATAACTTAGAATTAGGGTTTCTTTTAATTTTAATTTTAATTTTCTTATTTCATAAATACAAAAAAATCTAAAAAACACTTCTTTTATTTCAATAAATAATTAATTAATTTTTAATTTCAATTTAACTTCAAAAGGGTCCAACGCCCTCGAACGTTCAACTTTAGTTTCTTTCGCGCATTTATTCTTATTATTTCTTGTAAATATTAATGTAATTCTCCCAAAGCCTTGTAAACTCGGACATTTTATTTCTCGCACTTTACTTCTTTATTTTCTGTCAAATCGGGTCCTGGTTTAATTTTGGCGATGTGGACCCGCGTCATTTGTAATAGTTTAGAATTTACTTTTCTCGCAACTTTTTAACTGTTAATCAAAGGCATGAAAGAATGTATGGACAAAAATAAAAACAAGCGTAGAACACCAATGACATGACAAGATAAATGCAAATGAAAAACGACACACAAATCACACACCACCCCTAGGGTACGCCTCACTGTTGCCTTGCCCTTCGAAAGGTGATCGTCGAGTAGAGGATGTCTTAGTAAGTCCTCATGATCCGGGAACCTGGCATGAGGGTAGCTTCTAAGGTGTCTTCCCATTGCTCTGGTGATCACCATGTCCCGAACCTCGAATTGACCCGAACACCTCCAAGGGTGGTGCTACCTACCTCTCAATGGTGGGATGGCACTACTTTAAAGGATATTTACACAGACGAATTCCTTAGGGTAGGTAGACGACTCGTGGATACTTGCTCTAATTCAAAACAAAACAAATCAAAAATACTTTTCACACCAACACATTTTCAAAAAGCTTTCGAAAGCATTTTTCAAACACTCTTGAGGACCGATACAAGAGTCGAACTGAAATTTTCAAAGAAACTTTTTTTTAAAACCCACAGTTGAAAAACAAACAAACCTTTTGAAAACACAATGAGCAAGTATCTAAGAGCCCATGGATAACCATGGATAGAAATGGTGCTAGCACCTTCCCTTTCTATAACCTACCTCCCGAACCGAGAGCAATCTCTATAAGGAATTTTTCTGTGCTTTTGTCCTTTCCATTTGGAGAAAATAAAAGACGGTGGCGACTCTTGCTTCCGCGACATTTCGCGAACCAGCGTTAAACAGTCAGTTCCAGATCCACCGATCACATTTCCCACAAGTTTCGTTCGATAGGCGACTGACTCACAACCAAACAAAATTCAAGAGTCAAATCCCAATGAGTGTAGCATCGAGTATCTGCCGACTTTGGGAATACACCAAAGACGGCCATCTCGCTACGTCCTAATGGCCAAGTTGTTCAATTAAAGGTTCTAAGGTCAGTTGACGCTTCCTGACACCACTCAGCAGCCTCGTATTCTCCTTGATTAACTCAAGGGCTACCGGTACCAACCAAAGTGTCGCATCAACATAACCATCGCTTCAACCGTGTCGGTATACCCCGCACAGATTCCACGATCTATTGATACTTACCTAAAAGGTTTCCCCATATCCGGGTGTAGGATCTATAGTAACCCCAAACAGTACCCTTAAAAATAAAGCAAACAAAAAGTCAAAGAAGCAAAGTGATCTAGACCCTAAGGTAAACCCCACTTTTGTTATTTTCCCCAGTAGAGTCGCCAGTTCTGTGATACGGTGGCAGAACCGACTGTTTAATACTGATTTGGCGTTTTTTGTTCGCAAATATCAGGGTAAGCAAGAGTCGCCATCGACTTTTCTTTTATCCAAATTAAGGAAAGGGTGAAAAGAACAGAAAAAGACCTTTTTCGAGATTTTCTGAGTAAGGGGGTAGGTTATGGAAAGGGAAGGTATTAACACCCTTTCCATTTGTGGTTTTCCACGGACTCTTAGGTACTTGCTCATTTTTTTAAACTGTTTGTTTTTGTGTGTTTTGAAAGATTTTTGTTTGCTTTATGGTAACTCTTGTATCAGTCCTCAAGAGTGTGATAAAACATTTTTGAAAGTAGTTTTTGAAAATGTGTTGTAAAAATGAATTGTTTTGAGCAAGTACTTAACAACTATCTACCTACTCGAAAAAAGACGTTCTTTTCCTCCTTTCCTTTAGATAGTGTTATCCTACTATTAGTGAGTAGCCAGCCCTATCATCGGATATTGAGGGACAATCAAAAGGGACGTTATGGTCATTGAAGGCAACATGTAAATATATCTTAGCATTTCGAATGGATTGTCATCATATAGGCAACATCGAGGGACAAGATCATTTACCGAAAGGCAACTCGAGGTACGTAAGGTACTATGATCTTTTATGATGACTTTTAACCTGAGAGTCATTGCTAAGATATCCCTACGTTCGAGGGACATTGCCATTTCCGAAGGCAACCAAGTGAGGAATACCCTAAGGGTGCAAGTGTGAGAAGTGTGTTTTTTCAGCTATATTATCTTGAGGTTAGTAATCTAACAATTAATTGACTTTATCTTGTCATGCACGCCTAAGTTACTAGCAATTATATATACAGAAAAATAAAATACGGAAAGTATAAATCTAGACTATTACATGGCTTCGGGCAGGGGGACATTTACATTCCAAACCAAATGGGGAAAAGAAAATAAAGCAATAAAGTAAATTCATATTAACTATTACATCATGTATAACAGTTACATGAATATAAAATGCGAAAGAAAATAAATGCGCGATAAATGAAAACGCGTTCTAAAACCTAGAGGAAAAATATTTTTGGTTGTTTTTGTTTAAAAAAAATTAAATTAAATTAAACATCCTAAAGTCTATTTAGAAAAATGAAAATTAATTAAGAAAAATAGTCTAAGATTTTTTGTTTAGTTTTTATTATGAAAAAGAAATGATTAAACCTAATTAAATCCTAAACTCTAATTCAATTTTAATTAAAGAGAAAAAAAATGGTTAAAATAGTTATTAATTAATTCAAGAAATTAATTATTTAATAAAAAAATATAATACTAATTTTTTGTGATTTTTTTATTATTTGTAAAAATAAATAAAGAAAATAAAAGAAATTAAAACAAAATAAAAAAAAAGAAATAAAATAATACAAAAAAAAAAACAAAATGGGTCTGGTCATCAAAAGCGAAAATGGGGGGTGTTGTTGTCAAAAATGCTTGGCCCAAATCAGAATTTTGTATTGGAATCCAGTGAGGAACGCTGGTGATAGCTCATGATGCACCTGCAGATCAGAGGCATTGGTTTGGATCAGATAGTGGTCTGATGGGTTAGATTGAAGCTCCATGACACGCACATTTGGACTTGTAACACTGGATCTATAGAAAATATTTGAGAAAATTAAAACTGCTGGACGTGGGACTCGAACCCAGGTCCTTTCCCTTACATACGCGTGCCCTTACCATCTGAGTTGCCTTGCCATTCGTTACATAAAATGAAACAAGAATAATATATACCAAAAAATGTCAATATCTGAAAAGAAGAAAAAAATGCGTGCTCCTATTTGAACTATCAGATTAGGGACTACCACAATTCATCTGCTTCGATCTCCGTCGTCTTAGATCAAACACCTATAGTGACAGTTTTTCACTTGTCACTATAGCGCCTGCAATTTGTAAAACTCACAATACGCAACGAAAATGAATTTTGAGACCACGGGTTGATTGCTCTCAACCTCCTGAGCAAGATGGTGTCCTTAGTTTGGGCTAATTTTGGCCAATACAAAAAAACCCAATTTGGAGGTTCAAACCCTAGCCATGGAAACCTGTTATACCTGCACTCAAACTTCAATCCAACTATGCAAAAAGCTTGCAAACACTTCAATAATCAGTAATGTATGATCAAAACACATTTATGTTACATGAATCAAGCAGAACGGAATTGGAAAATAATACAAACTGTGTGATTTGGTTAATGCGTTTGGCAATGTTTCAAAGCTTAGTAATGGTTGCAAATGCTTCAGGGGACCTCCAAGAGTGTGTTTTGATCTTTGTTTGGGACTAAAACATGCTGGAGATTGAAATTTGAATTTGACAATTTTGGTGCTTTTTGCAAAACTTTCAGGGGTTCCCCAGGCTATGTATGCGTGCCCTGATGCTTGATGGGTGTTTGTTTATATAGAGAGTGATGAGGAGACACGAAAAAACAAGTTTGTAACCTCCATAGACAAACTTTTGAATGTCATGAATACTGTTTTACCCCAAAATTTTCCCTCTCATTTTATCAAGATTTTCCTCACAAGACTTCTTGGACTCTAGACAGGATTAGGGTTTGCTCAGCTCAAGACATCTCCTTGCACTATTAACCTGAAATTAGGGTTTGAGTTTGCACAAGGATTTTTGGACTTCCAATGCCTCATGTGACTTTCATACTTCATGTTAGACCTCTAATATTGCTCATACCAAGGTTCAAGCCTTGAATCACATTTTTGCCCAGTCAATTGGACAATTGACCTAAAAATCAGTTGTATTGGGGAAAAAGTCAATTGTGGCCAATTTTCAGTCAAACCTCATAATTTTTTATCCACATCAACATTATAGACTCATATGAACCACTTGATCAAGTTTGGACCACAACTCCTCAAGAAATTTGATCAGATCTTCAAAAGGGCAGAATGGTCATTTTTAGGGTTTTGACTGAAGAAAGGCAATTTATGATTTTTCACCTAGCCAATGGCAAATTGGTTTCAAGCATGGTTTCAAAGACTCAATGGCATCATCTTTACCTAATCACAAGGTTCAAAAGATCTCAAATGCATTGGATTGACAGATGAATTTTCCAGTCAACTGATCAAAAATCAACTGTACATTGAAAAGTCAAACTTTGACTTTTTGGTCAAAATCAAGTGTCAAGGGTCATTTTTCATCAAGATGTGTCAAAAGATTAAAATTGTTCACCAAGAACCCTAATTTTGGAAATTAGGGTTTAAGATTGAAAAATTTCATAACTTAGAAATTTTCTAAGTTATGAAAATTTCTTATTTTTTCCCAACTTTTCCAAACTTTTTCACCATGATGCAATTGGATTCAAACAAAACTTCCAACATGAAATTTGTATTCCTCCACAAAATCTACAACTTTGATTCACAAAGTTTTCCCAAAAGAATCATGGATCTCAAGTTATGATTTTGTGAATAAGGGTCCAAAAACTTTTTAACTTAGTGAAATTTTGGCCTAGTTTAGGCAGATTTTTGACCTAACTTCATGGCAACTTTTCACCTATTTCCAAGTGGAATCTCAAACTTAATTTCAAAGATGGATTGTATATAATGTTACAAGCTTTCTAAAATGTCCAAGAACTCTCCAAGATCATTTATGGTTAAGGAGAATCGAAGAAAAGAAAATGGCCATTTCTCACTTTTGTCCATGGCATTTTTCACATTGCTACAACTTGCAAATCTATCCTAAGCATGCTTGTACTTGTTTTACAGGTCTTAAACATTTCCACACTCCTTAATTTAATGCAAATACATTGGACAATGGCTTTGTTCTGAGCTATGGAACTTTGCACAATGAATTAATCCATTTATGGCATAAAGGTAACAATGCCATTTCCATAAAGCTTGCTTTTTTGCAACTTTGTATTCCTTGTGCATTGAACCTGATCTTTGGATACAAAAAAGATCCACAAACTTGAGGAAAAGTACACCAACTATGTTCAGACCTCAAGCTAGCCTGTACAGGCTTTGAGCTTTGTCAACTCAACTTTTCTTCAAAAACAAGCCAACTTGCATAAAGCCCATAACTTGTGTATCTGTTAAAACCAAGTCTTGGCATCATTTCAAACAACTTCAGCATATTGTAACAAGTCAAAAACACGATTTGCTAAGCTCTCAAACACCCTCTAACACAGAAAACCCCATTTCTGCCCAAAACAGGGCAACTTCTGCAAACACCAAGCCACTTCCATATTCCCTCGTGCGTTTTGCTTGGAACCACTTCAGACACATTCCATACATCACACCTAAACTATCCAAGCCATTTTTCAGCAACTGTAACCTCATTTTCAAGCTTCACCATTTTCAATTTCTGAGTTTGCAGGTTGACTTCTACTAGGATATTCAAGCCATTCTAAAGCAAGCTGAGCATTGGGAAAGGTTGAGGGAAGTTCAAGCAAGCTCACAAGTTCTTCAGGCCTCACTCAAAGTTGCTACATTGTCATAACCAAACTCAACTGAACAAGGTAATTTTCAAAGTTCTATCTCCTTATTTAGGCATCATTAGGCTTAGGTTTGTGAAGCAAAAATGTAGTCCTTAAGTTCCTTGAGTTGTACATATGTGTAGATTTCATTTATATTAACTGAGCTAGGAGTATTTGATAGTTGAAGTTACTGAAAAAACTCGGTTAGAATTTAGGGCCACTAAAATTCTATCTGGTCTTTGAGAGTTAGATCAAGTTTTTTATATCATTAGAATCGTGGGTTAAAATGCTATAAGTTTCATGTTGTGAGTTTTTGATTTCATGCAAAGAATAGAAAGAACAGATTGAAGAAGCAGAATGCGCGTTTTTTCAGTTCAGAGGTCAGGGATGAAGTGAAGTGGGCCTGGCGCTTGGGCTTGTTACTTGTTGCACCCTCCATTTTGTTATTTGCACCCCCTTGGCCCATTTGTTATATTTTGTTATTTTTTTTATTTTCTTTTGTGATTTCCGACTTTTATATTTTTATGAACATTAAAAAATCCCAAAAACTATTTTCTTAATTTTTGCATTTTTATTTTATTATTTTTATTATTTTTTATGACAAAAAATAGTTTATTAGGTTAAATAGAATTTATTTTCTTAAATAAATTTGTAAATAATATTGAAATACTTAAATATTTTATTTTTATTATTTAACACATAAAATATCATTTTTCACATATATTTTAATTTTTAAAATTTGTAAATATTTTTATTTATTTTCTTGTGCATAAATGAAATAAATAATAATAGAATATATTTTTTCTTTTAAACCAAAATTAGGGTTTTCACCCCTTCAAAAATAATCATTTTTTATTTTCTTATTTTTAGGGCATAAATAAACTTATTTTCTCACGAATAAAACAAATACAAAAACATTTTGCATATTTATAATTTATTCTATATTTAAATAGTTGTTTATTTATTTTTTGTTGTACAAATTCAATTGGGTTGTAATAGTAAATTAGGGTTTTATTTTGTGCAATATCCCCCTATTCAAACTTGTACCCCCCCCCCCCCCCCTTCCCATAATAATGTTGTAATAGTCTAGATTTACTTTACGCATTTTATTGCTTTCACATGCCATGATAGTAAATTAGGGTTTTGTAAGCAAAGACCAAAAATCAAACAAATAGCATGACTAAATACAAGACAAAAATGCATGAAAAATGACAACACATTGCACATAAGCACCCCTAGGGTTTCATCCACTTTGTTGCCTTAAAATGGCCATGGTATGCATGCTAGGTATCTTGGCAAAATCAAACAAAACAAAAAGATCATAGTCCCTCGATGACGCTATCTTGGTTGCCTATACAAAGATAATCTTAGTCCCTAAAAAACTTGCTAAGATACTCGACACCAATGCTATCATGGTCATACGATGACCCACGCCCGTCCCGTTTAACATCCAAAGATAGGGTTGTTTACCAAATACAATGGTAAAACAACAATGTCAAAGGAATAAAAAATGTGTAGCAAAGACTTTTGAGTAGGGTAGACAACTCCTAGTTACTTGATCAAATTGCAAACCATCCTTGCTATTTTCAAAAACACACACACATTTCAAAACAATTTCCAAATAACTTTCAAATATTGAAACATTTTTCAAAAGACAAACATCTTAGTATACATTCTTCAAACAAGAATCATTACAAAGGTTGCCTAAACAAAGTCCTATTTTCAAAATACTTTCAAAACCATACACAAAAGCACCATTTCAAACAATTGAAAAAGCAAAGCAAGTGATCTAAAACAAGTAACTAAGAGCCCGTGGAAAACCATGGATGAAAAGGGTGCTAGCACCTTCCCTTTTCATAATCTACCCCCCGAACCCAAAAAAAATCTCAAAGGTCTTTCCTGTGCTTTTTTACCTTTCCTTTTGGATAAAATAAAAGTCGGTGGCGACTCTTGCTAAACCGAAACATTTGCGGACACAAACGCAAAACCTCAAGTCAGTTCTCCGACCGCATCACAGAACTGGCGACTCTGCTGGGGAGATACTTAAAAGTGGGGTTACCTTAGGGTTTAGATCACCTTTACATGCTTATCTTGTTTAACTTGTATGCTTTACACTTTGGTTCTATTGTTTGGGTTTGAATCCTCTACCCGGATTTGGGAAACATTCATAGGTAAATAGCAATACGTTATGGAAACTGTGCGGGGTATACCTACATGGTCTAAGCAATAGCTATATTAGTGCGACATTTTTATGGGTACCGGTAGCCTTTGAGTCAATCAAAGAGAATACGGGGCCGCTGAGTGATGTCATGAAGCACTAATGGAATTTTAGAACCTTTACTTGACCAACTTGGCCTTTTTAGGGGTAGTGAGATGACCGGCTTTGGTGCAGTCCAAAGTTGGTAGATACTCGATACTACACTCATTGAGGGTTGTTTTCTTGGAATATTTCGGTCGCCAGTAAAGTGGCTAAACTGAAACAATGAACACAAAATAATCTAGTGATATTGAGCTCCTTAGAATCCGGTTACTATTTATAGGACAGGTTGAGCCAACTAAACTTCAAGAGGGTATTTACCTATGAAACCCCATGCAAGCCTGAAACTAGGAACTTGTGTGATTTGCTTGTACATATATACTTGTGCATAACATCATGGACGTCATGAAGCATCATATGCATCCACTGACCATTTCAAGGATTTTGGATCTTCATCTTTGTTCCTGTTTTTTAGGTAATGGATTCACTTCGCAGGAAAACTATCCAAGTCAACCTTGTAAGAATTCCTCCTCAACTCAAGGAGCTAGCTTCAAGGATTCCTTAGAATTCTCCATTCACCGAGAGGCATGGTCGACTTCTCAACTTAGTCACTGTCAACACTGAGGAGGATATGCTAAAAGTTCTTTTCCAGTTCTTTGACCCCTTACACCATTGCTTTACATTTCTTGACTACCAACTTGTGCCTACTTTGGAGGAATTTTCTCAACTCTTGAGAATTCCTATTCTCAATCAACTACCCTTCAACGGTACAGAAAGAGATCTAAAGCCTGAAGATGTTGCTCAAGCCCTACACTTGCAACCATCTGATGTCATAGGCTATTGGGAAACTAGAAGTGGTGTCAAAGGCTTCTTGTCAAAGTTCTTATTTGAGAAAGCTCAAGAATGATGGAATTATCTAGACCTGCAAGCTTTTGAGGAGATTGTAGCTCTTCTCATCTATGGGTTGGCCTTGTTCCCTAACCCTGACCAACTTATAGATGTAAGTGCTGTCAAGATTTTCATGGCTCGCAACCCGGTGCCTACATTGCTTGGGGATATCCTCCACTCTTTTCACACTCGAACAATAAGGAAAAGAGGTGTTCTCATGTGCTGCACTCCTCTACTGGCAAGATGGTTTATTTATCATCTTCCCCAATCAGTTTTGAAGAATGAGCAAGGCTTGAGGTGGTCACAACGGTTGATGACCCTTACACATTCAGATGTTCATTGGTGTTCTCGATCCAGAGAAAATGTTATCATCATTGACCGTTATGGGGAATTCCCTAATGTCCCTCTACTAGGAATTAGGGGAGGCATCACCTACAACCCCTGCTTGGTGTGATACGGTGGGAGAACTGACTTGAGGTTTTGCGTTCGTATTCGCACTTGTTCGGTTTAGCAAGAGTCGCCACCGACTTTTTATTTTATCCTAAAGGAAAGGTTAAAAAGCACAGCAAAAACCTTTTTGAGATGTTTCGTGGGTTCGGGGGGTAGATTATGAAAAGGGAAGGTATTAGCACCCTTTTCATCCATGGTTATCCATGGCCTCTTAGTTACTTGGTTTTAGATCACTTGCCTTGATTTTTTTGATTGCTTGAAAAATGGTGTGTGTGTGTGTGTGTTTTTGAAAATGTTTTGAAATAGACGCCTTTGTTTCGGCAACCATTGTAATGACTCGTGTTTGAGTATATACAATGGTGTGTATCTTTTCGAAAAGATGTTTCAAATGTTTTTTTGAAGATTGTTTTGAAAGTGTTTATGGATCGTGGTTTTGAAAATGAGGCAAGTGTTTTTGCAAGATTGATCCCAAGTAACTAAGAGTTTTGTCTACCCCTATTGTACTCAAAGGTTTTCTCTATGTTTTCAACCCCTTTTTAACAATTTTGTTCCACCTTCGAATTTGGTGGACAATCTTGCGTTTAGGATGTGATCGGGACAGGCGCGGGTCATCGTGTGGACCATGAATGCAATGGTGCCAAGTGTCTTTGGCAATTTTGCTTGAAGGGACTATGATCATTTTGATAGGCAACTTTCGAAAGCGTCATCGAGGGACTTATGATCATTTGAATTGTTTTTGCCAAAGAAACTCGACGTGCAAGCATGGCCCATTTTGGAAGGCAACATGTGGGATTACCCTAGGGGGTGCAAGTGTGATTGTGTATTGAGTTCATATATTTGTTTTGTATTAGGTTATCTAGCGTTTGATTTTATGTACATGCAAACCCTAGGTCTAATCATGGTATAATTCGAAAGCGGTAAATTGTGGGAATTTTAAAGTCTACGCTATTACAAATAGTATCCGGGAGTGGGGGTACAAATTCACAAAGGGGGATGAGACTTAAATAATTATAACCAAATCGAATCGCGATCAAATGTAAACAATGTAATGTATAGCAATGTATAAGAATAACAAATGTATAATGTATCAAATGTAAGTGTATTGTGTAAGTGTATGTCAAAATATTTGTGTATTGCGTATGAGATTTATTTACAAGTTGCGGGAATATTTAATTTAACGAAAAATTAAGTATTTTGATTATGTATTGTTGTCAATTCATATTTTTTTGTTTAAATTTTGTATTCTAAGAAAATTTAACTAAAAGAAAATAGCATGTTTTAGGTTTTGTTCTTTTAGGTATTAAAGATAATGTATTTTTTACAAATAAGAAAATTTTAATAAAAGAAAGGAAAAAAGTTTTAAGTTCCAACTTTTGTGGTATTTAAAAAATAATATATATTTTAATTAATTATGTATAAACAAGATATTTTAAGAAAAAAAGAAAGAAATGTTTTTAAATTTTAATTATATTATGCATTATTGTTTTATGTATAAACAAAATTAAATGGAAAAAAAAAGATGTTTTAAGTTTTTAAGAAACAAGAATGGGCCTTAGGGAAGTTTATCTTGGCCCAAGCATAATCAAAACAGAAGCCAAGGGGGGGGGGGGGGGGGTGAATTGGAACATATTTGGGCCTTATGCTTGCTTTCGTGGGACAGAGCCCAAGTTTGAATGAATTTTGTTTAGGGTTCGTGAGTTTTGTGTCATTAGGGTTCACGGGCTTGAGAGTTACGGCGCCGTTCTTCTTCATTTCGTCTTCGTTCCTTCATCTTTTCCGCCATGGATCTTTGAACAGCATCCTCCTCGCCCAAGCCATCAGCGCCACCGTTCCCCTTTCTCCCTCAGTGTACTGCTCAGGCGATGCTTGCAAGGTTCGATCGCGTTAGGGCTTTTGTTATTTCTTGATTTTATGTTTTGATTGAGTTCTGATTTATGTGTTTTCGTTTGTTATTTTGAAATGCATGCAAAGAGTATGAGAAGACTACCTCTTGGAGATAGAGGAGGAGGGAACTAGGAGGCGCGTAGGCGGCTTGACGGCGAAGGAAACAATGAAGATGTTGAGCTCGCTTGCTGGAAACTGGTATTTCTGTATTGCTTCCTTCTATTAGGGTTTGATGATGATCCCTGAAAACCTCTTCTATCTGCCTGGCTCTGTATAACTTTACTCTTTTTCTCTTCTTTTATTAGCCTTGCCTTTGTGTTTGCCACTGTATGCTTGATATGTTTCCGTGATGTCTCTTTATCCTCTTCTCTTTCACTTTCTTCAGTTGCCTTGTGTGCTTGGATATGATGTTTGGACTTTGAATGTGGTTGCCTTCGTTTGTATGCTAGCTTTGATGGTTTTTGCCCAGTGATGAACCCTAGGTTCTGAGGGCCTGAATGTTTGACTTTGAGTTGCCTCTTAGTGTTGCTTCTGAATGCTTCTGTATGTTGCCCTTAGGGATTATGAAATGATGATTTCTTGCCCAGTGATGAGCCCTAAGTTCCGAGGGCTTTGGGGGATTCTGTATGTGTTCGAATGTTTAGGCTATGGCGTTGGTGGGATGTTTGACAAAGCTTGACAGGTTAGGACAAAGGCTTTGAGGTTTATGCTGTTTAGGTCTTGGCTTCAGCTTTCTTTTTTGACAGTTGGCATTGTTTGAGAACAGGTTCTATGCTTGAGGCCTTTTGGTGAGGTTTGGATATTGGTTTTTGCTTTGTGTGGATCTGTTTATGTTTGATGGCTTACAGGCTGTTGGACAAGTAAAGTTTGAATGGTTGTTTGGATATCAGTTTGACAGGTTTATGGTTTTTTAGGCTCGGTTGTTAGCTTCAGGCAGGTTTGAGGACTGGTGCAGGTTTTTTGAGTCTTCAAAGGCTTATGCAGGACCTGCTGTCGTTACCTTTGAAACAGGTTTGAGCTTGAGGCCTTTTGTGAGGTTTTGGGTATTGGTCATGGCAGGTTTTGATGTTTTTGTTATTTTACAGTTCAGACTTGTATGTTTTTGAACTTGTGGAATGCCCCGGTCCTTTTGACAAGTGAAGGTTTTGGTGTTATATGCTCCAAAAAAGAGTTCAGGGTTTGAATCCGGTTTGAAGGTTTTTATGCAGGGTGTTTTATGAGAAACAGGTTTTTGGTGAGCTTCACTGTGTTTTTCAAAGTTCCCTTATGCTTATGTTTTTTGATATCTTATGCTGCTCTCTTTGCTGTCTTGATCAGTTTGTTATATATCTCTTCATGCCTAAAGCCAGTAAGCCTGTGCTTCTTTTTCTCTCTTTCCTCTCTCTCTAGTACAGTTAAAACATTAAATAACGTTTATGTTTGTACTTTTTTTCTTCTGAAAAGGCACTGCTGGAAAATGATGACAATGAAACCTTGCTTGCAATATTGGTTTTAACCTGCATACTTTCTTTCTTCAGCTTTCCTGCATCTTTGTGACAGTACTGAGTAGCCTTTTGTTTTGATATCTTGACATCTTTCCATATTTTGGACAGTTTGAATGTGAACTTAGTTTGGACTTTGCAGTTCTGTTTGGATTTGGACTTTGTTTATGCCATTCAGCTTAAGACTTTTGGACTATGCAGCTTTGACAAATTTGAATTTGTGCAATTAAACTTTTGTGCATTTCAATACTTTAATTTGCAAACATTTTTCATCCCTCTCTGTGAACCGGGAGAAATCCCGTGATTTGCAGAGAGGGCTAACTGATTCCAGTCAGTTGCCTTTAATGATGACCCTGAATTAACTGTCTGTCTTTAATTATTTATCTGCTTCTGACTTTTTCTTCTTTTCTTTGCAGATAAAAAATCAAATAGCAACAAATGGAGGATGAAGAATTTGAAGACTTTGGAATTTAGGATAGTTTATTTCAATTTTAATTATTGTAACTATCATTATAAATACTTTGTAAATAAATACTTGTATTTAAATAACAATTGTAACAAATATTTAAAGATGAATAAAAATTCCTTTTAACCAAATAATTCTTTTTATTCTTTTCAATTGTTTATTTATTATTTATAATTCTTTAAATTATAATAATTGAAAGTAAATTCCAACCATTTAACTCAGAATAATAAATAATCCATAAACGTCCGGCATCTTGAATAATCAAAGCAATGCACAGTCAAATCATACATGTCCAAATGTCTTTTCTTCTCACTGATTTTAATCAAACACTGCGAATTCAATATGAATGCCTCAGTCCACATCTCAGAATAACTTGAAAAACACCGTAGAATTAAATCTTTCTGAGAAATGTGCGCGCGAAAACCCTAGTTCCTGATCAAATGCCAAAGAAGCGTTCGCCTGATCAAAGCTGAGCCAAAATCAACCAAACCCTAAATAAACTGTTTGAATTGTTCCAGAGCCATGAAAATCAATGAAAACCCTAATTTTGTCTGACTGACGAGAAAAGTATGTTTGACCGATTCTTGAGCCAATCTGAAAAATTAGGAAAAGCCTGAAGATGTGATTTCTCGTGGAAAAATGCGAGGGCAAATTTTGGGGTACAACACTGGGCTCTGAGACAGTTTGGGTATGCCCGAAGGGATGGCCCACATGACATGCTGATTCCAGACTTGGTTTTTTTATTTTGACAACGACGATCAAGGACTTCGACAAAGGTTCATCCGAGCTTGGAGGATGCCCAACAAGGTAGACAGTAAGACCTTGGGACACAAGAATTCCATCCCCCTTGAGCCTTACCTCAAGTGGGTACGAACCCGCGCCCAAAGTCTTATGATGCCTTACCCCTACATTCTCCCTGTGATTAAAGAGCCTGTTATGGAAGGAGAGGTTCCATACACCCTCCTACATCCTGACATGCCAACATCACTAGAAGATTTACAAAGGAGTTGGATACAGCTCAAGGGAGAGCACGATACTTTTGAAGCCCAATTCTACGCAAGTGAGAAGAATGTTTTGGAACTTACTTGTCAACTTCACGAAGATCAGACTCTCAACACCTACATTGTGCCAAAGAGGATAGAAACGTCTATTTACCTTAGAATTTTGTATTATTTTGCCCATGGGGCATTGATGTACTAACAAATTCTATCTTATTAATATGACGTGTGTTCCTTTTTTGTTTAAAACAAATTTGAATTTCTGAATCCTTGAATGCATTACATGAATACATATCATTCATCATATGCATAAACAGGTCTTCACACCAAGTTTCCTCATCTCTCTGCTGTTTATTTCAGCAAGATGGATATTGAGCAGACGGTCAAAGACTTACAAGCGCAGAATTCACAGTTTCAACAGCTACTCATGACCCTAGCCAAGGGGCAGGAGGAGCTCAAGACTCTGCTAGAAAAGGAAAAAGAGAAAAAGAAAAAGAAGAGAGTTGGTGTGGCTACCTTGGGCAGAAGATTTGAAGGTCAAGCCAGAAGGGTCCTAGATTTCCCCTCAACATCTGATGAAGGGGTAGGAAAAGGAAAGGGAGTTGTGGTACCATCTGATTTTGAGGAAGAAGAAGAGGAGGAGGATGAAGACTATTCTGAGCAGCAGTACCCTTCTGCAGATGACAAATACAAGAACTTGGAATAGCGTCTAGATGCCATGGAGATACAGAGAGTGTCTGGGCTGGACTTTGAAGAGCTAGGGTTGGTATCTGGAATTGTAATCCCTCCCAAGTTTAAGGTGCCTCATTTTCTAAGTACGATGCAGTGTCTTGCCCAAAGATGCACCTGCGATCTTATGCCAGGAAAATTCAACCACATTCTTCTGACAAAGACCTGTGGGTCCATTTCTTCCAAGACAGTTTATCGGGGACACAACTGGATTGGTTTTACCAGTTAGAGAGGTCTGATGTGCATAATTTGGAAGATTTGGCGGCCGCCTTCTACAAGCAGTATCAATACAATATGGACTTAGCACCAACCCGTACTCAATTACAGAGTATGGGCATGGTCTCCAATGAAGGCTTCAAGGAGTATGCCCAGAAATGGAGAGACTTGGCAGGGAGGGTACAACCACCTCTATCTGAGAGGGAACTAGTAGACATGTTCTTGGGGACTCTGTCAGGGCCTTTCTTTAATCACTTGATTGGAAGTTCGTCTGCGGGGTTTACCGAGTTAATTCTAACTGGTGAGAGAGTTGAAGCCGAAATCCAGAGCGGGAAAATTCAAAAAGATGCATCTGCTTTCGCTGCCATCAAAAATAATTTTCCAGCAAAGAAAGAAGTATCAGCTGTTTACTCCCAAAGAGGTCAAGGAAGAGTTAAGCGCCGACCAGCGGTGGGGGCCGTAATGATTCAGAAGTCTGCAGCTGATCAGCCCAGAAACAATCAACCCAGAACCAACCAAGCAAGGGTGGAAAGGCCTGTACGGAAATTCACCCAGATAAACATGACTCCTGCTCAGGTTCTTCCCCATCTCTTGAAGTTAATCCTTGCCAGTCTGAAAGAGGCCCCGAAGAATCCGAATACAACTTCTCCTTTCTACCATTCGAACGCCAAGTGTGCTTATCATTCAGGGAGTATAGGGCACGACACCAACAATTGTTGGGCCCTCAAGAATAAGATTCAGGATTTGATAGACGCTAAAGAAGTTGAATTCGACGCCCCTAAAAAGCCGAATGTAATCTCTGCTCCAATGCCAAAGCATGGCCACAATGCCCATGCTGTTGAAGAAGATATTTTTGTTGCTACTGTTGATGATTTGATGACTCCGCTACCGATAATCAAGTTGAATTTGCTGAAGGCTGGGATTTTCCCAGGTTGTGAAGAAGATTTCAGCCTTTGTTCATCCTTACCAACCGACTGTCCATTGTTGAAGTTAGGCATCCAACGCCTAATGGATAACCAAGAAATCCTTTTTGAAAAGACTCCTGTTACACCGACTCCTGTCAATGATGTTTCAATAATAACCATATCCTCCAATCTTTACAATGTCTCCAAAAGACCTGTTAAGATTACATCCGCTCCGAAGATTGCAACTTTGAAGATAACCATGCCCGGGCCCGTCCCATACAAGTCCGACAAATCAATACCGTGGAACTATGGTGGAGAAATCTACTACCACGGTATTAAACAAATTAAATCAACTGAAAAGAGTTCTAATGAAGAGACTTCCGACATTGGAAACATTGTTGGAACGATTAAAATCACCCGCAGTGGAAGAATTTTCTCTCCGGAGATTGCCCCTCCAAAGGCAATCTTCGGACCCTCAGCTGCTCCTAAGGTTACCCCTGCACCGGTCAACATATCTGCGAGAACTCCAATTATTGAAGAAGTTGTAACTCCCGTGGTTGTCCCCTCTACTGTTGCTGATGATAGAGGGAAAGGGATCCAAGAAGAGCCCGTCAGGACGAGGGCTCATGCATTGGTCATCCCTGAGACATCTCAAAAAGAAATGGAAGAGATTTTGAAACTAATCAAGAAAAGCGATTATAATGTTGTGGAACAGCTGGGGCAAACCCCCTCAAAAATCTCTATGTTGGCCCTGCTGCTTTTTTCAGAAGCTCATGCTAAAGCTCTGATCAGATTTTTGAAGACGGCCCACGTGCCACAAGAAACTTCCGCGGATCAGTTCCAGGAATGTGTAGCTAGCTTAACAGCTGACAATGATCTAGGATTCTCCGATGCCGATTTAACTTAAAAAGGGAGAAAACATAATGACGCTTTGCATGTCTCGGTGGAATGCAGAGGGACTACCCTAGCACACGTCCTGGTAGACACTGGTTCGTCTTTAAATGTCTTGATGAAGAAAGCCTTGGATAGGCTGGATTGTGAAGGCTTAACCCTGAAACCCAGCAACATCATTGTCAGAGCCTTTGATGGTTCTAAGAGTATGGTCCACGGGGAGGTGGACATCCCGATTAAAGTGGGAACTAAAACCTTCAACACTACATTTCACGTGATGGACATCTGTCCTTCCTATTCTTGATTTTTGGGAAGACCCTGGATTCACAATGCTGGAGCCGTCGCTTCCACTCTGCATCAAATGCTATAGTACCCTGTCCAGGGGAAAATTATAATTGTTCACGGCGAAGAGGAATACATGATAAGCCATCTAAATTCTTTCTGCTATTTAGAATTGGATGGTGAATTCATCGAAACCCCTTTTAAGCATTTTGAGGAGCTAGTTCAGGAGATTGCGGCAACCAAGACAGTGTCTTATGTACCCATGATTACCAGACCTCCGCCTCGGATGTCGTCTCTCAAAGATGCAAAGGTTGTGATTGAAGAAGGAGGACGCACAATCTGAGGGCAGCTTCCAGACTTTCCTTTTAACTTAGATAAATTCGGCTTGGGGTTCACTTCTTCTGCTCAAAAGGTTGTACGCCGCTCCCAGGATGGAGGGCCACCAGTGAAGATCACCCATCATGGAATCAATGCTTTGGAGGATGGTGTAGAGGAGAGCAACTTGGAAGACTGGATTTTCCCTACTGTTGGCAGATGACTGTACAACTGGGAAGCAAAAGACTTTGTTCCCATTACTTTCATAAATCAATAATTTATCTTTCAAAAATTTCTGTTGGTTTGTAATAATTCTCAAATAATTCGTACACTTTTAGCCTTGTGCCTTACCCGAGGCACATAGGTCCATTTGTAAGGGTTTGATTTTTCATCTTCATATGCCATTTTAATGAATCATGGACGTTTTCACATATAAATTTTTGTGTTTATTGTCTTTCTTTTTACATTTTATTTTTTTAAAGGTGGCTATCCCTTACACACACCCACACTCACAAATGCAGGTACCCTTCCATTCCGGATTCCATGGGTAACAATTCTGCTATGGCCTTCAGTAACTCTAAAGATCTGGTCTACCATGCCGAATACGAAGGTGAGGAAGATTGTGAGGTGCTGGGAGAATTGGCTAGGCTGCTACAACAGAAAGAAAGGGCTATTCTACCTCATGAGGAGCTGTTAGAGACAATCAACTTGGGTACTGAGGAAGACAGAAAAGAAGTCAGAGTGGGTGCTAACCTAGAGCCAAGTGTCAAAGAGCGCCTAATTCAGCTGTTACACGAATATGTTGAGATCTTCGCCTGGTCATACGAATACATGCCGGGACTTTATACAGACATTGTGGTTCACCGTCTCCCCACAAGAGAAGATTGTCCACCAGTTAAACAGAAAGTCCTCCGCATGAGGCCCGACATGTCAGAAAAGATCAAAGCAAAAGTTATGAAGCAGTTCAATGCTGGATTTCTTGCTGTTACTTCCTATCCACAATGGGTTGCTAACATTGTGCCCGTGCCAAAGAAGGACGGCAAAGTGAGAATGTGCGTGGATTACATAGACTTAAACAGGGCCAGCCCTAAAGATGACTTTCCACTTTCGCACATTGACATCTTGGTCGACAATACAGCTCAGCACAGGGTATTTTCTTTCATGGACGGATTTTCAGGTTACAACCAGATCAAAATGGCACCTAAAGACATGGAGAAAACTACTTTTGTTACACAGTGGGGTACGTTCTGCTACAAAGTGATGCCATTCGGACTGAAGAATGTCGGGGTAACCTATCAACGCGCCATGGTAGCTTTGTTTCATGATATGATACATCATGGCATAGAGGTCTACATAGATGACATGATAGCCCGATCACAAACGGAAGAATAACACCTTGACCATTTACAAAAGTTGTTTGTCAGGTTGAAGGAGTACAAGCTCAGACTGAACCCTAACAAGTGCACATTCGGAGTCAGGTCCGGTAAACTCTTGGGTTTCATTGTCAGCAACAAAGGCATTGAGGTTGATCCTGCCAAAGTCAAAGCTATACAAGAAATGCCTACCCCCCGCACTGAGAAGGAGGTCAGAGGTTTCTTGGGACGCCTAAACTACATTGAAAGGTTCATTTCTCACCTAACATCTACCTGTGAACCGATCTTCAAGTTGTTGAATAAAGATCAGGTGGTTAAATGGAATGATGACTGTCAAGTTGCTTTTGATAGAATCAAGGAGTATTTGCTAGAACCTCCTATCTTGATGCCACCCGTCGAAGAAAGACCGCTAATCATGTATCTGACCATCCTAGAGAATTCAATGGGGTGCGTACTAGGCCAACATGACGAGTCTGGTCGAAAAGAGCATGCCATTTATTACCTTAGCAAAAAGTTTACCGACTGTGAGACCGGATACTCGTTGCTCGAGAAAACTTGATGCGCTTTGATATGGGCTGCTCGCCGGCTAAGGCGGTATATGTTGACTCATACCACTCTACTGATATCTAAGATGGATCCGATCAAATACATCTTTGAGAAGCCTGATTTATCTGGAAGAATAGCTAGGTGGCAGATGATCCTAACAGAATATGATATACAGTACACGACCCAAAAAGCTATAAAGGGGAGTGTACTAGCTGACCATCTGGCCCATCAAGCTGTCGAAGATTACCAATCCATGAAGTTTGACTTCCCCGACGAAGACATTATGACGTTAGACAAAATTGAAGACTTCAGACCGTATGACGGACCTGAAAAAGGATCCTGATGGACCCTGTACTTTTATGGTGCCTCCAATGCACTTGGCAACGGTATTGGCGCGGTACTCATCTCCCCGGAAGGTTGCCATACTCCTTTCACAGCCAGGCTTTGCTTTAACTGCACCAACAACATGGCCGAGTATGAAGCTTGTATCTTTGGTCTCAAGGCTGCCATAGACTTTGGAATCAAATCTTTGATTGTATTTGGGGACTCAGCTTTGGTCATCAGTCAGATCAAAGGAGAGTGGGATACTAAGCATCCAAACCTCATCCCTTACAAAGAACATGTCTTGACATTGTTACCATATTTCGAGCAGATTACCTTCGAGCACTTCCCGCGAGAAGAAAATCAGCTAGCAGATGCTCTAGCTACAATGTCATCCATGTTTAAAGTTAACTGGGATAATGAGGCTCCCCAAATCACCATCGAGCGAATAGACGAACCTGCACATTGTCATGAGATTAATACCGAAGAAGTACTGGACCGACCTTGGTTTCACGAAGTCAAAAGGTATCTCGAGGCGCAAGAATATCCTGAAGGAGCTTCGGTCAACGAAAAAAAGTTCTTAAGGAGATTCTCAGCTAAGTTCTTCTTAAGCAATGGTATCCTGTACAAGCGCAATCATGATTGCATTCTACTCCATTGTGTGGACAAGATTGAAGCTGAGCAGATCATGGCTGAACTGCACAATGGTACCTTTGGCACTCACTCTAACGGACATACGATGGCTAAGAAGATTCTACGGGCAGGCTATTACTGGTTTACCATAGAAGCTGACTGCTATCAACATTCCAGGACTTGTCACAAATGTAAAATCTATGCAGACAAGGTACATATACCTCCAGTTCCTCTCAATGTCTTAACAGCTCCTTGGCCATTCGCTATGTGGGGAATCGACATGATTGGAGAGATCATGCCTACAGCATCCAATGGACACCGCTTCATTCTGGTGGCCATTGATTACTTCACCAAATGGGTCGAAGCAGCTTCCTTCGCATCCGTCACAAAGAATGTTGTTGCCCGCTTTATCAAGCAGAACCTCATTTGCCGGTATGGTATCCCTGAAAGGATCATCACTGACAAAGGTACAAACCTTAACAATACTATTATCACCGCCTTGTGCGAGCAGTTCCAGATTCAACATCACAATTCATCTCCCTATCGGCCAAAGATGAACGGTGATGTCGAAGCTGCGAACAAAAATATCAAGAGGATCATACAAAAGATGACAGTCACCTACAAGGACTGGCATGAAATGTTACTGTTTTCTCTCCACGGGTATCGTACCATGGCGCGTACATCAACTGGGGCAACACCTTATTCCTTGGTATATGGCATGGAAGCTGTTTTACCTATCAAGGTTCAGATTCCCTCCTTGAGAATCATGAAGGATGCTGGTTTGAGTGAAGACGATTGGATTTAGACCCGGCTTTATCAACTTAACTTGATTGATGAAAAGTGACTTACTGCTGTTTTCCATGGTCAAGCGTATCAAAAACAAATGATCAAGGCTTTCAACAAGAAAGTCAGGCACCAGGTATTTCAAGTCGGGGATCTGGTAATCAAGCGCATCATCTTGCCGCAAAGTGATCCCAGGGGAAAATGGACTCCTACTTGCGAAGGACCATTTGTAATCAAAAACATCTTTTCTGGTGGGGCAATGATCTTAACCACCATGGAAGGTGATGATCTGCCGCACCCTGCGAATGCAGACATAGTCAAAATATACTACGCATAAATGACCCACTAGGTTGACACACCTAGGCAAAAAAGGGCATCCCGGTGAATCGAAAACCCGAAAGGACGGTTCAGGCAAAAATTAGGGATAAATAAAATAAAATCTATACACCCGGAAAGTTGAAAACACGAAAGGGCGACTTGGGAAAAAAAGGGTTTCCCGGTGGATCGAAAACCCGAAAGGGAGGTCCAGGCAAAAGTTAGGGAATTAAAGCGTATGACTATGTCTCGTCGGATCACTTTAAGGATAATCTATTCACAGACAAGCTCCGGGCTTCTGATCAACTCAATCATCTTCGGACAAAGCAACGAATGGACAAGATATTCTGAGTTACGAAGGCTATAGCAGAATGGGAACCCCATGGAATTTTCACACATAGCCATCTTTCTTTGTATAAATTTTTATCATTTTTTATGACAACATTCTCTTACTAGGATGTATGTCTCCTTGTACAAAATACTTACACAAAGTTAATACAAAGATACTTCAAAGTGCAGAAAACTATTTGTCTTTTCCTTTTTACACTTGTGTTTTATTTGAAAACGTCCAATGATTTATTAATGAGCATATGCATTTGAATATAATCACTGTTTACAAATAAACAAAATGGGAAAGAATAATTACTGACAGGTTGAAAGTATAAGAAAACGTCTTTAGGCTATTCCAAGAGAAATCTCATGCAGTACATCATCTAGATCCCCAACGGAGCTAAAACCTTGAAGTATATATCCCCAGCGGAGTTATAATTTCAAATCCTTAATTCCCATGAGAGTTAAAACTTCAAGCTCCCAATCCTCAGCAGAGCCAAAACTTTGAACTACAGACCCTCAGCGGAGATGAAACCTTCTACCCCAGTCGGATCAAATTTCCAACTATCAATCCCCAGCGGGAAACATCCAGTTTTCCCCAAATTCCCCAGTAAGTTGTCTTAAAATTTGAGAATCAATCAGATAACAGTTAACTTTTGCCTGATCCCTAAATTAGGATAATTCCCCAGTAGATTGGCATACAACCCAAACTCCTGATCTCTCCAACAGGATAGCTACTCCCCAGCAGTATAGCTACTCCCCCAGAGTTTTCACTTACTCTCCAACAGGAAGCCTTCTTCCCCACAGAGTTTTTACTCCCCAACAGAATGAAGATTCTCATTCTTAACTCCCCAGCATGAAGTCCCCAAGGATTCAAATTCCCCTAGCAGATTGAAGATTCTCATTCTCATTTCCCCAATGAAGTCACCAAAGTTTCATTACTCCTCAACAGATTTAAGATTCTCATTCTTAGTTCCCCTGCATAAGCCATCAGAGTCTTCCTTATTCTCCAGCAGATCAAGGTTTTCCTTTGTTTGATCCCCGGTAGAGATCGCCAGAGTTTTCCCTATTTCCCAGCCGAGTAAGGATTCCCATTATTTAACTCCCAGTAGAAGTCTTCAAAGTTCTCTGGATTTCCCAAGCAGATTTCTCAAGCAGTTTGACATTACTCTCACAACAGATTTTTTCAACACTCCAATTCCAAAGACTAGAAGGATCCCTATATCCCCAGGAAAGTCGTGAAGGATTCTCACATCCCCACAGAAGTTATCAAGGATTTTTAATCTCCAACAGTCACCAAGGATTTCTCATCCTCAGCAATCAAAGATTTTGAATCTCCAGCAGCGATCAAGGATTTATCTTCCCCGGCAGCAGTCAAGAGTTTTATTATCTCCAGCTATCAAGGATTTATTTTCCTCAGCAATACAATAAATCAGCTTACATGCGCATACATTATATTCATATATCATAAACATTGATAAAACAAATTTTATTGCATCATACATTTCATGCAACATAACTTTGTGTTTCAGCTAACATTTTACCCTTTTTCAAGATAAGATTAACAGCTATCTTTAACAAATATTCAAAGATTTCAGATACAGTACGGATACACTCCAGACACGAAAGTCATTCTGCTACTCATTCAGATCTCTTATTCATGATACAGTAAAGATACACTCCAGACACGGAAGTCATTCTATTACTCATTCAGAATTCAAAGTCAAGATACAATACGGATACACTCCAGACACGGAAGTCATTCTGTTACTCATTCAGACTTCAACAATCAGATACAGATTAGATACGCTCTAGATACGGAAGCCATTCTATTTCTCATTCAGATTCAACTATCAATTTCAAGTTCAGATACGCTCTAGACGCGGAAGTCATTCTATCACTTATTCAGATCCCAGTTACAGTTTAGATACACTCCAGACATAGAA
Source organism: Vicia faba (assembly GCA_948472305.1). NCBI lineage: Eukaryota > Viridiplantae > Streptophyta > Magnoliopsida > Fabales > Fabaceae > Vicia > Vicia faba. Next base: position 16,600 of record CATIWC010002271.1, on the reverse strand, counting down.
GTCATTCTACTACTCATACAGATCTCAATTTCAGATACAATCCAGATACGCTCCAGACACAGTTGCCATTCTGTCACTCATTCTGATTTTCCCAGCTCAGATACACTCCAAACATGGAAGTCATTCTGTCACCTATTCAAGATACAGTCCAGATACGCTCCAGACACGGTTGCCATTCTGTCACTTATCCTGACTTTTTTCCCCAGCCCAGAGATGCCCCAGACACGGATGCCATTCTGTCGCTTATTCAGATTTCAGATTCAGATACAATACAGATACACTCCAGACATAGAAGTCATTTTGTTATTCATTCGAGAATCAAAAACAGTTATAGCTTGGATACGCTCCAGACACGGATGCCATTCCATTGCTCATACAGATTCAGTCTCCAGTTACAGTTCAGATACGTTCCAGACGCTGATACCATTCTGATACTCATTCTTCTGACTTATAACATACAGTTCAACAAACATTCTTGATGGCATCTACAAGACCATCTCCGACAAGATTCTTTCACCTCTCCAAATGGCATCTTTAAGCCCATTCCCTCAACTATACTTTGACGAGTGCAAATTTACGGGCACTCTAGTGTCCAATCATCTTTTATCTTCGAGTCACGAACGATAAAATTCGCCAATCTAACTCTTCAGGTTCAAGAAGATTGAACAGGGGCAGCTGTTGTATCCCAAAATTTTCCCTCTCGTTTTATCAAGATTTCCCTCACAAGACTTCTTGGACTCCAGACAAGATTAGGGTTTTCTCAGCTCAAGATATCTCCTTGCACTGTTAACCTGAAATTAGGGTTTGAGTTTGCACAAGGATTTTTGGAGTTCCAATGCCTCATGTGACTTTCATACATCATGTTAGACCTCTAAGATTGCTCATACCAAGTTTCAAGCCTTGAATCACATTTTTGCCCAGTCAATTGGACAGTTGACCTAAAAATCAGCTGTATTGGGGAAAAAGTCAACTGTGGCCAATTTACAGTCAAACCTCATAATTTTTTATCCACATCAACATTATAGACTCATATGAACCACTTGATCAAGTTTGGACCATAACTCCTCAAGAAATTTGATCAGATCTTCAAAAGGGCAAAATGGTCATTTTTAGGGTTTTGACTGAAGAAAGGCAATTTCTGATTTTTCACCTAGCCAATGGCAAATTGGTTTCAAGCATGGTTTCAAGGGCTCAATTGCATCATCTTGACCTAATCACAAGGTTCAAAAGATCTCAAATGCATTGGATTGACAGATGAATTTTCCAATCAACTAATCAAAAATCAATGGTACATTGAAAAGTCAAACTTTGACTTTTTGGTTAAAATCAAGTGCCAAGGGTCATTTTTCATCAAGATGTGTCAAAACATGAAACTTGTTCACCAAGAAACCTAATTTTGGAAATTAGGGTTTAAGATTGAAAAATTTCATAACTTAGAAATTTTCCAAGTTATGAAAAATTCTTATTTTTTCCCAACTTTTCCCAACTTTTTCACCATGATGCAATTGGATTCAAACAAAACTTCCAACATGAAAGTTGTAGTCCTCCATAAAATATACAACTTTTATTCACAAAGTTTTCCCAAAAGATTCTTGGATCTCAAGGTATGATTTTGTGAATAAGGGTCCAAAAACTTTTTAACTTAGTGAAATTTTGCCCTAGTTTAGGCAAATTTTTGACCTAACTTCATGGCAACTTTTTACCTAGTTATAAGTGGAATCTCAAAATTCATTTCAAAGATGGATTGTAGAGCATGTTACAATATTTCCAAAATGTCCAAGAACTCTCCAAGATCATTTATGGTTAAGGAGAATCGAAGAAAAGAAAATGGCCATTTCTCACTTTTGTCCATGGCATTTTTCACATTGCTACAACTTGCAAATCTGTCCTAAGCATGCTTGTACTTGTTTTACATGTCTTAAACCTTTACAAACTCCTTAATTTAATGCAAATACATTGGAAAATGGCTTTTTTCTGAGCTATGGAACTTTGCACAATGAATTAATCCATTTATGGCATAAAGGTAACAATGCCATTTCTATAAAGCTTGCTTTTTTGCAACTTTGTATTCCTTGAGCATTGAACCAGATCTATGGCTACAAACAAGATCCAAAAACTTGAGACAAAGTACACCAACTATGTTCAGACCTCAAGCTAGCCTGTACAGGCTTTGAGCTTTGTCAACTCAACTTTTCTTAAAAAACAAGCCAACTTGCAAAAAGTCCATAACTTGTGTATCTGTTAAAACCAAGTCTTGGCATCATTTCAAACAACTTCAGCATATTGTAACAAGCCAAAAACACGATTTGCTAAGCTCTCAAACACCCTCTAACACAGAAAACCCCATTTCTGCTCAAAACAGGGCAACTTTTGCAAACACCAAGCCACTTCCATATTCCCTCGTGCGTTTTGCTTGGAACCACTTCAAACACATTCCGTACATCACACCTAAACTATCCAAGCCATTGTTCAGCAATTGTAACCTCATTTTCAAGCTTCACCATTTTCAATTTCTGAGTTTGCAGGTTGACTTCTACAAGGAGATTCAAGCCATTTCAAAGCAAGCTGAGCATTGGGAAAGGTTGAGGGAAGTTCAAGCAAGCTCAGAAGTACTTCAGGCCTCACTCAAAGTTGCTACATTGTCATAACTAAACTCAACGGAACAAGGTAATTTTCAAAGTTCTATCTCCTTATTTAGGCATCATTAGGCTTAGGTTTGTGAAGCAAAAATGTAGTCCTTAAGTTCCTTGAGTTGTACATATGTTTAGATTTCATTTATATTAACTGAGCTAGGATTATTTGATAGTTGAAGTTACTGAAAAAACTAGGTTAGAATTTAGGGCCACTAAAATTCTCTCTGGTCTTTGAGAGTTAGATCAAGTTTTTTATATCATTAGAATCGTGGGTTAAAATGTTATAAGTTTCATGTTGTGAGTTTTTTATTTTATGCAAAGAATAGCAACTACAGATTGAAGAAGCAGAACGCACATTTTTTCTGTTCAGAGGTCAGGGATGAAGTGAAGTGGGCCTGGCGCTTGGGCTTGTTACTTGTTGCACCCTCCATTTTGTTATTTGCACCCCCCTTGACCCATTTGTTATTTTTTGTTTTTTTTTTTATTTCTTTTGTGATTTCTGACTTTTATATTTTTATGAACATCAAAAAATCCCAAAAAATATTTTCTTAATTTTTGCATTTTTTTATTATTATTTTTATTATTTTTTATGACAAAAAATAGTTTATTAGGTTAAATAGAATTTATTTTCTTGAATAAATTTGTAAATAATATTAAAATACTTAAATATTTTATTTTTATTATTTAACACATAAAATATCATTTTTCACATATATTTTAATTTTTAAAATTTGTAAATATTTTTATTTATTTTCTTGTGCATAAATGAAATAAATAATAATAGAATATATATTTTCTTTTAAACCAAAATTAGGGTTTTCACCCTTTCAAAAATAATCATTTTTTATTTTCTTATTTTTAGGGCATAAATAAACTTATTTTCTCATGAATAAAATAAATACAAAAACATTTTGCATATTTATAATCTATTCCATATTTAAATACTTGTTTATTTATTTATTGTTGTACAAATTCAATTGGGTTGTAATAGTAAATTAGGGTTTTATTTTGTGCAATATCCCCCTATTCAAACTTGTACCCCCCTTCCCATAATAATGTTGTAATAGTCTAGATTTACTTTACGCATTTTATTGCTTTCACATGCCATGATAGTAAATTAGGGTTTTGTATGTAAAGACCAAAAATCAAACAAATAGCATGACTAAATACAAGACAAAAATGCATGAAAAATGACAACACATTGCACACAAGCACCCCTAGAGTTTCATCCACTTTGTTGCCTTAAAATGGCCATGGTATGCATGCTAGGTATCTTGGCAAAATCAAACAAAATAAAAAGATCATAGTCCCTCGATGACGCTATCTTGGTTGCCTATACAAAGATGATCTTAGTCCCTCAAAAAACTTGCTAAGATACTTGGCACCATTACAATCATGGCCATACGATGACCCACGCCCGTCCCGTTTAACATCCAAAGATAGGGTTATTTATCAAATACAATGGTAAAACAACAATGTCAAAGGAATAAAAAATGTGTAGGAAAGACTTTTGAGTAGGGTAGACAACTCCTAGTTACTTGATCAAATTGCAAACCATCCTTGCTATTTTCAAAAACACACACATATTTCAAAATAATTTCCAAATAACTTTCAAACATTGAAACATTTTTCGAAAGACAAACATCTTTGTATACATTCTTCAAACAAGAATCATTACAAAGATTGCCTAAACAAAGGCCTCTTTTCAAAATACTTTCAAAACCACACACAAAAGCACCATTTCAAACAATTGAAAAAGCAAAACAAGTAACTAAGAGCCCATGGAAAACCATGGATGAAAAGGGTGCTAGCACCTTCCCTTTTCATAACATACCCCCCGAACCCAAAAACAATCTCAAAGGTCTTTCATGTGCTTTTTTTACTTTCCTTTTGTATAAAATAAAAGTTGGTGGCGACTCTTGCTAAATCGAAACATTTGCAAACACAAACACAAAACCTCAAGTCAGTTCTCCCACCGCATCACAAATACCAATATGTAACCTTGGCCAAAGTTATGGGATTTTGTCCATTTTTGAATTTTGCATGAATGTAGACAGGCTGGTATTGCTTCACACGAAATTTGGGGCCTCTCCATGTATCAAACCAAGTCCAAATGATAATGGCCCATATATTTTGCAATAATCTTAATTTATTTGATTTTTAATTAAACAAAATTAATATAAAATGAAAATAAAATCAAGACTATGCAAAAATATTTTTAGGGGTCCTCTATAATCTTAGGAAGATGTTTGAAGTCCAAAAAAATGAGTCATTGCCTTAAAAGCTCAACTTTGCTCAATGCATATTTCTTGAAATTTCCCAAATTTTCCCAACTTGGGCAAGCCATAACTTGCTCAATTTTTATCCAATGATGATGATCTTGGAATTTTTGGAAATCCCAAGATGTCTACCTCAATCCCTCTTTTGTTCAATTTTGCATTTGAATATGTTATCTTGATGTTAAAGGTCTTGGAAAAAAGTGGCTTTTATTGACTTTCTAAAAATGACATGTAATGTATGAACTTGTATCTTTCAAATGGTGCATTTCTTGAACTTGAGGGCTGAAGAGAAGTTGTAGGGAATTGGATTCTATTCAAAATTAGCTTAGGTTGTAAAAATTTTGATAAAGTATGAGAAAGTTATGCTTGGTCAAAATTCAGTTGACTTTTCCTATAGAAACCTTAATTTTCCATTTTTGACTTTTAATGAATTAGGAGCATTTCTTGAGGAAACATGATCAACCATTGATCAAATGATGGATATCACTTCACAATGTTGATGTTGACCCAAAAATATTGAATTTTGACTATACATGGGCCACAGTTGACTTTTGACCTAGCACAGTTGATTTTCCAATACTTGAGCAATTAACTGAGCAAACTTGTTGTTCAAGGCATGAAATTTGGCATGGATGATCTTGAGTACATATTAGGACAATGGATAACATTTTGGATCCTTGAAGCTCAATCATCTTGATGAAAATTGAAACCCTAGTTGGGGGTTCATTGCCTTATGAGGAGAATTTGTCTGGTCAATTCTTAGTCATCCTAGGGCAAGTTGGGGACCTCAATGGGCATGTGTTGAATAAAATGTGAGGGAAAATTTTGGGGTACAATATATGTTCTCCTCTATACAACTCACATGATTCTACTTTTTGCGGTTTAGGTGTTTCGCGCATTTGTTTGAGTTGTTGTGAAAGTTTGGAAATATGCTTGGTTAATTCTTCCACAGTTTGCGTGAGAAGCTTGTTTTATGCCAAAATAACTTCATTCGTGTCCAACTCAAGAATACCAAATTTATTTTGTGTTGCACCTCTTGTACTAGACCTGGTGATCACTAAGAGCCACACGGTTGATGATAGCAGCTGCTTCCTCTGCACTTTTGGAAAGTAACAAACCACTGACTGTTACGTCAAGTATGACCTTTGGTTGGGGCTGTAATCCATTGCAAAAAACATGAATCTGTGTGAGATTATCGAAGCCATGATTTGGAAATTTGTGCAACATGGATTTGTAATGTTCCCAATCTTCACAAAGAGTTCCCTTTGCGCTCTGCGTGAATGCGACTATTGTTGTTTTTGCATCCATGAATCAATTGTGCGGGAAAAATATGTTAAGAAAGTTTTCCTCCAATATGTACCAATTTGTCATGATTTCAGTAGGTTGGTCAAGGTATCAATCCTTTTCTTTTCCGATCAAGGAATGAGGAAATAATCTCATGAAGACAACCTCTTCTTCGTCTTCGGGTGCACCTAACATACTGACCAACTCATAAAATTTGGTGAGGTGTGTGTGTGTGGATCTTCATGGTCCAAACTTGAAAAAGGGTTAGAATACATAATATGTAGCAAACATGTTCTCATTTCAGCTTGCTTGCAGCTGGATTGTTGTTAAGACGATCCAGTCACTTTGGACTGCTTGCGGATGGACCGTTAACAACTTCAACCATTGTTTCTTTGATAGGATGATTTGTTGATGAGGTTGATATAAAAGCTCCTTTGTGATTTTTCTTTCTGAGTAGTTGTTTCTGTTTTTTCGTCTTCCTTTTGTTCTTTCGGATTGTTCTTTCGATCTCGGGATTAAAAAGAAGTTTTTCTTCTAAACTTTTGCCTCGAAGCATAAACAGATTTATCACCTATCCAAACAATTGAGCAAACGGTTGCGAAAAACAAATATATACAATATATAACAAATTCACAAAACTTAGAAGTATAGAAACGATTGTGATGTTTTAATATCTTAAACGCAAATCCCCGGCAACACCGCCAATTTGATGTTGAGTAAAATCAAATGAAATTATTGATTTATCGTATGCGTAGGGATTAGAGCGATATCAAAACCGTTCAACAATTTCTATAATTCTAAGCATAAGTTTCAAGATATTTGTTTGATAAGTGACGGAAAGTAAAGTGCGTGAATAACGAAAGATACGTTTCAGTGGAATAGACTTGTTTGGAATTGGTTTTCATTCACCGATTCAATATGCACTTCTCAAATCAGTTATACACAGCCTATGATTGTTTCATTATCATCACGTATCACATACAAACAAAGCTCATGTCTAAACTTTGATGTGATTTCTACCTTAAGGTTTAATCGACGATTTCTTAGCCTATTAAACAATATGGTAGCATTAAGATTTGATACTTTGGTGAATACTAAACCTAAATCTATGTCTAGAATTTAGAGTTTAATAGTTGTCATCTTGGTTCGAGATTAGAACAATATTTGTCAATATTTGTCAATATCAATTCAATCTATGAAATAAACAGTAAAACAAAGATAACAATGATAATGATTCAAACATAAATTGCATATAACGCCATGATCAAAGTAAATACATATTGTTTCGGTGAACTACGACTAATCCCAACAAGAGAGGGATTTAACTACTCATGGTAGCTTGAAGCATAATGGATGAATTGGGTTGAACCAACATCAATGATGATTTCCTGACTTTTGATGCGAATCCAACCCTTCTACCTAAAACCTCCTTTATTCCTCCTTCTATTAATATTACAGATGATAATATATGATACTATTATGATAAAAACTAGAATGCTTGCTGAACTGAGTTGTAGTCCCTTTTATAGTTATTCTGGTCGTCTGAGTTTTCTAAGCGGTCTATACTTCCTAAGCAAAGTCCTTGCTTTTGAGATAAGTTTTCAAATCAACTTGGCAACTTGAGGCCGCCAAAGTTTGCTAAGAAAAGTTTGGCTCGCTTAGCGAAGTTGATTTCTTTGTCCTTAATCTTCTTCAAATATCTTTCGAATACCACCAGAGTTTGCTAATCGAGGTAAGGCTCACTTAGAGAAGTTTCTTTCTTCAGCCTGAAGTCTGTTTGAATGCCCTGTTTCGCTAAGCGAAGGCCCGATTCGTTAGGCAAACTACTTCGCTTATCCTCGCTGCTGGCGAGAATTGTTGCTTTGCTTCTGTCTTGTGTTCACTACACAGATTATTCCTCGCTAAGCGAATTGGTCTTTTCACTACAACTCTCTTAGCGAAGTGTTTGATAACTAGTTTTTGCTTTAGGGATTAAATCCTGCACAAAACAAAACAAACCAAGTGAAATTGCACAATAACACTTTTATTAAATGATTGAGGTTCTTATGTTATAATCTTGTCAATTAAGTAAGATAAATAATATGTAATGATGTAAATATTCCATAAATCAAGCATTCATCCGGTACCAAGAATGAGATCCACAACAAACCTTGTCTCTCATTCAACCTCTTCACGTGAAAAATAAATTACTTCCAGGTGCTGGAACCATTTTTAAAACAAGGTTCATCACGTTAGCTTTCTAGCGCTTGAAATGGAACACAAATCATACGTCTAAACCTCAAGTTATGAATTTTTCAAGGAATTACAAAATATTGTCAACTAATCGGTAACAGGTTACCCAAATAGCGATAACCGGTTACACCCCTCAAAATAACCAAAAACGCTAATTTTTTGAGCGGTAATCGGTTACTCAATTTTAGTAATCGGTTACCATTGAACTAGAGTCAAAATAATCAAATTTTTATGTTAGGAAAACCACTTATTTCATACTCAAACATCCCTAACCTCCACATACTTCATCGTTCATATTCCAAATTATAATTCCTATCTACACAATCATCGCCAACATTCTAAATCACAAAGTAAGAACATTAAAGCATGCAATTACTCAACTATATCGCATCAATTCCAACACTGACACGTCAAATACAACTCAATAATTCAAACATCAACACTGACACCCAATCATACCAAAACATCAGTATTCCAATTCTTTTCACAATACTACTAATAAATCTAGACTATTATATGGCTTCGGGGAGGGGGACATTTGCATTCCAAACCAAATGGGGAAAATAAAATAAAGCAATAAAGTAAATTCCTATTAACTATTACATCCCGTATAACAGTTACATGAATATAAAATATGAATGGAAATAAACGCGCGATAAATGAAAACACGTTCTAAAACCTAGAGGAAAAATATGTTTGGTTGTTTTTGTTTTTAAAAAAAGAAAATAATTAAATTAAACATCCTAAAGTCTATTTAGAAAAATGAAAATTAATTAAGAAAAACAGTCTAAGCTTTTTTGTTTAGTTTTTATTATGAAAAAGAAATGATTAAACCTAAATTAAATCCTAAGCTCTAATTCAATTTTAATTAAAGAGAAAAAAATGGTTAAAATAGTTATTAATTAATTCAAGAAATTAATTATTTAATAAAAAATCTAATACTAATTTTTTGTAATTTTTTATTATTTGTTAAAATAAATAAAGAAAATAAAAGAAGTTAAAAAAAATTAAAAAAATAAAATAATACAAAAAAAAACAAAATGGGTCTGGTCATCAAAAGCAAAAATGGGGGGTGTTATTGTAAAAAATGTGTGGCCCAAATCAGAATTTTGTATTGGGATCCAGTGAGGAACGCCGGTGATAGCTCATGATGCACCTGCAGATCAGAGGCATTGGTTTGGATCAGATAGTGATCTGATGGCTTAGATTGAAGCTCCATGACACGCGCATTTGGACTTGTAACATTGGATCTGTAGAAAATATTTGAGAAAATTAAAACTGCTGAACCTGGGATTCGAACCCAGGTCATTTCCCTTATATACGCGTGCCCTTACCATCTGAGATGCCTTGCCATTCGTTACATAAAATGAAACAAGAATAATATATACCACAAAATGTCAATATCAGAAGAAAAAAAAAACGCACACTCTTATTTAAACTATCCAATCAGGGACTGCCACAATTTATCTTCTTCAATCATCGTCGTCTTAGATCAAAGACCTATAGTGACAGTTTTTCACTTGTCACTATAGCACCTGCAATTTGTAAAACTCACAATACGCAACGAAAATGAATTTTGAGACCATGGGTTGATTGCTCCCAACCTCCTGAGCAAGATGGTGTCCTTAGTTTGGGCTAATTTTGGCCAATACAAAAAAAACCAATTTGGAGGTTCAAACCCTAGCCATGGCAACCTGTTATACCTGCACTCAAACTTCAATCCAACTATGCAAAAAGCTTGCAAACACTTCAATAATCAGTAATGTATGATCAAAATGCATTTATGTTACATGAATCAACCAGAATGAAATTGGAAAAAAATACAAACCGTGTGAATTGGTTAATGCATTTGGAAATGTTTCAAAGCTTAGTAATGGTTGCAAATGCTTCAGGGGACCTACAGGAGTGTGTTTTGATCTTTGTTATGGACTAAAACAGGCTGGATATTGAAATTCGAATTTGAAAATTTTGGTGCTTTTTGCAAAACTTTCAGGGGTTCCCCAGGCTATGTATGCGTGCCCTGATGCTTGTTGGGTGTTTGTTTATATAGAGAGGGATGAAGAGACACGAAAAAAAAAGGTTTGTAACAGCCATAGACAAACATTTGAATGCCATGAATACCAATATGTAACCTTGGCCAAAGTTATGGGATTTTGTCCATTTTTGAATTTTGCATGAATATAGACAGGCTGGTCTTGCTTCACACGAAATTTGAGGCCTCTCCATGTATCAAACCAAGCCCAAATGATAATGGCCCATATGTTTTGCAATAATCTTGATTTATTTGATTTTTAATTAAATAAAATTAATATAAAATGAAAATAAAATCAAGACTATGCAAAAATGGTTTTAGGGGTCCTCTATAATCTTAGGAAGATGTTTGAAGTAAAAAAAATGAGCCATTGCCTTAAAAGCTCAACTTTGCTCAATGCATATTTCTTAAAATTTCCCAAATTTTCCCAACTTGGGAAAGCCATAACTTGCTCAATTTTTATCTCATGATGATGATCTTGGACGTTTTGGAAAGCCCAGTATGTCTACTTCAATCCCTATTTTGATTAGTTTTGCATTTGAATATGTTATCTTGATGTTAAAGGTCTTGGAAAAACGTGGCTTTTGTTGACTTTCTAAAAATGATCTGTAATGTATGAACTTGTATCTTTCAAATGGTGCATTTCTTGAACTTGAGGGCTGAAGAAAAAATGTAGGGAATTGGATTCTATTTAAAATGAGCTTTGGTGGAAAATTTCTGATAAAGTATGAGAAAGTTATGCTTGGTCAAAGTTCAGTTGACTTTTCCTCTAGAAACCCTAATTTGCCATTTTTGACTTTTGAAGAATTAGGAGCATTTCTTGAGGAATCATGATAAACCCTTGATCAAATGATGTATATCACTTCCAAATGTTGATGTTGACCAAAAATCTTGAAGTTTGACTGTACATGGGCCACAGTTGACTTTTGACCTAGCACAATTGATTTTCTAATACTTAAGCAATTGACTGAGCAAACTTGTTGTTCAAGGCATGAAATTTGGCATGGATGATCTTGAGTACATATTAGGACAATGGAGAACATTTAGGATCCTTGAAGCTCAATCATCTTGATGAAAATTGAAACCCTAGTTGGGTGTTCATTGCCTTAGGAGGAGAATTTGTCTGGTCAATTCTTAGTCATCCTAGGGAAAGTTAGGGACCTCAATGGGTATGGGTTGAATAAAATGAGAGGGAAAATTTTTGGGTACAATAGATTTTCTCCTCTACACAACTCACACGGTGCTACTTGTTGCGGTTTAGGTGTTTCATGCATTTGTTTGAGTTGTTGTGGAAGTTTGGAAATCTGCCTTGTTAATTCTTCCACAGTTTGCGTGAGAAGCTTGTTTTATGCCAAAATTATGTCATTCGTGTCCAACTCAAGACTACCAGATTTCTTTCGTACTGCACCTCTGTTGTACTGGACCTGGTGATCACTAAGAGCCATACGGTTGCTGATAGCAAATGCTTCCTCTGCACTTTTGGAAAGTAACAAACCACTGGCTGTTGCGTCAAGTAGGAGCTTTGACTGGGTTTGTAATCCATTGATAAAAACATGAATCTATGTGAGATTATCGAAGCCATGATTTGGAAATTTGTGCAAAATGGATTTGTAACATTCCCAAGCTTTACAAAGAGTTCCCGTTGCACTTTGCGTGAATGTGACTATTGTTGTTTTTGCATCCACGAATCAATTGTGCGGGAAAAATCTATTAAGAATGTTTTCTCTAATACATACCAATTTGTCATGATTTCAGTAGGTTGGTCAAGGTATCAATCCTTTGCTTTTCCAATCAAGGAACGAGGAAATAATCTCACGAAGACAACCTCTTCTTCGTCTTCGGGTGCACCTAACGTACTGACCAACTCATAAAATTTGGTGAGGTGTGTGTATGGTTCTTCATGGTCCAAACTTGAAAAAGGGTTAGAATACATAATCTATAGCAAACATGTCTTCATTTCAGCTCGCTTATAGTTGGATTGTTGTTGAGACGATCCAGTCGCCTTGGACTTCTTGCGCACGGACCGTTGATAACTTCAGCCATTGTTTCGTTGATAGGAGGATTTGTTGATAAGGTTGATATAGAAGCTCCTTTGTGGTTTTTCTTTCTGGATAGTTGTTTCTGTTTTTTCGTCTTCCTTTTGTTCTTTCAGATTGTTCTTTCGATCTCGGGATTAAAAAGATGTTTTTCTTCTAAACTTTTGCCTCGAAGCATAAACAAATTTATCACCTATCCAAACACTTGAACAAACGGTTGCGAAAAACAAATATATACAATATATAACAAATTCATAAAACTTAGAAGTATAGAAACAATTGCGATGTTTTAATATCTTAAACGCCAATCCCCGGCAACGACTCCAATTTGATGTTGAGTAAAATCAAATGAAATTATTGTTTTATCGTACCCGCAAGGATTGGAGCGATATTAAAACCATTCAACAATTTCTATAAATCTAAGCATAAGTTTCAAGATATTTGTTTGATAATTGACGGAAAGTAAAGTGTGTGAATAACGAAAGATACATTTCAGTGTAATATACTTGTTCGGAATTGGTTTTCATTCACCGATTCAATATACACATCTCAAATCAGTTATACACAGCCTATGATTGTTTCATTATCATCATGTATCGCATACAAACAAAGCCCATATCTAAACTTTGATGTGATTTCTACCTTATGGTTTAATCGACGATTTCTCAGCCTATTAAACAATAGGTAGCATTAAGATTCGATACTTTGGTGAATACTAAACCTGAATCAATGTCTAGCATTTAGAGTTTAATAGTTGTCATCTTGGTTCGAGATTAGAACAGTATTTGTCAATATCAATTCAATCCATGAAATAAACAGTAAAACGAAGATAACAATGATAATGATTCAAACATAAATTGCATATAACGCCATGATAAAAGTAAATACATATTGTTTCGGTGAACTACGACTAATCCCAACAAGAGATGGATTTAGCTACTCATGGTAGCTTGAAGCATAATGGATGAATTGGGTTGAACCAACATCAATGACGATTTCCTGACTTTTGATGCGAATCCAGCCCCTCTACCTAAAACCTCCTTTATTCCTCCTTCTATTAATATTACAGATGATATTATATGATACTATTATGATAAAAACTGGAATGCTTGCTGAACTGAGTTGTTGTCCCTTTTATAGTTGTTCTGGCCATCTGAGTTTGCTAAGCGGATTATACTTCGCTAAGCAAAGTCCTTGCTTCTGGGATAAGTTTTCAAATCAACTTGGCAACTTGAGACCGCCAAAGTCCGCTAAGAAAAGTTTGGCTCGCTTAGCGAAGTTTATTTCTTTGTCCTTAAGCTTCTTCAAATATCTTTCAAATACCGCAAGAGTTTGCTAATCGAGGTAAGGCTCCCTTAGCGAAGTTGTTTACTTTAGCTTGAAGTCAGTTTGAACGCCCTATTTGGCTAAGCGAAGGCCCGACTCGTTAGGAGAACTACTTCGCTTATCCTTGCTGCTGGTGAGACTTGTTGCTTTGCTTCTGTCTTGTATTCACTACGCGAACAATTCCTCACTAAGTGAATTGTTCTTTACGCTATAGCTCGCTTAGCGAAGTGTTTGATAACTAGTTTTTGCTTTAGGGCCTTCGCTTAGCGAAACAGGGCGTTCACCAGGTACACTTTTATTAAATTGCACAATTAAGTAAAATTGCACAATAACACTTTTATTAAATAATTGAGGTTTTTATGTTATAATCTTGTCTATTAAGTAAGATAAATACTATGTAATGATGTAAATTTTCCATGAATCAAGCATTCATCAGGTACCAAGAATGAGATCCACAACAAACTCTGTCTCTCATTCAACCTCTTCAAGTGAAAAATAAATTACTTCCAGGTAGTGGAAATATTTTTAAAACAAGGTTCATCACATTAGCTTTCTAGCGCTTGAAACGGAACTCAAATCATACGTCTAAAACTCAAGTTATGAATTTTTCAAGGAATTACAAAATATTGTCAACTAATCGGTAACGGGTTACCCAAATAGCGGTAACCGGTTACACCCCTCAAAATAACCAAAAACACTAATTTTTTAGCGGTAACCGGTTACCCAAATAGCGGTAACCGGTAACCGCTGAACCAGAGTCAAAATAATCATATTTTTATGTTAGGAAAACCACTTATTTCGTACTCAAACATCCCTAACCTCCACATACTTCATCGTTCATATTCCAAATTATAATTCCTATCTACACACATCATCGTCAACATTATAAATCACAAAGTAAGCACATTAAAGCATGCAATTACTCAATTATATCACATCAATTCCAACACTGACACGTCAAATACAACTCAATAATTCCACATCGACACTGACACCCAATCATTACCAAAACATCAGTATTCCAATTCTTTTCTCAATACTACTAATATCTTTGGGTTCCGATTTTGTCTCGCGGTTCACAAATACCCAACAACATTAAAGACATTCAACAACCACTTACATGATTCCAACAACAAAATTATCCGCAATTCATTACCCCTAACATGACTGCCGAACAATGACAACACACACACAATGGTACTCAACACTAGCAACTTCACGATCAACATGCAGTGTCAAAAACATTGTAACCATCTGAGCTCCACCTTCTAAGAGTTATCTTACTTGCTTAGCTAATGTTCTCTGGAGATTATCAAGAAATTAAACACCTCTTGCATATCTCTAGCCGTCATGTTTCTCTATATCCTATAAGAAGCAAACTTTAACAATTATGTTTCCCTCAGTGATGCCTCTACTTTACCAATGAACAAGAACCTTGAATCCGTATAACCTTCAAGCATGAGAATCTACATCGACTCGCCAAAATACCTCGTAATCACTTGGTTTAATTCCAGATAGTTCACCCCAAGGCTAATATTAAGTCAATCCAACACCCCTTTCTAATGACAAGTCACAATTTTCCCCGGGAAGACATCAGAACTCACCCACAATTACATGTCATTAGCCATAACATCGCCCTTCACTTTTAGAGATGCGAACAAAATGGGTACCTTATCATTCCTTATAAAGGATCCTTCGACTTACCGATAGTCATAATTCTCGAATCTATACTTCCTTTGAAATCAGAAAAACAACTCAGTAGCACTAACGTCTGCACCCATGCAATTCACGATATACTAAACCGGTTGTTCACACCTGAACCATCTCAAAGAAGCACAAGCTTCTACCCCACTTGTTTCAATCCCACTCTTGCAAACAAGTGATTAGAACAGCAAGAAAGTACCAACAATATTTCACACACATGTTGCGTACTAAGGAACAAAACAACGACAATATTCAACTATCACACTATAGACTCAACAACTTGGCCAGACGGACCGACCTGCTTTGATACCAATTGTAACACCTTATTTCTCCGCCGGTAATTTTAAATAAAAATCAGAGTAAATTAATTTATAAAATAACATTAACAAATAGGATGTCACATCGTCATACATCATACATCATACATGCTCAATAAACAAGATATGTAACGCAAAATCATAAACTTCAAGTCTTAAACTTCATTGCATCTATTCGCAACGGAAAACATCAATAAATAATTATTCTCAACCCTCAACATGAGTGGTATTTTTCATCATCCAAAACTCAGCATAATCATAAGGTAAATTCAAAACAACAGAGTTATACAAAGTTTACTCCCAACATAATAAGACAAACGCAAAACCCCCAAGTGTTATGTATCAGAACAGACACTGACTCAATCTACGCAACTGAGGTAACTCTTCGGCTAACCTCGACCTCGAGCTACTTCGAATCATCTACACGTTATCCACGTAGAGACAACATTCAATTAGAAATGGTGAGATATCATAATAATATAAGAGGAAGCATAATAATAACCAGGTAAAACTTCAAGTACACATCATTATACATCTTTACCTCGCACCTTTTCTTATTCATCATACTACGAAACACATCAACATATTTAAGTTCCTAAATAGAGCAAGACATCCATCATAACGAAAGTAGAAATTCATTCAACACTCAAATAATCAATTACTAACAATCATGCAATGCAGTAAAACTGACACTGACCCAATGCATGTGGTACCAATAAGGAAAAACGCTCAACTTAATAAATGCCAACTTGCGGCA
>CATIWC010002270.1:0-301803 GCA_948472305.1 Vicia faba | reverse complement strand
ATTATTGTTAGACTACGGCACCAGATCTAGAAGGGGTGAATAGATCTCAAAATAAAAATTATCTTTCAAAAGGATTATTTAAAACTTATTTGAAAAAACAATGTTGAGCGGAAGAACAATGTTGAGTGGAAAAACAATGTTGAGCGGAAAAAACAATGGTGAAAAACAATATAAAGAGTAAATAAAAGTACGAGATAGAACATTGCAATTTTCTTTTAAGTTGAACAAGCTAAACAATTTGTCAAACACTTGGCGTGCAGCAGAATTTTTCTTTGTATTGTGTTGATATGAAAAATCAATTATAATCAAAAGTGATTATAAGCAACTCAACACATAATTCAAAACAAAAACAGTTTCGGAAAATTCCTACGCGTCGATAAATTACTCAATACTATTTGACAAAATATTGAAAAATATTAAAGCTAGTAAAAGTGATAAAAGAAAAGAGACACGAGGATTTTTTAGGAAGTTCACTAATCGTCCTCGATATGGCTACATCTCCCCCCAATTCCAAATTTGGAATTAGGATAATTTCTTACTTTGCAAAAATATGGTTATAAGAGAAGTGTTCAAGAGAAATACTACAAACCATAATCGTTTGATGTTGATTCAACCCATTGTCTTCTTTTGATCTTTAACAAGACCAAGACCGATAGATGCAACCTATTCGCCACTTAAGTTACTTCCTTGAAAAGATTTCAAACACTCCAAGATTACTTGCAAAGATTTCAAACACTCCAATGGATTTTTCACTCGAGTAAATCCGATTGCACACTATCAACACAAGATCACTGATTCTATCATCCAATTCTTTCTACTTCCTTTAAAATATTTCAAACACTCTAAGGTTCCTTGACAAGATTTCAAACACTCCAAGGGATTTTTCACATAGACGATACCTTCTCGTAGGATCTTGCACGAAAACCCCCAATTCAACAAATGATTTTGGAGGAGAAACAAGATGGTTTTTCCAGGATGAAGACCCCTACAAATCTCAATCCAAACCAATTGGAAATCCACAATTCTTTATCTAGATGGCATCCTGACGGAACATCATGACAATGTAATGTTGGTGTGTATGCATAGTGTTGTACCCCAAAATTTGTCCTTCCATTATTTAAGACAAATTATTTCAATAGGTCTCCTCATGCTCCTAGGATTCTCAATTGCTCAAGACTACTCAAGGATTGATCAGACAAACCCTCATCCTAAGTAGTTGACCTACAACTAGGGTTTTACTTATCTCAAGGAAAATTATACTTCTAATGCCTCAAGTGAATTTTCATGTTTTCTCATATGTCTCAAAGAATCCTCATGCCAAATTCTAAGCCTTGTAGCATAAGTTTGCTCAGTCAATTAGTCAGACGATTGAAAATCAACTATTAGGCAAAAAGTCAACTTTGACCAATTTATAGTCAAACTTCAATATTTTTGGTCAACATAAACATTTTGAAGTCACATTCATCATTTGATCAAGGGTTGATCATGATTCATCAAGAAAACTCAAGATTCATCAAAAGTCAAAAGCTAGTAAATTAGGGTTTTCTTAAGAAGAAGTCAACTGAATTTTGACCAAGCGTAACTTTCACATACTTCATTAGAAATTTCTCAACCAAAGACCATTTTATAGGAAATTCAATTCTCTATAATTTTGTCTCTCTAAGCTCAAGGCAAAAAATGCCTAATTTGAGAGATATGGGGCCAAAACATTACAGATCATTTTAAAAGTCAACAAAAAGACATTTTTTATCAAAGCAATTTACATAAAGATAAATGCTTCAAATTAAAAAATGACCAACGTGAATATTGTAGGGGATATCTTAAGCTTTCCAAAATGTCAAAGATCACCTTCATATGATAAACATTGATTGAGATATGATTTGTGCAAGTTGGACAATTTTGAGAGAATACATGAAATCCAAACTAAACAAATTTGAATTTTTGGGCTAATGGGACTATCTTTTAAGGTCCAAACGTGTTCTTGACCTTATAATAGACTCCTACATCCATTCATTTATTTATTTGGTTTTTATTTCTTTTATTTTTGATTTTATTCTATTAAAAACAAAATAAATCAAATAAAATACCAATTGAATGAATCAAGGCATGAAGATCTATTTTTGAATCAAATCATAAGTCTAAAAAGTTGGTGACAACTTGCAAAAAACGTGTAAAGATTTATTGGTATATGATTGGCCTAAAAAGGAAAGATTTCATGCAAAACTTCAATCAAAGATTTGATCATGAAATATAAAAGATTGATTCCACTTTTGTTGACCTAAATCTTCTATTATAAATAGAGAACATATCCAGACCAAGGGACACACGGAAATTGCCTCAAGAGCACCCTCTCAAAAATATCAATTTTTTGTCAAAACTATGGCAAAGTCAAAACCAAAGATCCATCCACTTTTAGTCCAAGCCATCCATTGAAAATCATTCATGAGGTATCTAAAGGCTAAGAATAAGTTAAAAGTCATGGCCATTGATGCTTGAAACAAGCATAATCATCTTCTCTGATTTGCTTTTCTTTCAAACATTCATATAATTAATTTCATGCATTTGCTAATGTTTATTAACTGCCCAAATGTGTTCTTGTTGTTAGTTAGAACAGGTTTGAATCATAAAACAGAAGCTCTAACGTGAGAATAATGTTTTTCCATGGCTAGGGAAGTTTGAGATGTCTTCTTAGAAACTCATGATACTAGTGTTTTCAGGCCAAACAAACACCACCATTTGAATTAGGGGGATATGGTCGTTTTTATGGTCTAACACATGTTATTTTGCAGGTTTGAAAATCCTCTCACCGGAGAAGACGATCGGAGCTAGGGATATAGCGCTCCCCTGGTTCACTTTCTTTATTATATTTTTGTTTGCTTATATTTTAATAACAGAAACGAAGCGCATCACAGTTGGTTGAGACGAAGGCATGTAACGTGAAGGGCGTGGGTTCGATCTCTGCGTCTTACAGTTATTTTTTGTTATTTTTCAAACTAACGTGTAGGTTTTATAGATATTAATCAATGCCTATTTCTCAAACACCAACAGGCGCTTGACCTAGTGGCAAGCAGTGCAGTTTGTGAAGCCAGGGGGCGTGGGTTCAACGCCCACCCCATGCAATTTTTTTACCTTATTTTTCTATTTTCTTTCTTAATTATTCCTTAATTACTTTTTAATGAACAATTAACTAACCTAATATTTTTTCTTAATAACTAATAAATTAGGATTAAGGTTTTTGTTAGTAATTAATTTTTTCTTATATTTTTTATTTACTAATTAATTAAATTGGATTTTTTTCTTCACATTAAAATAAATTAGGATTTATGTTTTAATTACTAATATTAACTTAAATTATTTTCTACAAAAAAATCATTAAAAATTTTAACATTCTTTTTCTATTTTCTTTATTCTTGCTATTTAATTTTCATAGAAAATTATATAGGTTGCATTCTTTAATTGTAATAGCGTAGATTTATTTTATCACATTTTTTTTCTAATTATGTAACTGCTCACATGATGTAATAGTGTAGGTTTACTTTCTCGTGAATTTTTATACTTATGTACCTCTCCCAAAGCCATGTAATAGCTTAGGACTTTACATTTTGCACTTTATTTTTCTATACATATTTAACTGCTAGTAACTAGGGTTTGCGTGGAAAGACTAAAAACAATCTAGAAAACCCTAATATTCAAGATAAATAACTGAATCAATATACATCGCACACTTGCACCTTTAGGGTAACCTCTCTTGTTGCCTTACGATATTGGCCACATCCCTCAAAAGTGGGAATACTTTAGCAAAAGAACCTCGAGCAAATCATCATGTTCCTTTCGAATAAAGATCATAATCCCTCGATAACCCTTCAAGTTGCCTATAAAATGATCTAGACCCTTCGAGTTGCCTATAAAATGATGATAGTATATTCAATACAATTGCTAAAGTATCCTTACTCGTTGCCTTCGATGACCATATAATGACACTACGCATTTCCATTCACATCCAATAGATAGAGCTACCTACCAACTAATGGTATGAATAGTACTATCTCTAAAGGAGGAGGAAAAGAATAAGAAAGACTTTAGTGGGTAAGAAACTCTTAATTGCTTGCTCACAACTTTTCTCAAAACTTTTTTTCACACTACACTTTCAAACAAATATTTTCAAAAATAACACTTTGTATACATTCTTCAGGACTGATACACGAATCATTACAAAGTCAGTCTTACATTGGCAATTTCAAAATATTTTCAAACAAATCACACACACAAAGCAAGATTTTCAAAAGTGAGCTAAGCAATTAAGAGCCCGTAGATAACTACAGATGAAAAGGATGCTAACACCTTCCCTTTTCATAACATACCCCCCGAACTCAAAATCTATCAAAGGTCTTTCATGTTATTTTCACCTTTCCTAAATATTGGATAAAAGAAAAGTTAGTGGCGACTCTAGCTATTCGCATATTTGGATAAAACCAAAAATTCAGTTCTTCCACCGTATTACAGAACTGGCGACTCTGCTTGGGGATTACTACTTAAAAAAGAGGGGTTGCCTTAGAATTTAAGATCACTTTACTTGCTTTTAATTATATGCTTTGCTTGTTTTACTTTAAGGGTTTGTTTGAGTTTAATTGCTTGTAAGATCCTACACCCAGATCTAGGGATGTCTTAGGTAAGTAGAAATAGATCATAAAGGTTATACGACATAGACCGATATGGTTAACATGATGGCTACAGTTAGTGTGACACTTTGGTTTTTACTGATGTTCCTTGAGTCAGTCAAGGATAACATTAGGATTCCGCGTGTTGTAGTTAACACTAACTTACTTTTAGAACCTTAATTAACCCATCTTGGCCATTAGAAGGTAGTGAGATAGTCGGCTTTGGTACAATCCAAGGTTGGTTGATACTCGAAACTACGCTCATTGAGATTTGACTTTCGGGATGTTTTGGTGGCAAGACAGATGCCGTGCTAAAATAAAGCCTGCGAGAAAGATCGGTGATATGAGATTCCTAAAACCCGGTTACTATTTTAGGACAGGTTAAGCCAACTTAACTTCAATGGGGAAGGGTACTTACCTATGGACTTCATGCAAGCCTTTAAACCTAAGGCTCTTATGTGACTTGAGTATGTTTGCTACTTATCTAACATGAACATGACACCATAACATCATATCATCATAACATAACATTTTCACTAACCATTTCAAGGACCTAGGGATCTATCTTTGTTCTTTGTTGTAGGTTATGGCCTCCGCTCGCAGAAACACTATCCGAAATAACTTTGTAAGGGTGCCTTCCCAGCTTAAGAAGTTAGTCTGAAAGGTTCCCAAAAACTCTCAATTCACCAAAAGATTATCAGTTCATACCCACAATGGAAGAGTCACAAAAGTCTTGGATTCAACTGAAAGAAGAAAGGGACACCTTTGAGACTTAGTTCTATGCTAGCGAGAAGAAAGTATTGGAGCTGACCAAACACCTTCACGAAGAGCAGAGCCTTAATGCATATGTCAACACAAAGAGGAAGCGTCCATGGGAGACTTGAGTCATAATTTATTCCTTTGTAACCCTTCTTTTTGTTTTCATTGTAAGCCTAAAAGGCGTTTATAATCTGAACTTACTAACAAGAATCTTTGTTGTCGTTTCCTTTTTATTAACAAATTTAAATCCCACGAGGTCCTTAAAAACATTGCATATGCATCTACATACCATACATATCATTACATAATAGGTTTCGAAGACAGGTTTACTCATCTTCTTACTGTTTACTAAGGCAGAAAATGGCTCTTGAGCAGACAGTCAAAGATCTCCAGGCTCAGAATGCCAAATTCCAACAGATGTTCCTAAACTTAGCCAAGGGGCAAGAAGAACTGAAGGAGCTCATCGCCAATGGGAAGAAGAACAAGACAAAGAAACCAATCATCGTCCTTAACATGGGAGGAGGTTCAGAGGTCCAGTCAAGCGAGCTCAAGATCTTGATATCCCATCGGACGTGTAAAATCAAGCTTCTCAAATGCACTTTTGTTTTGATGAAGACAAACCATGAGGTACAAAGAAGGCAAATATTATTGATCAAGCTAAAAGCATCTATGGATAAAGTCTTCAGTTCAAGCACTTAGAAAATTTCAAGGTATAATGATAATACTTACTTTGAACTTAAGACATAGATGCTCAATGGTGAAAAGAAATATTTTATATTGTCCAAACCTTTACTCAAGTTTTTCTAAGCTAAAAATCATTTTTCACTTGAGTGCAATCGATTTGCACATAAGTGAAATCGATTGCATGCTTCAATTTTTTTCAAATATTTTGCTACTGTTTCTCAGTGAAATCGATTTGCATATTAGTGCAATCGATTGCATGCTTCAATTTTTTCAAATATTTTGCTACTGTTTCTCAGTGCAATCGATTTGCATGGTTGTGCAATCGATTGCACTCAATCAATTTTTGCTACTGACTTCACATGCAATCGATTTACACTTTTGTGCAATCGATTGCACACTCAATTTTTTTTGAATTTCTAGCTGTTGAAACCCCGTGCAATCGATTTACACAAAGGGTGCAATCGATTGCATGCTGAACGATTTTGAAAAACAGCAGCTTTGCACATGCCTGTTCATAACACCATTTCATGGAAACCTTTCACTCAATCTTGGAAATTGTTCATGATTCATTTACAGAACTTTATGTTGTTTCAAAAAGGTGTTATGAACATATAAATACTCATTTTCAAAATCATTTTCAACCCCTCTTCCAAATATATTTTCTGAATTTTCAAATATCAAACTCAAGCTTTTCTTCACTTTCATACACAAAGTTTTTCTACACACTTTCACATATTGTCAAACAGAAAACTTTGAGAATTATATATCTTGAGTCATTGTATATTATTGTCATTGGAAGAGAAGATCAATTCATTGATAAAATCACTCATAGTGATTATTACACTACAAACTCACTCAAATCAAATATTGCTATATACTTGCTTATTTTTCAGGATTGTTGAAAATAATTTCAAGTGGTTTTATAAATCTTGTCTTTCCAGGATTGTTGGATACAAGTGAAGTCACTTTGAGAGGATTGTTCTCATTGTTGACATTATGAAAATCCAAGAGAATTGTTCTTGGTCCAAGAGGATTTTTCTTGGTTTTGGGTAGTTCTTGTTTAAGTTTGCCACAATAAGGAAATCTCTTTCATGTTGAAAGGGGACTGGAGTACTCTCGGACTTTAAGGGGAACCAGGATATATCGCTTGTGTCTCTTTAATTTTCTACACTTTACTCTTTCATAAACTCACCATAATCTAGAAAAATAATATCCATCATCACTAAAACCAGAATTTTTTAAAGTACCTAATTCACCCCCCTCTTAGGCGTACTTCGTACTTACAATTGGCATCAGAGCAGGTTATAGGTAACCTGTTCCTAAAAGATCCAGAATGGCTTCCGTAAATTAAAATCCTGTTTTCAGAGATGGTGGTAGTAACAACAAGCCTCCTCTATTTTGTGGTGAATATTTTGACTTCTGGAAAATACGCATGAAGGCACATCTAGAAACACAAGGAGAATAAATATGGGATGTTGTCGAGAATGGTCCATTTATCCCTATAACGGTAATCAATGGTGCTAGCTCATCAAAGCCTAAAACTGCATGGGACGAAGATGATAAGAAGAAGGTTCTCTATGATAAAAAGGCAATAAACCTTCTTCAAGGTTCACTTAGCATGGATGAATTCTTATGTGTCTCGACATGCAAAACAACAAAAGTAATATGGGATACCTTGGTACAAACTCATGAAGGAATTGTTGAAGTTAAAAGATCAAGACTAAATACCCTGAGTCAAGAATATGAATTATTTTGAATGCAGCCCGGAGAAACCATTCTTGACCTACAAAAGAGATTTGTGCACTTGACAAATCATCTAAGTGCTCTTGGTAAGACTTTGACGAATGATGAACTAAATTTGAAAGTACTTAGGTCCTTAACTAGGGAATGGCAACCAAAGGTAACGAAAATTTCAGAAAAGAAAAGTCTCTCCTCCATGATGTCCGCAACATTGTTTGGGAAACTTCAAGAATATGAAACGGAACTCAGAAGACTTGAAAAACATGAAAATCAAGAGAAGAAATCCAAGAATATTGCTTTGAAGATAAATTCTAAGGAAGTTGGAAAGGAAGAAAATCTGGAAGAAGATGAAAATTTCATGCTTCTTGTTAAAATGCTTGGTAAGTTCTTTGGTAGAAATGACAAATCCTTTTCTCATTCAAAAGGAAAGAAACAATTTAAGAAAAAGGAAGCTTCCACATCAACACAAGAAGTCACATGTTATGAATGTGGTAAGCAAGGTTATATCAAGCCGAATTGTCCGAAACTCTCCAAGAAAGGTGGCTACAAAAGCAAAAAGGGATTCAATAACAAAAAGGCCTATGTTGCATGGAAGGATAATGAAATAAGTTCCTCATTCGATTCCGTTAGTGATAAAAGTGCAAATCTAGCATTGATGGCCTCACACCATTCCAATGATGAAGACAATAAGGTATGCTTGAAAACCACATGAAATCTTTGGGATCTTGATAGTGGTTGTTCAAAGCATATGACGAGAGACATAAACCAATTTTCAAATCTAGTTCTAAAGGCCAAGGGTTTTGTCACTTATGGAGACAATAATAAGGGAAGAATTCTTGGCAAGGGAAAAGTTGGTGCTCCACCTTTCACATCCATTGAAGATGTTCTTTATGTTGAAGGACTAAAGCACAATCTTCTTAGTATTAGCCAACTTTGTGACAAAGGCTTCAAGATCAAGTTCACTAAGGATGAATGCTTGATAGAAGATGAAGTCACACATGAGGTTATACTTAAAGGTAAAAGAATCAATAATATATTCATGATTTCCCTTGATGATACATCTTTGAAGGTAAAATGTCTCATGGCGAACAATGATGATTCATGGCTGTAAAGAATTGCTCATATTCACATGGAACACTTGAATAAACTAATCAAGCATGATCTTGTCATTGGGTTGCCTAAGAGAAATTTCATCAAAGATATACTTTGTGATGCTTGTCAAAAAGGGAAACAAAAAAAATCAACTTTGAAATCTAAAAATGTGGTGTCTACTGCAAGGCCACTACAATTGTTACATATGGACTTATTTGGTCCATAAAGAACAAGAACTTCAGGAGGTAATGTATATGCTTTGGTTATTGTTGATGATTTCTCTAGATATACTTGGACATTCTTTTTAGTGAAGAAAAGTGATGCATTCAAGGCATTCAAGAAGTATGCTAAACAAATTCAAAATGAGAAGTCTCTAACAATTGCCTTTATAAGAAGTGATCATGGCGGAGAATTTAAAAATGCTCTATTTGAAGAATTTTGTGGAGAACATGGAATATCTCACAACTTCTCGGCACCGAGGACTCCTCAACAAAATGGAGTGGTAGAGAGAAAGAATAGGTCTATTATGGAACTTGCTAGAATGATGCTTAGCGATTCAAATCTTCCAAAATATTTTTGGGCGGATGCGGTGAGCACGACATGTTTTGTTAGCAATCGAGTTAACATAAGACCGATCTTGAAGAAAACTCCATATGAACTCTTCAAAGGGAGGAAACCAAACATTGCTTTCTTTCACATTTTCGTATGCAAATTCTTTGTCTTAAACAACGACAAAGATAACCTTGGTAAATTTGATGAAAAATCAGATGAAGGTATTTTTCTTGGATACTCTCTTTCTAGTAAGGCATATAGAATTTACAAAAAAAGAACTTTAAGAATTGAAGAATCAATGCATGTATCTTTTGATGAATATAACCCCTCCAAGGAGGATAATATTGTTTGTAATGATAATGATGATGAAATACTAGAAGGTCCTCAAGAAAATACTTCCAAAGATCAACCAATTCAACACGAAGAATCACCCCAACAAGAATCAAATCTCAATAATCTACCAAAAGAATGGAGAACTCATAGATATCATCCTATCGATAAAGTAATTGGTGATATAAGTTAAGGTCTGACAACAATATTAAATTTCAAAGATGCTTTCCTAAACATGGCGTTAGTCTCTCAAATTGAACCTTCCAAAGTTGATGAAGCCTTATGCGACGACCAATGGATTATCGCTATGCAAGAAGAATTAAATCAATTTGAAAGGAATCAAGTTTGGGAACTTGTCCCTAGGCCAAGAAACAAACACATTATTGGAACAAGATGGGTGTTTAAAAACAAACTTGACGAAAATGGAATAATTGTTCGGAGCAAAGCAAGGTTGGTAGCACAAGGCTACAATCAAGAAGAAGGAATAAATTTTGAAGAAACTTTCGCTCCGATTGCAAGGTTCGAAGATATTCGTCTCTTACTTGCCTATGCTTTCTCATTAAATTTTCAACTTTTCCAAATGGATGTCAAAAGTGCATTCTTGAATGGATATATCACTGAAGAAGTCTACGTTAAGCAACCCCCGGGGTTCGAAGATTTCAAGAATCCATCTCATGTATTTAAATTGATAAAACCTCTTTATGGGTTGAAACAAGCACCAAGGGCATGGTATGATCGTTTAAGCAACTTCATATGCGAAAAAGGTTTTGAAAAGGGAAAAGTTGACAAGACTATATTTATTAAGAAAATAAAAGATGACACTTTGCTAGCTCAAGTCTATGTTGACGATATCATTTTCGAATCTTCAAACCAAGAAATGTGTGAAGAATTTTCAGCATTGATGCAAGGAGAATTTGAGATGTCCATGATGGGTAAAATGAATTATTTTATTGGACTTAAAATCAAACAATTAAAAGATGGCATCTTCATTAACCAATCCAAGTATTTTAAGGAACTCTTGAAAAGATTTTACATGGATAACTGTAAGGAAATGTCTACACCAATGGGTTCTGGTACATATGTTGATCAAGATGAATTAGGTGTTTCAATTGACATTACAAAGTATCGAGGTATGATTGGCTCCTTATTATATTTGACGGTAAGCCATCCTGACATAATACTTAGTGTTTGTCTATGTGCTCGCTTTCAAGCAAATCCAAAGGAATCTCATCTCACGGTGGTGAAAAGGATCATGAAGTATCTCAAAGAGACAACAAATGTCGGATTATGGTATCCCAAAGGCAGTGTTTGCAACTTAGTTGGTTATTCTGACGCGGATTATGCAGGTTGTAAAACTGATAGAAAAAGCACAAGTGGTACTTGTCACATCTATGGAAATGCATTAGTATCATGGGCCTGCAAGAAACAAGCATGTGTTACTCTTAGCATAGCTGAAGCAGAATATATTGCAGCGGGTAGTAGTTGCTCTCAAATTTTGTGGCTCAAACAATAACTTCGTGACTACGGACTCGATCTAGGATGAATTCCTCTACGGTGCGACAATATAAGTGCAATAAACATTACGAAGAATCCGGTCATGCATTCAAGAACCAAACACATAGATATACGAAATCATTTCCTTCGTAATCATGTACTTTAAGAAGATGTCGAGGTAACATTTGTAGATACTCATAATCAACTTGCCGATATCTTCACTAAACCTTTGGCAAGAGAACCGTTTTACAAGATTCGACGAGAGCTTGGCATTCTTGATGAACACGACATATAAGGTGCTTTCTATCCTTGTTATGATTATATATATATATATATATATATATATATATATATATATATATATATATATATATATATATATATATATATATATATATATATATATATATATATATATATATATATATATATATATATATATATATATATATATGTGTGTGTGTGTGTGTTTTTAACCATGCTATATGTAAATATATATGTTAAGTGGTGTTTAAGTTTAATAAAAATATGTTTTTGGTCATTTTTGGTTGATGCAAATAGATTGCATAATAGTGTAAATCGATTGCTCACTGAGTGTTTTTAATTTTGACCTTTCTGTTTCAGTGCAAATCGATTGCACCATAAGTTCAAATTGATTGCACTCTGTGCATTTTAGTTTAATTTTGCTTTTGTTTCATGTGCAAATCGATTGCATCTGTATGCAAATCGATTGCACCCACTATAACATGCTTTTATGACAAATATTTGTTGGTCAGAATTCCTCTCTCTCTCATATTCCCAAGCCAATTAAACTTCATTACATATAATACAACCCACTCATTTCTATCTACTCACAAATCATATCCAAACTTCATCTCATCAAACACCCTTCTCTCAAAAACCTAAAACCTTCAAAACCCTAAAAATACCTTACCCATGGCTTCAAGGAAAAAACGAAAGCTGTCAGCTTCAGAGAAAGGGAAGAAAAAGGTTGATTCATCCTCTGAGAATCCATTACTTTAATCTCTCACCGAAGAACAAGAAGCAAGATTCACAAAGGACTTTCAAAGAAAAATAGTGTCCAATCCTAAATATGGTATGCTATCATCCTTTCCCCAGAAATGTTTCTCTTTTCAAAATGATTTAACTGCTTATGGACTAGAACCATTAATTTCATCATTTGGTCCATATTATCCGGATCTGGTAAGAGTATTTTTCATCAATTTAACTCCCCACAAAGGCAAGATGGTGACATATGTGTTGGGTACTCGAATCTCTCTAACCCCTGAGATTGTTGGTGAGATTCTTCATATTCCCTACACTGGAAGCTCTTTGTACAACCCTGCAAACGAGGCATGTGATGACTATAGGAAAAAGGAATTTTATTACAGCATTGGGAGATTAAGTGAAGCTGAATTCCGTGCCAAAAGGATTCGTGGTCTAGGCGGAATGATTCCATCTAGAGACTCATGGAGTGCAGGTAAATTTTATATAGACGATAGACTATTTCATTACTTTATGGTCTATATTATGTTTCCACGGGCTGGAAACCACTGCATTGTGACTGACCTGGAAATGCAGTTGATTTATGCAAGAAAGAAAAGAATACGTGTTAATTGTGCAAGGGTCATAATGGTTCATATGCTGAGAGTTGATGCAAAATCGAAATTTCTACCATATGCTTATTTTGTTACATTAATTATGGGAGAATTTGTAGTTGATTTTGCTGGGTTTGAGAAAGTCAATATGGATCCAAATCTGCATAAGATTTCAATCAAGAATGTTGACTCAAGAATGGGTGTTCATTATAATCCAGAAACAAAAACTATCACTTACATTGGTGAAGATGTGGTTGGTGATGAAGGGAACGATCAAGAAGTCAAAGGTTGTGAAGATGTACCTCCTCCACCTACTGCTCCCTCTGGTCCAAGCAATCAAGATCTTATGGATTTCATGTCTCAACAATTTGATTCCATGAACACCAACATCAACAACCAATGGAATGCTATCAACGATTCTACAACAACCCAAATTAATGACTTCCGCACAGATGTGAATCAACAATTTTCTTACCTTTACTCTCATCTTCACATTCCACCATATGACCAAAACAATCCAGCTGCACCTCCACAGAATTACACATAACCTCCTCTACAACAACAATTTCCAAATCAAGGATCTTGGTTCTATAACAACCGGGACATGAATCAACCATAAAGTTCTGTCCAACTTTATTATGTCTACTATTTTCTGTTATGCCTTGTTCTGTTATTCTACGTTTTGTTTGTTGTTAAATTTCTTTGTAATCGTTAGACTATTTGTGATGCATGATTAATTTAAGTTTTCCTCTCAATATTACTTTATTACTGTTTTTTTGCATCTTTCCCTTCTTTTTGATAATGTCAAAGGGGGAGAAGGATGTGGTACTTTATGCTTGTATATTTCCTTGTCTTAATTTTTTAAGGCACTCTTCAACCAAGATGAACAAATTCAAAGGATTCCATCCTTATCATACAAAGGGGGAGTTATGCATCTTAGGGGGAGAAGCTCTTTCCGGAAATTACAATGCATCAAGCAAGATCGTTTTTCATCATAAAAAAGGGGGAGAATGTAAAATCAAGCTTCTCAAATGCACTTTTGTTTTGATGAAGACAAACCATGAGGGACAAAGAAGGCAAAGATTATTGATCAAGCTAAAAGCATCTATGGATAAAGTCTCCAGTTCAAGCACTTAGTAAATTTCAAGGTATAATGATAATACTTACTTTGAACTTAAGATATAGATGCTCAATGGTGAAAAGAAATATTTTATATTGTCCAAACTTTTACTCAAGTTTTTCTAAGCTAAAAATCATTTTTCACTTGAGTGCAATCGATTTACACATAAGTGCAATCGATTGCATGCTTCATTTTTTTCCAAATCTTTTGCTACTGTTTCTCAGTGCAATCGATTTGCATATTAGTGCAATCGATTGCATGCTTCAATTTTTTCAAATATTTTTCTACTGTTTCTCAGTGCAATCGATTTGCATGGTTGTGCAATCTATGCACTCAATCAATTTTTGCTACTGACTTCACATGCAATCAATTTACACTCTTGTGCAATCGATTTCACACTCAAAACTTTTGAATTTCTAGCTGTTGAAACCCCGTGCAATCGATTTACACAAAGGGTGCAATCGATTTCATGCTGCACGATTTTGAAAAACATGAACTTTGCACATACCTGTTCATAACACCATTTCATGGAAAACTTTCACTCAATCTTGGAAATTGTTCATGATTCATTTACAGAACTTTATGTTATTTCAAAAAGGTGATATGAACATATAAATACTCATTTTCAAAATCATTTTCAACACCTCTTCCAAATATATTTTATGAATTTTCAAATATCAAACTCAAGCTTTTCTTCACTTTCATACACAAAGTTTTTCTGCACACTTTCACATATTGTCAAACATAAAATTTTGAGCATTATATATCTTGAATCATTATATACTATTGTAATTGGAAGAGAATATCAATTCATTGATAAAATCACTCATAATGATTATTACACTACAAATTCACTCAAATCAAATATTGCTATATACTTTCTTATTTTTCAGGATTGTTGAAAATAAGTTCAAGTGGTTTTATAAATCTTGTCTTTCCAGGATTGTTGGATACAAGTGAAGTCACTTTGAGAGGATTGTTCTCATTGTTGGAATTGTGAAAATCCAAGAGGATTGTTCTTGGTTTTGGGTAGTTCTTGTTTAAGTTTGCCACAATAAGGAAATCTCTTTCATGTTGAAAGTGGACTGGAGTACTCTCGAACTGTGAGGGGAACCAGGATATATCGCTTGTGTATCTTTATTTTTCTGCACTTTACTCTTTCATAAACTCACCATAATCCAGAAAAATAATATGCATCATCACTAAAACCAAAATTTTTTAAAGTACCTAATTCACCCCCCCCCCCTCTCTTAGGCGCACATCGTACTTACAGGACGAAGATGACAACCAGGACGAAGATGGTAAAAGTGTTAAAACTAAAAGAAACATCCTTGGTTTTGACATGTTTCCTGATGAAGAGGAAGAGGATTATTTGGATGAACAATATCCCACTGTTGACGAGAAGTATAAGCTGTTAGAAGAGCGTCTGAAAGCTATGGAGATCTAGAAGGTTCCTGGATTGAACTTTGAAGAATTGGGTTTAGTCTCAGGAGTCGTCATTCCTCCTAAGTTAAAAACTTCTACCTTTTCCAAGTATGATGGTGTTTCTTTCCCGAAGCTGCATTTGATATCATATGTTCAGAAAATTCAACCACACACCGCTGACAAGAAATTATGGTTGCATTTCTTTCAAGAGAGTCTATCTAGAACACAACTAGAATGGTATTATCAACTTGAAGGTACCAATATCCATACCTGGGAAGATTTAGTTGCAACTTTCTATAAACAATATCAATACAATTCTGATTTGGTACCAACCTGCATGCAACCACAGAGTATGTCCATAGGTTCTGATGAAGGCTTTAAAGAGTACGCACAGAAATGGAGAGATCTTGCAGGAAGAGTTCAACCTCTTTTGGCTTATAGGGAATTGGTTGAAATGTTCCTAAGCACGCTAACAGGTCTTTTTTATAATCACCTACTTGGAAGTTCTTCAGTCGTTTTCACTGAACTGATATTAACAAGAGAACATGTTGAGAATGAAATCAGAAGCGGTAAAATTCAGGTGGCTACATCTTCGAATACTGTGAAGAAGTCTTATAATGGTAAGAAAGAATCCAATGATGTGTACGGCCATAAGGGTCTTAGTAAGAGCAACTGCAACCAATCTGTGGGGGCAATTCTGATCTCTAATTCGGCGCCAGTACCACAACAACAACAACAGAGTAATCAGCATAGGCAGGAAGCCCCCAGGAGAAAGTTCACAAGAATCAACATATTGTTGTCTTAAGCATTGCAACACATGTTGAAGGTGGAACTGATCACATTAAAGGACCCCCCTCAGAATCCTAATACTTCCTCTCCCCTTTACAATCCCAATTCAAGGTGTGCATATCACTCCAACAGTTCCAGACATGACACTAACAACTATTAGACTCTGAAGAATAAGATCCAAGACATGATTGACGCTAAAGAGATGAATTTAATCCTCCCGAGACTCCTAATGTGATCATTACACTTATGCCTAATCACAACAAGGGAATTAATGCTATTGATGATGTTTCTTATGTTTCTTATATGAATGACTTGACTACTCCTCTGATGATTGTTTAGAAGAAGCTGCTGCAAACTATTTTATTTTCGGGTTGCATTGAAAGGTTTTAATATTGTGCATCCCAATCCAATGGTTGTGCACTGATGAAAGAAGGTGTTCAGTGTTTAATGGATGACCGTGCAATTCTATTTGAGAATACTCCTTTTGTGGAGAGTATGTCTCAAGACTTGAAGCTTGAAGACGTGTCTGCAATTTCTGGTACTCCTATAAGGATCACTTCTAAGGGTCATGTGAAGATTACTGTCGAACCTACGGTTGCTCCTCTAATCATTACCGCGCCTAGGCCAATTCCATATTCCTTTGACAAGGCTATCCCTTGGAATTATGGAGATAATGTCTACTACCATGGCGTCAAGCAAGAACCATTGACAGTCGAAGATAAAAATACTGAAATTATTGATCTCAATGTTGGCAATATTACTAGGACTAGTAAAGTTACCGGAAGTGGAAGGGTTTTCTCTCCAGAGATCTCTGTAAAATCCGTTACTACACCATTTCATATCACTACCACTGAATCAACTGTTAAAACTCGAGGCAAAGAACATATGACTGAGTCTGCCTAGACTGAGGCACCGAAAGAGGTTACTATTGAAGATACCTCCAAGCAAGAGATGGAAGAAGTACTAAAAATTATTGGAAAGAGTGACTATAAGATCTTTGAATAGTTAAGGAAGACCCCCTCCAAAATATCTATGCTATCTCTATTGTTGTGCTCTAAATCCCATGCTCAGGCTCTAGTAAAGTTCCTGAAGTTTGCTCATGTACCGCAAGAAATCTTTGTTAATCAGTTCAGAAGTTGTGTTTCTAGCCTGACAACCGATAATGGGCTAGGCTTTTCTGGCGCTGCATGTATCTATTTAGTGTAGGGGCACTACCTTATGAATGTACCGCATGAAGGAACCATAATAAGGCCCTGCATGTCTCTATTTAGTGTAGGGGCACTACCTTATCCCATGTATTGGTGGACACACGTTCCTCATTAAATGTATTACCAAAAACTTCTGTAGAAAAACTTAACCTTGAAGGGATTATGCTAAAACCCAGTGACATTGTGGTAAGAGCTTTTGATGGTTCAAAGAGAATGGTGCATGGAGAGGTTGATCTTCCAATCAAAGTGGGTTCCCAGGTCTTCGACTATACTTTCTATGTGATGGATATTTGTGATACGGTGGGAGAACTGACTTGAGGTTTTGCGTTTGTGTTCACAAATGTTTCGGTTTAGCAAGAGTCGCCACTGACTTTTTATTTTATCCAAAGGAAAGGTCAAAAAGCACAGGAAAGACCTTTGAGATGTTTTCTTGGGTTCGGGGGGTAGATTATGAAAAGGGAAGGTGCAAGCACCTTTTTCATCCATGGTTATCCATGGGCTCTTAGTTACTTGTTTAGATCACTTGCTTTTGCTTTTCAATTGTTTGAAATGGTGCTTTGTGTGTGTGGTTTTGAAAATGTTTTGAAAAGAGGCCATCGTTGTAGAAACCTTTGTAATGATTCTTGTTTGAATGTATACAAAGGTGTATTGTCTTTTGAAAAGATGTTTCAATGTTTGAAAATTTGAAAGTTTGTTTTGGGAAATGTTTTGAAATTATGTTGTGAGGTGTGTTTGAAAATAGCAAGGATGTTTTGCAAGCTTTGATCAAGTAACTAAGAGTTATCTACCCTATCTACTCAAAGATATTTCCTACACATTTTTAACCCTTTTGACAGTGTTTCTTTACCATTGCATTTGGTAAACAACCTTGTATTAGGATGTTAAATAGGACAGGCGCGGGTCATCGTATTGACCATGATAGCAATATTGCCAAGTATCTTTAGAAATTTTTTGAGGGACTAGATCATTTTGTATAGGCAACCAGGATAGCGTCATCGAGGGACTATGATCTTTTGTTTTGTTTTTGTTTTGCCAAGATACTCAACATGCATAACATGGCCATTTTAAAGGCAACAAGTGGATGAAACCCTAGGGGCGCAAGTGTGCATTGTGTTGTCATTTTACATGCTTTTTGTCTTTGTATTAGTCAAGCTATTTATTTTTGATTTTGGACTTTTGCATACAAATCCTAATCTCTAACATGGCATATTTGAAATCATAAAATGCGTAAAATAAATCTACACTATTACAACATTTGATATGGGAAAGGGGATACAATTTTTGAATGGGGATTATTTGGCAAGAAATTAAAACCCTAATATTTACTATTACATCCAAATTGAATAAATGGTACAAATAAATAAATGGACAAGTATTTAAATGGTCAATTAAATAAATATACAAAATATTATGAATATGCAAAAAATATTTTTGTTTATTTTTTTATGTATGTAAAAAATATTTAATGTATATATAGAAAGAAATAAAGGATTATATATTTTTTTATTAAGGGTAAAAACCCTAATTTTCTTTTAAGAAAGTATGTATATATTAATATTATATACCATAAAATAAAAATAAATGAAATATGTACAAATGTCAAAAAATGAAAATATATTAGAAAAATATTATTTTTAATGAGGGTAAAAACCCTAGTTTCTTTTAAGAAAGTAAATATATATTAATTGTTTTATTCATGTATGATAAAATAAAATAAAATATATACAAAATAAAAATATATTTAAAAAATATATTATTTAAGTATAAATGATAAAAAAATAAAGGTATAATATTTTTTATGTTTTATTTTCAAATTCTCATTAAGTAAAATAAATACATATACTATTTGATAATTATTTTCATATTAGGAAAATAAAATAAAATACAAAAATAAATGTGAAAATTTATAAAAATATTTTTGGTATTTTTTATGTTTAGAAATTAATAAAATAAAATCAGAAATGAAAATAAATACAAAAATATAAAAATATGAAGAAATGGGCCAAGGGGGTGCAGTCAGTAATGAGGGGGGTGCAGAAAGTGAGTCAGAAACCAAGCCCAGCCCACTTGGACTTCATCTTCAACCTCTTGTTCAAAAAATGTGCGCGCCCTGTACAAAATGCCAGATCCTGCATACGTGCTCTAATGCAAAAATTTATAACATCAAAGTTGTAGCATTTTTTAAGATGAATCCAACCATGTAAAGAACTCATTCTAACTCTCAAAGACCAGAGAAAATTTCTCTGACCCTAAATCCTAACCTAATTTTTTCAGGAAGTTCATGGATCAAATTATCTTAACACGTTTAACTTAAATGAAAACTGAGCATATGTACAGCTTCAGGGCTATGAATACTACATTTTTTATTCACAAACCTAAGCCTAATGATTCCTAAATAGAGAGATAGGAAGTTGACAAAAACCTGTTTCAGTTGAAATCGTGTATGGCAATATGGAGCTTTTCAATGAGGCCTGAGGTGTTTGGGAGCTTGCTTGAACTTCCTCTGACCTTTCCCAATGCCTAGTTTGCCTTGAATGTGCTTGAACAAGCTTGTAGAAATCAACCTGCACAAGCTGAAAATAGAAATGGTAAACCTTGTAAAGGGAGTTACAGTCACTCTTCAATGGTTGGGATAGCTTGGATAGGTTATCTGGAATGTGTTTGAACCAATTTGAGGCAAAACGCACGAGGGGTTTTTGCTATGGAAGTCAAACTGCAGGGAGTGCCCTGTTTTGCCAATGGAAGGTGATTTTGTACTATGGAAGGTTTGAGGGCTCAAAGGCTCGTGTTTCTGGCTCAAAGGGATGTGTGAAACTTGTCTCAAATGCTTGCAAAAGTTGGTTCTATCAGATGTTCAAATTGTGGTGTATTTGACAAGTTTCTTGTATTTTAAGCAAAAGCAAGCCATGATGCAAGACAGGCATGTACAAGCTATCTATTAGTTGGTACTTTGTGCTCTTGGCCCCTCAAGTTGGTGGATATTGTGTGCAGTACAAGATCTTGTTCAAGGCTCAAGGATTCTATTTGACATAAAGCAAGATTTTGACAAAAATGACAAAGTTACCTTTTACTATTTTTGGATTAATCTAATGTGTAATCCTCTAATGAACAAAACAAAGCCTTAGACCAATGGATTTGCATTTAATTATTGAGTATGGAAGGATTTTGGGACCTGTAATCAAGTACAAACAAGGCTGATTAGAGTTTGCAACTTGTATCAATATGAAAATGTCATGGTTCAAAAGTGAGTTTTTGCCAACTTCAAGCCTTCGATTCTCCCTAACCACAAATGATTTTGGAGAGTTCTTGGACATTTTGGAAATCTTGTAACATGATCTACAGTACATATTTGAAATTCATTTTGATATTCCAAGTGGAACTAGGTGAAAAATTTCCATGAAGATAGGTTAAAATCCTGCCTAAACTAGGGCAAAATTTCACTAAGTTAAAAGTTTCATGGACCCTTGTTCCAAAAATCATAACTTGAGATACAAGCTTCTTTTTGGAAAACTTTGTGAATAAAAGTTGTAGATTTTGTGTAGGACTACAACTTTCATGTTGGAAGTTTTGTTTGAATCCAATTGCATCATGGTGTAAATGTTGGGCAAAGTTGGGAAAAATTAAGAAAATTTCATAACTTAGAAAAATTCTAAGTTATGAAAATTTTCAATCTTAAACCCTAATTTGCAAAAATGGGTTTCTTGATGAACAAGTTTCATGTTTTGACACATCTTGATGAAAAATGACCATTGGCACTTGATTTGGACCAAAAAGTCAAAGTTTGACTTTTCAGTGTACAATCAAATTTTAATCAGTTGACTGGAAAATTCATTTGTCAATCCAATGCATTTGAGATCTTTTGAACCTTGTGAATAGGTCAAGATGATGCCACTGAGTCCTTGAATCCATGCTTGAACCAAATTTTCCATTGGCTAGGTGAAAAATCAGAAATTGCCCTTATATAGTCAAAACCCTAAAAATGACCATTTTGCCCTTTTGATGATCTGATCAAATTTCTTGAGGAGTTGTGGTCCAAACTTGATCAAATGGTTCATATGAGCCTATAATGTTGACGTGGATAAAAAATTATGAGGTTTGACTGTAAATTAGCCACAATTGATTTTTTCCCCAATACGACTGATTTCTAAATCAATTGTCCAATTGACTGGGCAAAAATTTGAATCAAAGCTTGAAACTTGGTAGAGGAAATCTTATAGGTCCAAATTGAAGTATGAAAGTCACTTTGAGCATTGGAATTCCAAAAAACCTTGTGCAAACTCAAACCCTAATTCAGGTCATCCGTGCAAGGAGATGTCTTGAGCAGAGCAAAACCCTAATCCTGTCTGGAGTTCAAGGAGTCTGGTGAGGGGAAATATTGATGAAATAAGAGGGAAAAGTTTGGGGTACAACAGCTGCCCCTGTTCAATCTTCTTGAACCTGAAGAGTTAGATTGGCGAGTTTGCCTTTCGTGACTCTAAGGTAAAAGATGATTGGACACTAGAGTGCCCGTAAATTTGCACTCGTCAAAATGTAGCTGAGGGAATGGGCTTAAAGATGCCATTTGGAGACGGTAGAATCTTGCTGGAGATGGGCTTAAAGATGCCATCCAAGACTTGTTTGTTGAAAATTAGGAAAATGAATATTAGAATGGTATCCGTATTTGGAACGTATCTGAGTTGTATCTGGAGATTGGATTCGTATGAGCAAAAGAATGGCGTCCGTGTCTGGAGCATATCCGAGCTGTAATTGTATTTGACTCTTGAATGAATATCAGAATGACTGCCGTGTCTGGAGTGTATCTGTATTGTATCCGAAATCTGAAATCTGAATAAGCGACAAAAAGAACATCTGTGTATGGAGCATCTCTGGGCTGGGGATAAATTTCGAATGAGTGATAGAATGGAAACCGTGTCTGGAGCGTATCTGGACTGTATTTGAAGTTGAGATCTATATGAGTAGCAGAATGACTTCCGTGTCTGGAGTGTATCCGTACTATAATTGGGATCTAGACAAGTGACAGAATGACGTCCGTGGCTGGAGTGTATCTGAACCTGAGGTTGATAGTTGAATCTGAATGAGAAATAGAATGGCTTTCGTGTCTGGAGCGTCTCTAGTCTATATCTGATTGCTGAATTCTGAATGAGTAATAGAATGACCTCCGTGTCTGGGGTGTATCCATATTGTATCTGAATAAGAGACCTAAATGAGTAACAAAATGACTTCCATGTCTTAGAGCATATCCGTACTGTATCTTAAATCTTTGAACATTTGTTAAAGGTAGCTTTTAATCATATCCTGAAAAGGGTAAAATGTTAGCTAAGACATAAGGTTATGTTGCATGACATGTATGATGCAATAAAATGTGTTCTATTAATGTTTATGATATATGAATGTAATGTATGTGCATGTAAGATGATTAGCTGTCTTGCTGAGGAAAAATATATCCTTGATAGCTGGAGATAATGAAATCTTTGACTGCTGCCGGGGAAAATAAATCCCTGACCACTGTTGGGGATTCATGATCTTTGATTGCTGAGAATGAGAAGTCTTTGGATAACTGTTAAAGATAGAAAATCCTTGGCAACCTGTGGGGATTAACTTTGACAACTTCTATGGGGATGTGAGAATCCTTCACGACTTTTTGGGGAATAAGGAAAACCCTGACGATCTCTACTGGGGAATCAAAACCTGGGAGGCTTCAACTGGAGAAATGAGATCGAGAATCTTCGATCTGCTGGGAAATAACTCTGGCGCTAGAAGGAGGGGAGAATGCTTATTCTGTTAAATAGTTCTCAAGGGCTGGAGTTGTATACCAATCTACTAGGGAATGGGAGGAAACTGGATGGTCTTCCACCGGGGTTTAAGGGTTGAAGTTTTGGACTCTGTTGGGGAAGAAAGTTTTATCTACACTGAGGGTTTGTAGTTAAAAGTTTGCTGGCTCCGCTGGGGATTGGGAGTTTAGAAACTTAGATCTGGAGAGGATTTTGAAACTTAACTCCGCTGGGGATATGTATTTCAAAGCTTTAGCTCTGTTGAGGACCTGAATGATATACTGCAGGGGATTTCTTCCGGAATAGCCTAAAGACGTTTTCCTATACTTTCAACCTATCAGTAATTATTCTTTCTCATTTCGTTTTATTTGTAAGCAGTGATTATATTCAAATGCATATGCTCATTTAATAAATCATTGGACGTTTTCAAATAAAGCACAAGTGTAAAAAGAAAGAAAAGGCAAACAAATTTCTGCACTTTGAAGTATCTTTATATTAACTTTGTATAAGTATTTTGTACAAAGGAGACAGACATCCTAGTAAGAGAATATTGTCATAAAAATTAGAAAAATTTATACAAAGAAAGATGTCTATGTGTAACAATTCCATGGGATTCCCATTCTGCTATAGCCTTTGTAACTCCGAGTATCTTGTCCATTCGTTGCTTCGTCCGCAGATGACTGGATTGA
Organism: Vicia faba; assembly: GCA_948472305.1. Taxonomy (NCBI): domain Eukaryota; kingdom Viridiplantae; phylum Streptophyta; class Magnoliopsida; order Fabales; family Fabaceae; genus Vicia; species Vicia faba. The sequence continues at coordinate 277,894 of CATIWC010002270.1, read as the reverse complement.
TCAGAAGCTTGGAGCTTGTCCATTGAAGAGATTGTCCTTAAAGTGATCCGACGAGACACAGTCATACGCTTTAGTTCCCTAACTTTTGCCTGGACCGCCCTTTCGGGTTTTCGATCCACCGGGAAACCCTTTTTTGCCCAAGTCGCCCTTTCGGGTTTTCAACTTGCCGGGTGTACACATTTTTTTGTTTTATCCCTAATTTTTGCCTGAACCGCCCTTTCGGGTTTTCGATTCACTGGGATGCCCATTTTTACCCAAGTCACCCTTTCGTGTTTTCAACTTGTCGGGTCGTTTATGCGTAGTATCTTTTGACTATGTCTGCATTCGCAGGGTGCGGCAGGTCATCACCGTCCATGGTGGCCAGAATCGTTGCCCCATCGGAAAAGATGTTTTTGATCACAAATGGTCCTTTGTAAGTAGGAGTCCATTTTCCCATGGGTTCACTTTGCGACAAGATGATTAGCTTGATTACAAGGTCTCCGACTTGATATACTTGTCTCTTAACTTTCTTGTTGAAGGCTTTGATCATACGTTTTTGATACGCCTGACCATGGCAAATAGCAGTAAGTCGCTTTTCGTCAATCAAGTTAAGTTGATCAAGTCGGGTCTGAATCCAATCGTCTTCACTCAAACCAGCATCTTTCATGATTCTCAAGGAAGGAATCCGGACCTCCATAGGTAAAACAGCTTCCATGCCATATACCAAAGAAAATGGGGTTGCCCCAATTGAAGTGCGTGCCGTGGTACGGTACCCGTGCAGAGCAAACGGTAACATCTCGTGCCAGTCCTTGTAGGTGACTGTCATCTTTTGAATGATCTTCTTGATATTTTTGTTTGCAGCTTCGACAACACCGTTCATATTAGGACGATAGGGAGATGAATTGTGATGTTGAATCTTGAACTGCTCGCACAGAGCGGTGATCATAGTATTGTTCAAATTTGTACCGTTGTCAGTGATGATCCTGTCGGGGATACCATACCGGCATATGAGGTTCTGCTTGATGAAGCGGGCAACCACATTCTTTGTAACGGAGGCGAAGGAAGCTGCTTCGACCCACTTAGTAAAGTAATCAATGGCCACCAGGATGAAACGGTGTCCATTAGATACCGTAGGCTTGATCTCTCCAATCATGTCGATTCCCCACATCGTGAATGGCCAAGGAGCTGTTAAGACATTGAGAGGAACTGAGGGAATATGTACCTTGTCAGCATATATTTGGCATTTGTGACAAGTACGGGAGTGTTGATGACAATCAGCTTCCATGGTAGACCAATAGTAGCCTGCCCGTAGAATCTTCTTAGCCATCGTATGACCGCTTGAATGGGTTCCAAAGGTGCCATTATGTAGTTCAACCATGATCTTCTCAGCTTCAACTTTGTTTACAAAACGGAGTAGGACAAAATCAAGATTGCACTTGTATAGGATACCATTGCTCAGAAAGAACTTAGCCGTGAACCTCCTTAAGAAATTTTTATCGTTGACTGAAGCTCTTTCAGGATATTCTTGTGCTTCGAGATACCTTTTGACGTCATGAAACCAAGGTCGGTCCACCACTTCTTCGGTATTAATCTCGTGACAATGTGCAGGTTCGTCCATTCGTTCAATGGTGATTTGAGGAGCCTCATTATCCCAGTTAAGTTTAAACATGGAGGACATTGTAGCTAGCGCATCTTCTAGCTGATTCTCTTCTCGCGGGAAGTGCTCGAAGGTAATCTGCTCGAAATGTGGTAATAATGTCAGGACAAGTTCTTTGTAAGGGATGAGGTTTGGATGTTTAGTATCCCACTCTCCTTTGATTTGACTGATAACCAAAGCTGAGTCCCCAAATACAATCAAAGATTTGATTCCTAAATCAATAGCAGCCTTGAGACCAAAGATACAAGCTTCATACTCAGCCATGTTGTTGGTGCAGCTGAAGCAGAGTCTAGCAGTGAAAGATGTATGGAAACCTTCTAGAGAGATAAGTACCGCACCGATACCATTCCCAAGTGTGTTGGAGGCACCATGAAAGTACAGAGTCCATCGGGATCCTTGTTCAGGTCCGTCATACGGTCTGTTTTCTTCAATGTTGCTCACGGTCATGATATCCTCATCGGGAAAGTCGAACCTCATGGATTGATAATCTTCGACAGCTTGATGTGCCAGATGATCGGCTAGCACACTCCCCTTTATGGATTTTTGGGTCGTGTACTGTATATCATATTCGGTGAGGATCATCTGCCATCTAGCGATTCTTCCGAATAAAGCAGGCTTTTCGAAGATGTACTTGATCAGATCCATTTTAGAAATCAGCAAAGTGGTATGTGTCAACATATACTGCCTTAGCCGGAGAGCAGCCCATACCAAAGCGCAGCAAGTTTTCTCAAGCAGTGAGTAGCGAGTCTCACAGTCGGTAAAATTTTTGCTAAGGTAATAAATGACATGCTCTTTTTGGCCAGACTCGTCATGTTGGCCCAGTACACACCCCATTGAATTATCTAAGACAACCAGATACATGATTAACAACCTTCCTTCGACGGGTGGCATCAAGATAGGAGGTTCCAGCAAATACTCCTTTATCTTATCGAAAGCAACTTGACAGTCATCATTCCATTTAACCACCTGATCTTTCTTCAACAACTTGAAGATTGGTTCACAGGTAGATGTTAGGTGAGAGATGAACCTTGCAATGTAGTTCAGGCGTCCCAAGAAACCTCTGACCTCCTTCTCAGTGCGAGGGGAAGGCATTTCTTGTATAGCTTTGACTTTGGCAGGATCAACCTCGATGCCTTTGTTACTGACGATGAATCCCAAAAGTTTACTGGACCTGACTCCGAAAGTGCACTTGCTAGGGTTCAGTCTGAGCTTGTATTCCTTTAACCTGACAAACAACTTTTGCAGATGGTCGAGGTGTTCTTCTTCTGTTTGTGAATGGGCTATCATGTCGTCTAAGTAGACTTCGATCTCATGATGTATCATGTCATGAAAGAAAGCTACCATGGCTCGCTGATAGGTTTCCCCGACATTCTTCAGTCCAAATGGCATCACTTTGTAGCAGAAGGTACCCCATTGTGTAACAAAAGTAGTCTTTTCCATGTCTTCGGGGGCCATTTTGATCCGGCTGTACCCTGAAAACCCATCCATGAAAGAGAATACCTTATGCTGAGTTGTATTGTCGACCAAGATATCAATGTGTGGTAGTGGAAAGTCATCTTTAGGGCTAGCCCTGTTTAAGTCTCTGTAGTCCACGCACATTCTGACTTTGCCGTCCTTCTTAGGCACGGGCACAATGTTAGCAACCCATTGTGGATAGGAAGTAACAGCAAGAAAGCCAGCATTGAACTGCTTCATCACTTCAGCTTTGATCTTTTCGGACATGTCGGGCCTCATTCGGCGGACTTTCTGTTTGATTGGTGGACAGTCTTCTCTTGTAGGGAGACGGTGAACCACAATATCTGTATCCAGTCCTGGCATGTCTTCATAGGACCAAGCGAAGATCTCAACATATTCATTCAACAGTTGAACTAAGCGCTCTTTGATACTTGGCTCCAGGTTGGCACCCACTTTAACCTCTTTTCTGTCTTCCTCTGTTCCCAAATTGATAGTCTCTAACAACTCTTCATGGGGCAGAATAGCCCTTTCTTCCTGTTGCAAAAGTATAGCCAACTCTCCAGGCACTTCACATTCTTTATCACCTTCGTATTCGGCATGATTGACCAGATCTTCAGAGTCACTGAAGGCCATAGCAGAATTGTTACCCATGGAACCCGGAGTGGATGGGTACCTGCATTTTGTGAGTGTGGATGTGTGTAAGGGGTAGCCATCTTTAAACAAAATAAAATGTAAAAAGAAATAAAATGAACACAAATTTTATATATGAAAACGTCCATGATTCATTAAAAATGGCATATGAAAATGAAGAATCAAAACCCTTACAAATGGACCTATATGCCCCGGGTAAGGCATAAGGCAAAAAGTGTATGAATTGTTTAAAAGTTATTACAGACCAATAGAAAATGTTCAAAAGATAAATTACTGATTGATGAAAGTAATGTGAACGAAGTCTTTCGCCTCTCAGTTGTTCAGTCCCCCTTCAATGGTTGGAATGATCCAGTCTTCAAAATTGCTTCCTTCTTCATCATCCTCTAAAGCATGAACTCCATGATGAGTGATCTTTAATGGTGGTCCTCCAGCCCGAGAGCGAAGTACAGCCTTCTGACTAGCAGCAGTGAAACCCAAACCGAACTTATCTGTCTTGTAAGGAAAATATGGCAGTTGACCCCATACTGTGCTTTCTACTTCCTTGATCACAGCCTCCGCATCTTTAAGGGATGACATCCGGGACACTTGTTTGGTAATGATGGGCCCAAAAGTCATTGTCTTGGCTACCGCAATTTCAGGAGAAACCTCTTCAAAGTGTTGGAAAGGTGTTTCTATGAATTCACCATCTAACTCCACGTAGCGGGAAGAGTTAAGATGGCTTATCATATACTCCTCCTCACCATGAACTATTATGATTTTACCCTGGACTGGGTATTTGAGCATCTGGTGTAGAGAAGAAGTGACTGCCTCAACATTGTGGATCCATGGCCTTCCCAACAAGCATGAATATGAAGGACGGATATCCATCACATAAAACGTAGAGTTGAAAATTTCCGTTCCCACCTTAATTGGGATGTCCGCCTCTCCGTGAACCATCCGCTTAGAACCGTCGAAGGCTCTAACAATGATATTAATGGGCTTTAAGGTCAAACCATCATAGTCTAATCTTTCCAATGCTTTCTTTGGTAGGACATTTAAAGACAATCCGGTATCAACCAGAACGTGAGCAAGAGTGGTCCCTCTGCACTCTACCAAGACATGCAGCGCATCATTATGCTTTCTTCCCTTATATGTTAGATCGGCATCAGAGAAGCCAAGACCATTGTCGGCTGTAAGGCTAGCTACACACTCTTGAAACTGATCCGCATAAGTTTCTTGAGGCACGTGCGCCGTTTTCAGGAATTTGATCAAGGCTTTGGCATGAGCCTCGGAGCAGAGCAATAGAGCCATCATAGAGATTTTTGAAGGGGTTTGCCCCAGCTGCTCTACGACATCATATTCACTCTTCTTAATTATCTTTAAAATCTCCTCCATCTCCTTTTGGATGGTCTCGGGGATAACCAAAGTCTGAGCCCTCGTCTTGACGGGCGCTTCTTGGATCCCCTTACCTTTATCAGCAGTAACAACAGAGGGTATAGCTTCGGGAGTAACAATTTCTTCAATAATTGGGCTTCACACAGATATCTTGACTGGCACAGGAGCACTTGAGGGTCCGAAGATTTCCCTTGGAGGAGCAATCTCCGGAGAGAAGATTCTTCCGCTACGGGTGATCTTACTTGTCCCCGTAATATTTCCTATATCAGGAGTTTCTTCATCAGAATTCTATTTCACTGATTCGATCTGCTTAACACCGTGGTGGAAGATCTCTCCTCCATAATTCCACGGTATCATCTTATTGGACTTGTATGGGATAGGCCCCGACATAGTAATCTTCAGTGGTACAAACTTTGGATCAGGTGTAATCTTAACATGTCTTTTGTGGACCTTGGAAAGATTGTCGGAAATGGTGATTATAGCAACATCATTGATTGGAGTAACAGGAGTAACAAGAGTAACAGGAGTTTTCTTGAAGAGGATTTCTTGAGTATCCATCAGGTGTTGGATGCCTGACTTCAATAGCGGATAGTCGGATTGCAAGGTTGAACAAAGGTAACAATCTTTTTCACAACCCGGAAAAATCCCGGCTTTCAACAGATTCATCTTGACCATTGGCAACAGAGTTATTAAGTCATCAACAACAGTAACATGAAGATCTTCTACAATAGCATGGACATTATGACCATGTTTTGGCATAGGAGCAGATATCACATTAGGTTTTTCGGGGGCATCAAACTCCACCTTCTTGGCATATATTAAATATTGGATCTTGTTTTTAAGAGCCCAACAATTATTAGTGTCATGCCCCATGCTGTCCGAATGATAGGCACACTTTGCATTTGAATGATAGTAGGGGGAAGAGGTATTTGGGTTCTTCGGCGCCTCTTTCAAGTTTGTAAGTTTTAACTTTAACAGATGAGGGAGAACCTGAGCATGTGTCATATTGATCCGAGTGAATTGCCGTTGTGGCCTTTCCACCCTGGTTTGGTTAGCTCTGGATTGACTGCTTCGAGGTTGATCGGCTGAGGAGTTCTAAATCATCACAGCCCCCACCGCTGGTCGGCGCTCCATTCTTCCTTGATTTCTCTGGGTGTAAACAGCAGAAGCTTCTTTCTTGGCTGGAAAGGTCTTCTTGATAGCGGCGAAAGCAGATGCTTCCTTCTGGATTTTACCGCTCTTAATGCCAGCTTCGACCCTTTCACCCGTCAGAATTAATTCGGTGAACCCTGCAGATGAGCTCCCAATCAAGTGATTAAAGAATGGACCTGACAGGGTTCCCAGAAACATATCCACAAGCTCTCTCTCAGACAATGGTGGCTGCACCCTTCCAACCAAATCCCGCCACTTTTGGGCATACTACTTAAAGCCTTCATTAGAGACCATACCCATACTCTGCAATTGAGTACGAGTAGGCGCTAAATCTGCGTTATATTGATATTTTTGATAGAAAGCAGCAGTCAAATCCTCCCAGTTATGTACATCAGATCTCTCAAGTTGATAGAACCAGTCCAATTGCGTACCCGACAAACTATCTTGAAAAAAGTGGACCCACAGATCTTTATCAGAAGAGTGAGGTTGGATCTTTCTGACGTAAGACCGCAGATGCATCTTCGGACATGACAAACCACCGTATTTAGAAAATGTAGGCACTTTGAATTTAGGGGGAATGAAGATCCCAGCAACTAACCCTAGTTCTTCGAAATCCAGCCCAGGTACTCTTTGTACCTCCATGGCTGCCAGCCGGTCTTCCATATTCTTATACTTATCGTCCACAGGAGGGTACTGCTACTCAGAGTAATCTTCCTCCTCCTCTTCTTCTTCTTCTTTAGCTTCAGACTCGGAGGGCATTGCAACTCCTTTTCCTTTTCCAACCCCTTCATCAGACGTCGAGGGGAAGTCCAGGACTCTCCTAGCTTGGTTCTCAAGCCTTCTTCCCATAGTGGCTACACCAATTCTTTTATTTTTCTTTTTCTCCTTTTCTTTTTCCTTTTCCTTCTCTAACAGTGCTTTAAGGTCCTCTTGACCCTTTGCCAAGGTCATGAGGAGTTGTTGGAACTGCGAATTCTGTGCTTGTAGATCTTTGACCATCTGCTCTATATCCATCTTGCTGAAATAAATAGCAGAAAGATAAGGAAACCTGGTGTGAAGACTTGTTTATGCATATGATGAATGATATGTATTCATGTAATACATTCAAGGATTCATAAATTCAAAGTTGTTGCAAACAAAAAGAACACACGTCATATTAATAAGAAGAAATTTGTTAGTACATAAATGCCCCATGGGTAAAATATTACAAAATTCTAATGTAAAAAGACGTTGCGCATCCTCTTTGGTGCGATGTAAGTGTTGAGAGTCTTCTCTTCATGGAGTCAACGAGTAAGTTCCAAAACCTTTTTCTCACTGGCGTAGAAGCTGGCTTCAAAAGTATTCCGTTCTTCCTTGAGTTGTATCCAACTCTTTTGCAACTCTTCTAATAATGTTGGCATGTCAGGATATAGGAGGGTGTATGGAACCTCTCCTTCCATAACAGGCTCTTTGATCATAGGCATAATGTAGGGGTAAGGCATCATAAGACTCTGGGCGCAGGTTCGTACCCACTTGAGGTAAGACTCAAGGGGGATGGAATTCTTGTGTCCCAGTGTCTTACTATCCACTTTGTTGGGAATCCTCCAAGATCGGATAAACCTTTGTCGAAGTCCTTGAGCGTCGTTGTCGAAGTCAAAAACCAAGTCCGGAATCAGCATGTCACGTGGGCCATCCCTTCGGGCATACCCAAATTGTCTCAGAGCTAAACAGGTGTTTTAGGTAATGCCTCCCCTAATGCCAAGTAATGGGACATTAGGGAATTCCCCACAATGATCAATGATGATGACATTTTCTCTGGACCGAGAACACCAATGAACATCAGAATGTGTAAGAGTCATCAATCGTTGTGACCACCTCAAGCCCTGCTCATTCTTCAAGTCTGGTTGGGGAAGGTGAGAAATAAACCACCTTTCTAGGAGAGGAGTACAACACATGAGAACACCTCTTTTCCTCATTGTTCGTATGTAAAATGAGTGTAGGATGTCCCCAAGCAATGTAGGCACAGGGTTCCGAGATATGAAAACCTTGACAACATTCATATCTATAAGCTGATCAGGTTTGGGAACAAGACCAACCCATAGATGAGAAGTGCTACAATCTCCTCAAAAGCTTGCATATCTAGAGAATTCCAGCAGTCTTGTGCCTTCTCAAATAGAAACTTTGCCAAGAAACCCTTGACACCACTTCTGGTTTCCCAATGACCTTTGATATTAGATGGTTGCAAGTGTAAGGCTTGAGCAACATCTTCAGGCTTTGGTTCTCCTTCCGTACCGTTGTAGGGTAGTTGATGGAGAATATGAATCCTCAAGAGTTGAGAAAATTCCTCCAAAGTAGGCACTAGTTGGTAATCATGGAATGTGAAGCAATGGTGTAGGGGGTCAAAGAACTGGAAGAGAACTTTCACCATGTCTTCTTCAATGTTGGAGTTGACCAAGTTGAGAAGTTTACCATGTCTTTCACTGAAGGGAGAATTCTCTGGAATCTTGGAAGTAAGCTCCTTGAGTAGAGGAGGGATTCTCACAAGGTTGACCTGAATAGTTTTTCTGCGGAGTGATTCCATGACCTATAAAACAGGAACAAAGATGAAGATCCAACCCTTGAAATGGTTAGTGGATGCATATGATTCTTTATGATGTATGCACAAGTATATGTACAAGCAAATCACACAAGATCCTAGTTTCAGGCTTGCATGGGGTTTCATAGGTAAGTACCCTCTTGAAGTTAAGTTGGCTCAACCTGTCCTATAATTAGTAACCGGGTTCTAAGGAGCTCAATATCACTGGATTATTTTCTGTGTTCATTGTTTCAGTTTATCCACTTAACTGGCGACCGAAATATTCCAAGAAAATAAACCTCAATGAGTGTAGTATCGAGTATCTACTAACTTCGGACTGCACCAAAGTTGGTCATCTCACTACCCCTAAAAAGGCCAAGATGGTCAATTAAAGGTTCTAAAAGTCCATTAGTGCTTCATGACATCACTCAGCGGCCCCGTATTCTCTTTGATTGACTCAAAGGCTACCGGTACCCACAAATATGTCGCACTAATATAGCTATTGCTTCAACCATGTCGGTATACCCCGCACAGTTTCCACAACGTATTGCTATTTACCTATGAATGTTTCCCAAATCCGGGTAAAGGATTCAAACCCAAACAATAGAACCAAATGTAAAGCAATCAAAGCAAACAAAGTAAGCATGTAAAGGTGATCTAAACCCTAAGGTTACTCCACTTTTAAAATTTTCCCCAACGGAGTCACCAGTTCTGTGATACGATGGGAGAACTGACTTGAGGTTTTGCGTTTGTGTTCGCAAATGTTTCATTTTAGCAAGAGTCGCCACCGACTTTTTATTTTATCCAAAGGAAAGGTCAAAAAGCATAGGAAAGACCTTTGAGATGTTTTCTTGGGTTCGGGGGGTAGATTATGAAAAGGAAAGGTGCAGGTACCCTTTTCATCCATGGTTATCCATGGGCTCTTAATTACTTGTTTATATCACTTGCTTTTTCTTTTCAATTGTTTGAAATGGTGCTTTGTGTGTGTGGTTTTGAAAATGTTTTGAAAATAGGCCATCGTTGTGGCAACCTTTATAATGATTCTTGTTTGAATGTATACAAAGGTGTATTGTCTTTTGAAAAGATGTTTCAATGTTTGAAAATTTGAAAGTTTGTTTTGGGAAATGTTTTGAAATTGTGTTGTGAGGTGTGTTTGAAAATAGCAAGGATGTTTTAAAAGCTTTGATCAAGTAACTAAGAGTTGTCTACCCTATCTACTCAAAGATATTTCCTACACATTTTTAACCCTTTTGACAGTGTTGCTTTACCATTGCATTTGGTAAACAACCTTGTATTAGGATGTTAAACAGGACAGGCACGGGTCATCGTATTGACCATGATAGCAATATTGCCAAGTATCTTTAGCAATTTTTTGAGGGACTAGATCATTTTGTATAGGAAACCAGGATATCATCATCGAGGGACTATGATCTTTTGTTTTGTTTTTGTTTTGCCAAGATACTCAACATGCATAACATGGCCATTTTAAAGGCAACAAGCGGATGAAACCCTAGGGGTGCTGTAGCGGTGAAAATCGGAGATCAAGCTATTAATTAACTTGACTCACAAAAGCAAGAGTCACCACCGCGCTTTATTATTTCCAAGGGAAAAGGGAAAAGAGCGAAATAAAACCCTAAAATATGCAATGTAAAGTAATATTTAAAAGTAATGAAAATACAATGCATTTTTAAAAGAGATCGAGAGTTCGAGAGTTAGTTATACAATGGGAAGGTATTAGCATCCAATGCATCTGCGGTACTCCGCAGGAACCTTTTGAAATATCTGTTTTTGGTTAAAATTGTTTGTTTGATTAAAATGGTTCGTTTGGCTAAAAATCGGTGTTGGAGAGATTTTGAAGATGTGATAACCTAATGTCGAAGTTTTGACTTAAAAAGGGGTGTGAGTTTAAAAATTGATTTGTAGGAGATTCGTCTTAAGATTAATAAAACTAAAAAAAAAGGTATGAAGGGATTTCACATAATCGTATTAGATACTCGATGACACGAAGTCAACAAATCAATTCTTTCCCTTGGATTTAAAACCACAGACAGATAAATAAGCTAAGAGTATATCAAACCTCAGGTGAAAATAAATCACAAGCCGACAGCATCAAAAAAAACCTGATGTAAGATAATACTCCAAGCATCAGATAAAGTGCAAAGGGGATGGATAAAGCTCACGGTATCAGATAAGAATCCCTGCATCACAAGATATATATCGACAAATCTAACAGCACAGGGAAACTTATGTGCGCCCGCACAATTTTCAGAAGTTAGTTGGAATTAAAAATAAAATCACAATGCGGTGAAAAATAATATTTTCAAAAAACCTGAATTTATTTACAAGTGAAGTGAATAAAATATACAGTCAAAATATTATGTACAGGTATATATTTACAGTACCAAATATTAAATCAAAATAGTAATGTAAAAAGGGAATAAAGAAAAAGTATAAATGCGCTATGCGAGAACGAACGCTTGAAACAGTTCTCGGAAACCTTCACAGTAAACAAACTTGTTAGTAGCATAAGCGGTATAAAAATGAAACCAAATGAAATTGCAACAATTAGAACATGTATTAGTAATCACAAGGTATAAGTCAAAATGAAATTGCATGAATGCGCATGAACAAGTAGAAAACCAAGTAATTTGATGATTACTCAATGTACCCAACAAAAATCAGCATGGCATTCAATGTTCTAAACACATTTAAACTCAAGTAAACGCAATGTTGAACATAGTCATCAATTCATAAATGAAACAAGAAGTTGAGATTCACATTGCAATTTACATCTTATATACAAGAAGTTAGAAATGATTCATATGCATACACATTATGTACAATAGAACCACTTTAATAAACTAAAAATTAATATAAAATAATTGAATAATAAACTAAATATTTAAAATTTTAGAGATTTATCTATGAGAGAATAAATTAACTAGACTATAAATAATAAAATAAAAATTAATTTTAGAAAGGAAGATAAGAAAAACAAACAAAAGCAAACCATCCCCATTTTCTTTAACAGTAAAACTAAAATACAATTGAACATCTCGTGACTTTTCAAAATCACATGAAAACAAATAATCCATGAAAAGTAGCATATGGCAAAGCATGAAAAATGTTATGAACATAAACCAGTAGAAAACATATTAACAGACCAAATCCAAAGCAAACTTCTTCGTTCTTCTTTCAAAATTTTATCAGCTTCTATATTTTATAATCATCAATCCAGCTAATAATTTGTGTCCATTCATGAGAAGATATTTGAATTCACATATTGAAAAAACAACATACTAAAAACATTTCAAGCTTCTCATAAATTTAACATCTAAAATATGTTATCAACACAAATTCATTATCAATTAATTTCACATTGAGCATAATGACATCAACACTATCTAGCATACTCATCTCCGCAGACAAAGGCAAAATCAAAATCATTTAACTTAAACAAACACAGTTAGTAAAGAGATCGAAACATACCAAAAAGATGAAATCGGAAATTGATGGTGCTGGAAATCGCAGAATAGATCTTGGCAGAAGGATTACGGACTGCTTGCAGAATTAATGGAGGAAGGAAGATGAGCAGGGGCGGTGATGTACTGTTGCCATGATGGTTCAGATGAGGGAGCTACTTGTGTGAAGAGCGGAAATTGAATCGAAGACGTGAGGATCTGTTGATTCGTGTTGGATCAGACAGTGGGTGATGGAATGATGACGGAGGTTTGATGAGTAGAAAGGAGTTTGGCGTGGAGGTTAGGTGGAGATGGGTTGCTGTGATTGAAGATGTTGTGATGATGAATTGAAGGGGAAACAGAGAAGTAGCAGGCTGCTGCTATTTGTTGTTGTTTTGGATTTTTGTGTGTTGTTAGAATGAGGGAAGAGAAATAGAAAGGTTAGAGAGAGGAAGTAAATGAAAAGGAAGAGAGACTTTATTGTTAGTTGTTTTTGTTTTATTGTTACTTGAAGAGAAGGATAGAAAGTGAGAAGGAGAGAAGCTACTGCTATTGCCTTATATTGCTTGTTGTTTTTTACAAAGAGTGATAGCTCTCTTAAATAGGAAAATGAAGAGGAAAATTGTGATTTCAAAATAATCATGACCGTTCATTAATCTTCAATCTGTATCAATCCTTAAATTATGCTATTAACCAATAGGAATAAAGCAAGGTGTATTTAATATATTTTTTTATGAAAAAAATGACCTTAAATGATAAAAATGAAATGAAAATCTGAAAGTATAAAAAATAATTCAATTTAAAATAATTGTTTTTTGAATTTTTCTGAATAAAAAATAAAGACCCAAAATGACCGAAAACGATAAAAAACGGACGAAAATTTATCCGAAAAAATAAAATGAACACATTAAAATAAACTACATGTCACAAAGATTAAAGAAAGAATATTCAAAAAGTAAAAATAGAAATAAAATGATAATGAAAATACCAGGCTAAACAGACGTTTTACGGTTAAAAACGAGACTTCAAACTGTACCGAAAAAATAAAGCGAGCATACCGTCATAATCTATGCGAGATGCAGATTCATAAAATGATCGGTAAAAGGTGAAAACTTGAAATATTTTTCTCGCTAATTTTTCGCACATTGTTGAATCGCTTTTAACAGTTTGTCTATAAAACCAAAATATTTTTATTATCGACATATAAACAACTTGGAGCAATGCAAGAAACGAGTAAAGAGATAAAAATGCATGAAGTGAAATGTCAGGTATTTTTTTAACTAAAAGACGATGCAAACTTTGATTTAAACTGACTTTTCTGGTCTACTTAAATACGACTAATGATGCAAAATATGATGAATGAAGATTTTACTAATGATTGTGACCAGATAACAAAAATATGATATGAAAGTGCGACTAAAACGTATTAGGGGCAAAATTTAGGGTGCAACAGTTGTGCCTTGATGAATCAGTCTTTGAGAATCCACAATCAACCGTACTTCTGGCTTGGGAGACTCAAAACCTTAATTGAGGCGCGACACCTGATGCTCTTGTTTCAGACCTGTCTCTGCACATGAAACAAAAGAAAACATGAACATACACCTTTGTATGCGATTAGAAATTAGTGATACATAGGCTAAAAATGTTCAAAACACTTGACAATCTTCGCATAGTCAAAGCTCGAAGGTGAGGGGTTAAAACCGGTTGTATTTCGTGACCTTGACTTATGTTTAAAAATGTAAAAATAAAAATGGGATCTTAGGTCAAAAATTGGGATATGACAGGTGCAAGTGTGCATTGTGTTGTCATTTTACATGCTTTTTGTCTTTGTATTAGTCAAGCTATTTGTTTTTGATTTTGGACTTTTGCATACAAACCCTAATCTCTAACATGGCATATTTGAAAGCATAAAATGCATAAAATAAATCTACACTATTACAATATTTGATATGGGAAAGGGGATACAATTTTTGAATGGGGATTATTTGGCAAGAAATTAAAACCCTAATATTTACTATTACATCCAAATTGAATAAATGATACAAATAAATAAATGGACAAGTATTTAAATGGTCAATTAAATAAATATACAAAATATTATGAACATGCAAAAAATGTTTTTGTTTATTGTTTTATGTATGTAAAAAATATTTAATGTATATATAGAAAGAAATAAAGGATTATATATTTTTTTATTAAGGGTAAAAACCCTAATTTTCTTTTAAGAAAGTATATATATATATATATATATATATATATATATATATATATATATATATATATATATATATATATATATATATATATATATATATATATATATATATATATATATATATATATATATATATATATATATATATATATATATATATATATATATATATATATATATATATATATATATATATATATATATATATATATATATATTATATACCATAAAATAAAAATAAACGAAATATGTACAAATGTCAAAAAATGAAAATATATTAGAAAAATATTATTTCTAATGAGGGTAAAAACCCTAGTTTCTTTTAAGAAAGCAAATATATATTAATTGTTTTATTCATGTATGATAAAATAAAATAAAATATATACAAAATAATATATTTAAAAAAAATATTATTTAAGTATAAATGATAAAAAAATAAAGGTATAATATTTTTTATGTTTTATTTTCAAATTATCATTAAGTAAAATAAAAATATATACTATTTGATAATTATTTTCATGTTAGGAAAATAAAATAAAATACAAAAATAAATGTGAAAATTTATAAAAATATTTTTGGTATTTTTTATGATTAGAAATTAATAAAATAAAATCAGAAATGAAAATAAATACAAAAAATATAAATATATGAAGAAATGGGCCAGGGGGTGCAGTCAGTAATGAGGGGGGGGGGGGGGGGTGCAGAAAGTGATTCAGAAACCAAGCCCAAACCACTTGGACTTCATCTTCAACCTCTTGTTCAAAAAATGCGCGCGCCCTGTACAAAATGTCAGATCCTGCATACGTGCTCTAATGCAAAAATTTATAACATCAAAGTTGTAGCATTTTTTAAGATGAATCCAATCATGTAAAGAACTCATTCTAACTCTCAAAGACCAGAGAGAATTTCTCTGGCCCTAAATCCTAACCTAATTTTTTCAAGAAGTTCATGGATCAAATTCTCTTAACACGTTTAACTTAAATGAAAACTGAGCATATGTACAGCTTCAGGGCTATGAATACTACATTTTTTATTCACAAACCTAAGCCTAATGATTCCTAAATAGATAGATAGGAAGTTGACAAAAACCTGTTTAAGTTGAAATCGTGTATGGCAATGTGGAGATTTTCAATGAGGCCTGAGGTGTTTGGGAGCTTGCTTGAACTTCCTTTGACCTTTCCCAATGCCTAGTTTGCCTTGAATGTGTTTGAACAAGCTTGTAGAACTCAAACTGCACAAGCTGAAAATAGAAATGGTAAACCTTGTAAAGGGAGTTACAGTCACTCTTCAATGGTTGGGGTAGCATGGATAAGTTATATGGAATGTCTTTGAACCAGTTTGAGGCAAAATGCACGAGGGGTTTTTGCTATGGAAGTCAAACTGCAGGGAGTGCCATGTTTTGCCAATGAAAGGTGATTTTGTGCTATGGAAGGTTTGAGGGCTCAAAGGCTCGTGTTTCTGGCTAAAAGGGATGTGTGAAACTTGTCTCAAATGCTTGCAAAAGTTGGTTCTATCAGATGTTCAAGTTGTGGTGTATTTGACAAGTTTCTTGTATTTTAAGCAAAATCAAGCCATGATGCAAGACAGGCCTGTACAGGCTATCTATCAGTTGGTACTTTGTGCTCTTGGCCCCTAAAGTTGGTGGATATTATGCGCAGTACAAGATCTTGTTCAAGGCTCAAGGATTCTATTTGACATAAAGCAAGATTTTGACAAAAATGGCAAAGTTACCTTTTACTATTTTTGGATTAATCTAATGTATAATCCTCTAATGACCAAAACAAAGCCTTAGACCAACGTATTTGCATTTAATTATTGATTATGGCAGGGTTTTGGTACCTGTAATCAAGTACAAACAAGGCTGATTAGAGTTTGCAACTTGTATCAATATGAAAATGCCATGGTTCAAAAGTGAGTTTTTGCCAACTTCAAGCCTTCGATTCTCCCTAACCAAAAATGATTTTGGAGAGTTCTTGGACATTTTGGAAAGCTTGTAACATGCTATACAATCCATCTTTGAAATGAATTTTGAGATTCCAAGTGGAACTAGGTGAAAAATTGCCATGAAGATAGGTCAAAATCCTGCCTAAACTAGGGCAAAATTTCACTAAGTTAAAAGTTTCATGGACCCTTGTTCCAAAAATCATAACTTGAGATCCATGCTTCTTTTGGGAAAACTTTATGAATCAAAGTTGTAGATTTTGTGGAGGACTACATCTTTAATGTTTGAAGTTTTGTTTGAATCCAATTGCATCATGGTGTAAATGTTGGGAAAAGTTAGGAAAAATTAAGAAAATTTCATAACTTAGAAAAATTCTAAGTTATGAAAATTTTCAATTTTAAACCCTAATTTGCAAAAATGGGTTTCTTGATGAACAAGTTTCATGTTTTGACACATATTGATGAAAAATGACCCTTGGCACTTGATACCAAAAAGTCAAAGTTTGACTTTTCAGTGTATAGTCAAATTTTGATCAGTTGACTGGAAACTTCATCTGTCAATCCAATGCATTTGAGATCTTTTGAACCTTGTGAATAGGTCAAGATGATGCCATTGAGTCCTTGAACCCCTGATTGAACCCAATTTTCCATTGGCTAGGTGAAAAATCAGAAATTGCCCTTATACAGTCAAAACCCTAAAAATTACCATTTTGCCCTTTTGATGATCTGATCAAATTTCTTGAGGAGTTGTGGTCCAAACTTGATAAAATGGTTCATATGAGTCTATAATGTTGATGTGGATAAACAATTATGATGTTTGACTATAAATTGGCCACAATTGACTTTTTCCCCAATACGGCTGATTTCTAGATCAACTGTCCAATTGACTGGGCAAAAATTTGAATCAAAGCTTGAAACTTGGTAGAGGCAATCTTATAGGTCCAACATGAAGTATGAAAGTAACTTTGAGCATTGGAATTCCAAAAATCCTTGTGCAAACTCAAACCCTAATTCAGGTCATCAATGCAAGGAGATGTCTTGAGCAGAGCAAAACCCTAATCCTGTCTGGAGTTCAAGGAGTCTGGTGAGGGGAAATCTTGATGAAATAAGAGGGAAAATTTTGGGGTACATCAATATTCATCTATCATATTCCTATTTTCTTGGATGCCCTTGGATTCATGGGGCAGGCATTGTTACTTCTACTTTATACCAAAATTTGAAGTATCCCGTAAAGGGGAATATCGTTACAGTTTGCGGCGAAGAAGAATACATGGTAAGCCATTCGGATTCCTTCAAGTATGTTGAGATGAATGGTGAATTCTTTGAGACTCCTTGCCAGAACTTTGAAGTTATTCCTCAAACAACCCCTATTGACAAAGCTACTCCTACCGTTCCTAAGGTTACCGGGATTCCACCAAGAATGGCTTCTCTGAAAGACGCTAAGGCTGTGGTAGAAGAAGGTGGTGGCACTGTTTGGGGTCAGATTCCCAACATCCCTTACAAGTCTGATAAATTTTATTTGGGTTTCACCTTAGAGGATCATAGGGATTTCCGTCATGCTCGTGCTAAATCTAGGAGACTGCCATTCTGCATCAACAACAATGGAGTTCACAAAAATCAAGTCAACATTGTGGAAGACGCTGATAGCGACTGTGACATAGACAGTTGGAGTTTCCCTACTACCGGAAATAGGCTCAACAATTAGAAGGATGAGGACTTTATAACAATCTTCTTTAGTCGGGAGTAAATACTATTTTATGCTTTCTAGTTTTTGGTTATGTAATTTAAACAATAACTTTAAACCTTGTGCCTTACCTAGGGCACAAAGGTCCATTTGTTAGGGTTTTCATTTTTCATCCGCATATTTTTATTTAATAAATCATTAGACATTTGCATTAAAATTTTGTGCTCTTTGTCTTTCTTTTACTTTATTGCTTTCAAAATAGCTATGTGTTCTTACACACACCCACACAACAAATTTCATATCCATATCCACCCTGGATCCCATTGATAACAATTCTGCTATTGCCAATTATGACTTTGAAAATCCGATCTACCAAGCCGAGGATAAATGTGAGGAAGATTGTGAAGTGCCTGGAGAGATTGCTAGGCTGTTAATGCAGGAAGAAAGAGCCATACAACTGCATGAAGAGCCAGTTGAGGTTGTGAACTTTGGTACTGAAGAGGACAAGAAAGAAGTCAAGATAGGTGCAAACCTAGAAGACAATGTCAAAAAGAGATTAATCCAGATGTTGCGTGACTATGTTGAGATCTTTTCTTGGTCGTACGAAGACAGGCCAGAGCTTGATACTAACATTGTGGTTCACCGTTAATCGATGAAGGAAGGTTGTCCTCCTATAAAGCAGAAGGTTCGTCGTATGCGTCCTGAGATGTCTGAAAAGATCAAAGTTGAGGTTATGAAGCAGTTCAATGCAGTTTTCTTAGCTGTTACGTCCTATCCTCAATGGGTTGCAAATATGGTGCCAGTACCTAAGAAGGATGACAAGGTGCATATGTGTATAGTCTACGGGGATTTGAACAAGGAAATCCCCAAAGATGACTTTCCGCTTCCGCATATTGATGTTCTGGTTGACAACACCACTCAGCATAAAGTATTTTCCTTCATGGATGGTTTCTCTGGTTATAATTAAATCAAGATGGAACCTTAAGACATGGAGAAGACTACCTTTGTCACACAGTGGGGCACTTTCTGTTACAAAGTTATGCCTTTTGGTTTGAAGAACACCGATGCAACATATCAACGTGCTATGGTAGCTTTGTTCCATGACATGATTCATCATGAGATAAAGGTTTACATTGATGACATAGAAGCCAGGTCTCAGACTGAAGAAGAACATCTCGACCACTTGCACAAGCTGTTTGAGAGGTTGAAGAAATACAAGTTGAGGTTGAATCCAAACAATTACACCTTTGGGGTAAGATCCAGTAAACTCCTAGGTTTCGTCATTAGTGGTAAAGGTATCGAAGTTGATCATACCAAGTTTAAAGCCATTCAAGAAATTCCAGCTCCCCATACTGAGAAGAAAGTCAGAGGTTTCCTGGGACGATTGAACTACATTTCCATATTTATTTCCCATTTAACTGCTACTTGTGAGCCAATCTTCAAGTTGCTGAAGAAATATCAAGTAGTGAAATGGAACGATGATTTTCAGATAGCCTTCAACAAAATTAAGGAGTACCTCCAAGAACCTCCAATTCTGATGCCACCGATTGAAGGAAAACCTCTGATCATGTACCTGACAGTATTAGAGAACTCAATGGGGTGTGTATTGAGGCAACATGACGAGTCTGGTCGAAAAGAGCATGCAATATACTACCTTAGCATAAAGTTTACCGACTGTGAAACAAGATACTCACTGTTCGAGAAAACTTGTTGCGATTTGGAACCAGATGCTCGCCGACTAAGATAGTATATGTTGACTCATACTACTTTGTTGATCTCTAAGATGGGTCCAATAAAATACATATTCGAGAACCCCGATCTCTCCGGAAGAATAGCAAGATGGAAAATGGTCTTGACAGAATATGACATTCATTATACTACTTAGAAGGCAATCAAAGGAAGTGTACTGGTAGATCATTTGGCTCATCAAGCTGTAGATGAATATTGGTCTATGAATTTTGAGTTCCCATATGAGAATATTATGCTAGTTACTGATTATGAAGAACCTAGATCGTATGAAGGACCTGAATCAGGATCCAGGTGGAGTATGGTTTTTGATGGAGCTTCCAATGTGCTTGGTAATGGAATCAGTGATGTGATTATCTCTCCCAGGGGTTGCCATACGCCCTTCACCGCCAGGTTGTGTTTTGACTGTACCAACAACATGTCCGAGTATGAAGCATGTATCATGGGTATCAAAGCTTCCATCAATATGAGAATTAAAATTCTTTAATGTATATGGGGACTCAGCACTAGTAATCACTCAGATTAAGGGAGAATGGGATATGAAGCATCCAAATCTCATTCTTTATCGAGAGCATGTGTTGACATTAATTCCGTACTTTGAGGAAATCACTTTTGAACATATTCCACGAGAAGAGAATCAATTGGAAGACACATTAGCTACCGTGTCATCTATGTTCAAAGTCAGATGGGATAATGAAGCTCCTCGAATTACTATTGAGAAACTAGATGAATCGGTGCATTGCTACAAAGTTGATACTGATGGAGTAAAGGAAAAGCCTTGGTACCACGAAGTAAAAAGATACCTCGAAACTCGAGAATATCCGGAAGGTGCATCTATTAATGGTAAAAAATTTCTAAGGAGGTTCTCTTCCAAGTTCTTTCTGAGTAACGAAATCATGTACAAGCGTAACCACGATTCGACTTTGCTTCGTTATGTATACAAGAAGGAAGCTAAGAAAATTATGGAAGATATGCACGAAGGAGTCTTTGGTACTAACTCCAGTGGGCATGCAATGGCTAAGAATATTCTAAGAGCGGGTGATTATTGGTCTATTATGGAAACTGATTGCCATTATCATTCCAGAACTTGCCACAAATGCCAGATTTATGCTGACAAAGTACATGTGCCTCCAGTTCCTTTGAATGTCTTGACTTCTTCTTGGTCGTTTACAATATGGGACATTGATATGATTGGAGAGATTAAGCCTACTGCTTCTAATGGACATCATTTCATCCTGGTCGCTATTGATTACTTCATGAAGTGGGTTGAAGCAGCCTTGTCTGCTTCCGTTACTAAGAATTTTGTAGCTCGGTTCATTAAATACAACCTTATCTGTCGGTATGGCATCTCTGAAAGGATAATCACGGACAATGGTACCAATCTTAACAATACTATGATCACAGAACTCTGCACGTAGTTCAAGATTAAGCATCACAATTCTTCTCTGTACTGACCAAAGATGAATGACGCAGTGGAAGCTGCCAACAAGAATATCAAGAAGATGTTACAGAAGATGAGAGTGACATACAAAGATCGGAATGAGATTTTACCATTTTCTCTTCATGGTTATCGCACTTCAGTTTGTACATCAACTAGAGAAACTTGTACTTTCTAGTCTATGGTATGGAGGTTGTCTTACTTGTTGAAGTCCAGATTCCTTCCCTAAGGATTATGAAAGACACAGGTTTAGATGAAGACGAATGGACTCAGACTCGAATGGACCAAATAAATTTGATCGACGAAAAAAGGATGGTGGTTGTTTGTCATGGTCAGATGTATCAGAAATGCATGATCAAAACCTTTAACAGGAAAATTAAACATCGGGTATACCAGGCTGGTGATTTGGTAATAAAGCGCATTATCCTACCACAAGGTGATCCTAGGGGAAAATGGACTCCCACATACGAAGGGCCATTTCTGATCAAACAAATATTTTCTGGCGGTGCTATGATACTTACTACCATGGTGGTGAAGATTTTCCACACCCTGTGAACGCGGACATAATCAAAAAATACTACACATAAAAGAGACCTGCTAGGTTGACAGGCCTAGGAAAAAGTAAGGGCATCCTGGAGAACCAAAAGGGTTCAGGGAAAAATTAGGCATATATATAAAAAAATTGTACATCCGGCAAGTCGAAAACCTGAAAAGGGGGCTTGGGAAAAAAGGATATCCCGACGGACTGAAAACCCGAAAAGGCGGTCCGGGAAAAAGTTAGGGATTAAAGCGTACCACTATGTCCTGTTGGATCACCCATCTACTTACACACAGCTTAATTACTAGCTTCAAGTTCAAACGGTACAGAACAATTGAATCATCTTGTTCCAACAACAAGTGATGAGATGCATGAAGACATAAGGGCAATAGCAGAGTTGAAACTTGATGGGATCGTTTCCACATAACTGTTTTTCCTTGTTTTTCTTTGTACCCTTTCTTAATTCTTACGATGATTTCCTCTTACTTGTCTCTTTGTATAAAACTGTCTACTTATAGGAAAACTTTTAGAATAAATGCAATTATATTTCAAAATTCAAAATTATTTTACTTTCTCTGTTTTGTTTGCAAAAACGTCTAATGATTACATTGAATGAACATATGCATTTGAACATGATTACTGTTAACAAAATATATGCATAAAAACAAGATTAGAATTTAATAAAGACTCTAGGAGTTGAGATAATGTTCAAGTAATCCCCAAATCTCCACATAGCAATCTCTACATAACTATATCTACAGAGCTATCTTCACAAGCTCGTCCCCAACAAATATATATTCCCTAGAAAATCTAATATGTCATCAGACATAAATTGGGGCATCTTCTAGGGTTTACCTATACACCCCTGGTGGATAGCTCGACATGATCATCTTCCCTAATAGGCCCCCTAGCTGATAAGGAAGTTTGATTATTTCCCCAACATATGGTGGAAACTTCCTCAGCGCAGCCTATGAAATCCCGATCCCCGTCAGAGATTATTTCATCAATACAGTCTACAGAGTTTATTTCCCCAACAAAGTTTATTTCTCCGATATTGCAATTCCTGACAAGATTCTCTTCCCCGGCCAGATGTTATTCAACTTTGTCCTCTCCAGAAGATTTGACATCCATATCTTTAACTTGGTCAGACAACACATCAGAGAATTATCCATCTCTTTTGTCCCCAGTCATGGTACATAAGAATCAAATCCTTCAAAAGAACGATGAACAACCAATTTTCCTGGAATTCTTCTATCCCCAAGTAGAAGACGAACGTCCCCATCGGAGTGTCCTCAAACAGAAAATGGGAATCCCCAACAAAGACGTTCTAAACAAAATTGAGAAACTACTATCCTCAGAAACAATCAGGGATTTATTTTCCCCAACCAAAGATGTTATACGAAGCTACCGATATGTTCCAGCGACATATTGCACCCATACATCATTTACAAAATATCATAGCATATGCATACGAAACGTATATAGTATTCATATTTATTTTGAGAGCATCATTGCGTAATGCATTTCATGCACCATGACATTGCATAAAACTAACTTTGTCTTTTCAGGCTAAGTTCCCAAACAGACGAATATTATCAGCCATCTATAGACAAGTTGTAGAGCAATCCCCAAAACAAGTTGGGGCGACTATCTACATGACTAGATAATTTCCTTCAGAGATTCATTCTGAAAAGCATTCCCCTCAGAACCTAAATCTGATGAGCATTTCCTTCATAGACTGGTTCTGACGAGCATTTCCTTCAGAGATTTATTCTGAAAAGAATTTACTTTAGAGATTCATTCTGAAAAGCACTTTCTTCAGAGACTGGTTTTGATGAGCATTTCCTTCAGAGATTCATTCTGAAAAGCATTCCACTCAGAGACTAAATCTGATGACCATTTTCTTTAGAGACTGGTTCTGACGAGCATTTCCTTCAGAGATTTATTCTAAAAATCATTTCCTTCAGAGATTCATTCTGAAAAGAACTTCCTTCAGAGGTTTATTTTGACGGGCATTTTCTTCAGAGATTTATTCTGACGAGAATTTCCCTCAAAGAATAAATCTGACGAGCAGTTCCTTTAGAGCATCATTATGAAAAGCATTTCCTTCAGAGATTCATTCTGAAAAGTATTTCCCTCAAATAAGATCGGATAGATTCATTCTAAAAAGCATTCTTCAGATAAAGTCAAGCATAGACTCATTCTGATACTCCTATCAACGATTACTTTAGGTGGCATCTATAAGCCCATCTCAGACGATACTATATCACCACTCCAAATGGCATCTTTAAGCCCATTCAAGTAATACAATCAACTAACAGTGTTACTTCGTGCATATGTGAGTGCACATTTCTGGGCACTTAAGTGTTCAATCCTCTTCCAACTTCAGATCATGAATGACGAGCATGTCAATCTAACTCTTCAGGTTTAAGAAGATTGAACAGGGGAAGATGTTGTACCCCAAAATTATCCCTCCCATTATTCAAGACAAATTATTTCAATAGGTCTCCCCATGCTTCTAGGGTTCTCAATTGCTCAAGACTACTCAAGGATTGATAAGACAAACCCTCATCCTAAGCAGTTGACCTACAACTAGAGTTTTGCTTCTTTCAAGGAAAATTGAACTTATAATGCCTCAATTTTATTTCATGGTTTCTCATATGCCTCAAAGAATCCTCATTCCAAATTCCAAGCGTTGCAGCACAAGTTTGCTCAGTCAATTAGTCAGATGATTGAAAATCAACTATATTGGGCAAAAAGTCAACTTTGACCAATTTAAAGTCAAACTTCAAGATTTTTGGTCAACATCAACATTTTGAAGTCACATTCATCATTTGATCAAGTTTTGATCATGATTCATCAAGAAAACTCAAGATTCATCAAAAGTCAAAAGTTACTAAATTAGGGCTTTCTTAAGGAGAAATCAACTGAACTTTAACCAAGTGTAACTTTCACATACTTCATCAGATATTTCTCAACCAAAGTTCATTTTGAAGGAAATTCAATTCTATACTACTTTGTCTCTCTAAGCTTAAGGCTAAAAATGCTTCATTTGAGAGATATGGGCCAAAACATTACAGGTCATTTTAAAAGTCCACAAAAAGACACTTTGCCAAAGCAATTTACATCAAGATAAAGGCTTCAAGTGAAAAAATGACCAACATGAAGATTGTAGGGGATATCTTGAGATTTTCAAAGAGTCCAAGGTCACCTTCATATGATAAAAATTGAGTGAGATATGATTTGTGCAAGTTGGGAAATTTTGAGAAAATGCATGAAATCAAAATTAAGGAAATTTAAATTTTGGGCTAATGGGCCTATCTTTTAAGGTCCAAACATGTTCCATACCTCATAATAGACTCCTAAATCTATTCATTTATTTTTGTGGTTTTTATTTATTTCATTTTTGATTTTATTCAATTAAAAGCAAAATAAATCAAATAAAATACCAAGTTAATGAATCAAGGCATGAAGATCTATTTTTTAATCAAATCATAAGTTTAAAAAGCTGGTGACAACTTGCAAAAAATGTGCAAAGATTGATTGATACATGATTGTCCTAAAAAAGAAAGCTTTCATGCAAAACTTCAATAAAAGATTTGATCATGAAATACAAAAGATTGATTCCACTTTTGTTAACCTAAACCTTCCATTATAAATTGAGAACACATTCAGACCAAGAGACACACAAAAATTTCCTCAAGAACAACCTCTCAAAAAATCTCAATTTTTGTCAAAACTAGGGCAAAGTCAAAATCAAAGATCTAGCCAATTTCAGTCCAAGCCATCCATTGCAAATTATTCCTGAGGTATCTAAGGGTAAGAATAGACCGAAAGTCATGGCCATTGATGCTTGAAATAAGCATACTCGTCTTCTCCAAATTTCTTTTCTTTCAAACATTCATATAATTAATTTTATGCATTGCTAATGTTTATTAACTGCCCCAAATGAGTTTCTGTTGTTACTTAGAACAGGTTTGAATCATAAAACATAAGCTCTAACGTGAGAATCATGTTTTTCCATGGCTAAGGAAGTTTGAGATGTCTTCTTCGAAACTTATGATACAAGTGTTTTCAGGCCAAACAAACACCACCATTGGATTCGCAAGGGTCGAATTAGGGGGATATGGTCCTTTTTATGGTAAAAAATATGTTATTTTGCAGGTTTGAAAGTCCTCTCACCGTAGAAGACGACCAGAGCTAGGGCTCCGACGCTCCCCTGGTTCACTTGGTTTATTATATATTTGTTTGCTTATATTTTAATAATAGAAACGAAGCGCGGCACAGTTGGTTGAGACGAAGGCATGTAACGTGAAGGGTGTGGGTTTGATCCTTGCGTCTTACAGTTATTTTTTGTTATTTTTCAAACTAACGCGCAGGTTTTATACATATTAATCAATGCCTATTTCTCAAACACCAACAGGCACTTGGCCTAGTGGCAAGCAGTGCAGTTTGTAAAGCCAGGGGGCGTGGGTTTAACACCCACCCCATACAGTTTTTTATCCTATTTTTCTAACCTAATTTTTCTATTTTCTTTCTTAATTATTTTTTAATTAACAATTAACTAACCTAATCTTTTTTCTTAATAACTAACAAAGTAGATTTAGGGTTTTAGTTCGTAATAAAAAATTTCTTATATTTTTTATTTACACTTTAATTAAATTGGCTCTTTTTCTTAACATTAAAATAAATTAGGATTTAGGTTTTAATTACTATTATTAAATTATTTTGTACAAAAATATCATAAAACATTTTAACATTCTTTTTCTATTTTCTTTCTTATTGCTATTTAATTTTCATAGAAAATTGTATAGGTTGCATTATTTAGTTGTAATAGCATAGATTTATTTTCTCGCATTTTTTCTTAATTATGTAAATGCTCACAAGATGTAATAGCGTAGGTTTACTTTCTCGTAAATTTTTATACTTATGTACCTCTCCCAAAGCCATGTAATAGCTTAGGACTTTATTTTTCGCACTTTATTTTTCTGTACATATTTAACTGCTAGTAACTGGGGTTTGCGTGGAAAGACTAAAAACAATATAGAAAACCATAATATTCAAGATAAATAACTGAATCAATACACTTTGCGCACTTGTACCTCTAGGGTAACCTCTCTTGTTGCCTTATGATATTGGTCACGTCCCTCGAAAGTGGGGATACTTTAGCAAAATACCCTCGATCAAATTATCATGTCCCTTTCGAATAAAGATCATAATCCCTCGATGATCCTTCGAGTTTCCTACAAAATGATCTAATCCCTTCGAGTTTCCTACAAAATGATGATAGTCTCTTTGATACAATTACTAAAGTATCCTTACTTGTTTCCTTCATGACCATAAGATGACCCTATGTTTGTCCCTTCACATCTAATAGATAAAGCTACCTACCAACTAATGGTATGGATAGTACTATCTCTAAAGAAGAAGGAAAAGAATAAGAAAGACTTTAGTGGGTAAGAAACTCTTAATTGCTTGCTCAAAACTTTTCTCAAATTTTTTTTACACTACACTTTCAAACAAATATTTTCAAAAATAACACTTTGTATACATTCTTGAGGACTGATATTAGAATCATTACAAAGTCAGCCTTACATTGGCGATTTCAAAATATTTTCAAACAAATCACACACACAAAGCAAGATTTTCAAAAGCAAGCTAAGCAATTAAGAGCCCGTAGATAACTACGGATAAAAAGGGTTCTAACACCTTCCCTTTTCATAACATACCCCCCGAACTCAAAATATATCAAAGTTCTTTCCTGTTCTTTTCACCTTTCCTAAATATTGGATAAAAGAAAAGTCGGCAGCGACTCTAGCTATCCGCACATTTGGATAAAACCAAAAAGTCAGTTCTCCCACCGTATTACACATAGATTGTAAGGTTGAAGAAGAAGAGGAAATGCATAATAATTTTATGGTATAATCAAGTTAAAATGATGCATGAATGGTATATTTAT
The DNA here is from genome assembly GCA_948472305.1 of Vicia faba. Lineage (NCBI taxonomy): Eukaryota > Viridiplantae > Streptophyta > Magnoliopsida > Fabales > Fabaceae > Vicia > Vicia faba. Next base: position 250,090 of record CATIWC010002270.1, on the reverse strand, counting down.
AGTTGTAAACATTTAGGGCAAAAAGGGAAAATTCGGAATAAAAGAAATTGAAAATTTGACCAAAACAGACTTTATGTGTCGACCTTAAATTCGTATGTGTTGACACATACATTATAAAAATAATGCATGTGTTGACCTGAACAAGTCACGAGCTACAAACTTTAAAGCGTGAGTAAATGTGTCGACACATAAAATAAGAATTTTTGCAATTTCAGAATTCTTTCAGTATGTTTCGACCTGAAGGTTGTATGTGTCAACCTGTGACTTACATAAGCTTACATGCTTAAAAACTGAGTTACATGTGCCGATTTGAAAATCGAATGTGTTTACACATGCAATGCAAAAACATGCAGAAACTCTTTTTCAATGTGTTGGGTCAATTTCAATGTACTTTTTTATGATTCTTAAGATCTATAATGCAAATGAGTGCCAAAAGACATAAGGATACCGTCCACCATACTGAAATTCTAGCTTTCCGAGTTTTGCCATCATACAAAGCATCTAATAGTGAAGTTGCACTCACAAACTCCCCCTTTTTGATGATGGCAAAACTTGTAACGATGCATTTCATGTAGTTATAGAAGGCTCCCCCTGACTTTGTGCTTCCCATCTTCATCTCGCATATTCTTCTCCCCCCTTTAACAACATCAAAAAGAAATAAGGAAAATCATGAGAAGTATCATATTCCAATACCAATACTAATATATCACACAAAGGCGTTTTTGCAAAGAAGAGCATACAATTACATATCCCCCCCCACACACATACACACACACACACACACACACACACACACACACACACACACACACACACACACACACACACACACACACACACACACACACACACACACACACACACACACACACACACACACACACACACACACACACACACACACACACATATATATATATATATATAATGATGCAAAAAGTAATAATAGATAACAAGCATAAAACATTACCAAACATGTAATTCAATTGCATTAATAATAATGAATGTGATGCAAGAGAAAGCTAGATAAGTTGCTTCTATAGCGTCACAATTTCGTAACATAACACAATGAAACTTCTGATGCCACACACGCATGTGCCTAGCATAGTGACAAGAACATGTCACTACTCAATGCAAAATGAAAATGTTTCCATAAAATGTGACTCAACTACAACAAGAACCATACATGCAATTAACATGCTCACATTCAACTCATGCACAAATGCAAGAAATAATAATAGAAACACATACTTGTACATAAAAGAACAAACTTATACAAATGTGAAAGAATTAATACATGAATTCATTATAAGCATATATATTAAGAACATGGAATGGTTATCAATCAAATATTTTAGAAATGAACATTCATGGTTTTCATCATTTGAGAACATAGCAAGCATTTTTCATCAACTAAACATGTACTAAGAAAATCTTACATTCAAGGAGAAATTTGGAACAATATTACCTCACTCTTGATGGAATCGAAGTTGCACTCACATAATGTAAATACTCAAACAAAGTGTTAGAGAAAAATTATAAAAGTGCAAGTATCATAATAAATATGGCAACATTGAAGACATTAATAATCCTCAATTCCATATGTTATTTGAAAAACGGTCTGGTTGCAAGCATTTTTGTGAAAATATCGGCAAGTTGATTTTCACTATCAAGATGCACGAGCATAACATCCCCTTTTTCAACATTATCGCGAAGTTAATTCCCTATGCATGTGTTCCTTCCTAGAGTTACTTTATTTGGAGTCCGGGAGAGTAATTCAACTCCCCATAAGATTCATTTCAATTATTCCCTGCATAAGCTTAGATAATTCTTTGACAAGTCACGTGTTAGTAGAATAAAATATATGTAATGTCAAATGTGTTATGCTTGATGTTTAATGAAGCTACACATTCTTATGTACAGATAAGTGTTTATGAGAAATACATGAAAATATAGTGTGATGAAGTCATTTCAAGTATATAAATTGATGACTCATTATGATTATTAATTAAGAATTATGTTGCAAATGAAAACTCATAATATGTATACCATATATTGAGTATGTCATGTGTTGTACCCCAAAATTTTCCCTCCCATATTTCTCAAAACAATTCAAGAAAGATCCTCAAGTTGATCAAGGAAGTTCAAGGGTTGGCCAGAAAAACTCTCTCCTAAGGCAGTCTACCTCAAATTAGGGTTTCATATTGCATCAAGATACTTGAGTCCAAGGGATCCCAAATACTCACCAATGTCCTAATATGTTCTCAAGATCATCCATGTCAAGTTTCAAGCCTTGCAGAGGACGTTTGCTCAGCCAATTGCTCAAAGGCTTGAAAATCGACTGTGCTAGGGCAAAAGTCAACTGTGACCCCCATACAATTAAACTTCAAGATTTTTGGTCAAAATCCTCATTTTTAAGTATATTTAATCATTTTATCAAGGGTTGATCATGATTCATCAAGGATTTCTCATAATTCATCAAGACTCAAAAGTTGCTAAATTAGGGTTTTGCAGGAAAAGTCAACTCAACTTTGACCAAGCATAACTTTCTAATACTTTATTAGAAATGACCCATACAAATCTCATTTTGAATAGGATGCAATTCTCTACAATCCATCTTCAGGTCCCAAGTTCAAAATATGCACTCACAAGAAGTTATGAATTTCGACATTATAGGTCATTTTGAAAAGTCAACAAAAACACCTTTTTTGTCAAAGCTTCATACATGAGAATGGAATATCAAATTGATATGAGACCAAAAGGGTTGCTTAGAGGACATCTCAAGATTTCTAAAAAGTCCAAGAACACCTCCAAAGAGTCAAAATTAAGGAAGTTATGCATTGGTGAAGTTGACATTTTTTGCAAAATTGTCAAAAGTCAACTATGCCTAAAACTTCAATTTTTGCCAAATGGGCCCAATCTTTTTCACTTGTTTTGAGTTGGCATCATGGTCCACGAGCCCTAGCCATTTACACTTGTCATTATCTTATTTTTATTATTTATTTTGATTTTGATTTGAATTAAATCATTTTAAATCAAAACAAATCATATAAAATCAAAAACATTGAAATTCAAAGATCTTGTGCTTGTTTCAGCTCTTAATCTCCAGCTAGCATCAAATCAAATTCGTGTAAAGGCATGGTGTGGACAAAAAGACTGAATTAGGCTATTTTTGGAATGATATTCAAAGTGAATCAAATCAAGAATCAAGACATTGATGGAGGAAGATTGAGGCCAAGTTTCTAAACCTAATTCATTCCTCAATACATATAGAAGGAATGCAGACCAAAAACTAGGTTAGAAGGAGGCGTATGAACCAGAAACAAAACTGGAAAAAACAAGAAAAAGTGCAAACACGAATTCCTACTTAGAGGCAATTTCAAGATCCTTGGACCATCTCAATCGCTTCCTGGGGTCCCCAGCAAGCAAAAGCAATCAAAATCAAGCATTTCCAGGCCCTATATCGCGCTGTAAGTCATCCACGACATGGCTTCTTTTTTGAAATCAAATAACATCATTCTTATACTTGTAGCATAAAATAATTGTATATTATTGTTCACCATCATATTTACAAGCTTTCTGAAATATTCAATTGTGTTTTCATGGCCTATATTTGATTTCACCATTATTAGGGTTTATTGCTTCGATTTGGGATTTTTGTTTACAGGAAAAATTAGGCCATGAAAGGGCCACCAATGAACTCAGCAGGTCAAGATGAAGCTGTCCATGGCCTTCGTTTTTATTTATCACGCTTGTGTTGAGTTTTGAGATTTGCAGGACTTGTAGCTACGAACAAACGTCCGTAGGTAAAAGTTTGGAACTTTTACCAACAGATCCAAGGAGGAAGATGACTAGCTGGCAATCAACCATTGGCCTGTTCAAATTTTCGCACGCTGAATTGATATATGTGGCCTTTTATAATATAATTATTGTTTTGCATTATCATAACAACTAATACAATTGGCCCAGTGGTATCCAGGCAAGCGTTAAGGTGTTGGGAGCTTGAGGTCAGGGGTTCGACCCCTGGCTCCAACATTTGCATTTTTCTTAATTTCTTCCTACAGATCTCGCGCGTACACAAGCCAGGGGACTACCATACATCCTCATCATCCAGCCATTGGACCTCCTGGAAGCTAAATTTGAAGGCTAGCATGTGAGAGACCACCATGGCGCCTAGTCAAAGCAATGCACTGGATGCAAAAGGTCAACGTGGACCTCACTCTTCTTGGGCCCAGAAATGCTATCTACACCCCCAAAAAACCCTCTCAGGCCTATTAATTCTTTCTCCACTCTTTTTCATATTTGTTTTATTTAATTTATTTATTTATTTTACTAACAGAATTAATTATTTTCTTTTTATTAAAAAAATCATAAAAAATAATACTTTTCACAAATTAGGTTTAGATTTTATTTTTTATCCAAAAAAAAAAAATTAAATTAATTTAATTAGGTTGTTAATATTAGATAACTTTAATTCTTTTTGTAAATAAATTAACAATTAATTAGAATAATTAGGGTTCCATTTCTAGCTTAATTATTTTTCTTTTTTCTTAAAATAACAAAAAAACACAAAAATAGGCCATGTAATTATTTTCATTAATTAACTTAATTAACTAATTATTTTGTATTTAATTTTTAAAAACCTAATTCCTTTCTTAAAAATAATTAAAAACAACAAAAAAAAACAATTTTTCTTTTGAATAGGTTATAAGGGTCAAAACCCTAGTTCGCTTTCGTTCTAATTTTCATCGAGCACTTTATTTTATTATTTTTACCCTATTATTATAACTGCCTACAAGTTGTAATAGTTAATTAGGTCTTTACTTTTATCGCTTTATTATTCAAGGGTTTGTTTTTGGCTATGTAAATACCCGAAGCCTTGTAATAGCGTAGTTTAATTTCCGCACTTTAAATTCCACAAATATTTAACTGTTAGATGTATGGTATTAGGATGCATAACAAGAATGTATGTAAAATTTTAAAATGGTTAGATAACCTTAAATGTGCAAAGATAAATAATCTGAAATTGAATCACTCGCACATACGCACTCCTAGGGTACACTCCCACTTGGTTGCCTTTGGTAAACGGTCATTGAGTATAGGATGCTTTAGTGGTCGTCCTTTTGTCCAAAGATCAAAGTTGCCTCGGAAAGGTTTCCTCGAATATTATTTCCTCAGATAATTGATCTAAGACATTAGGGTTATTACTAAGACGTCCTAACATTGCTTTAGTGACCGTACATCCCTTTCGAATTGACCCGCAAACTCCAACGACGGTGCTACCCACTCACTAATAGTGGGATAGTGCTGTCTAAAGGAAACAAGCATATAACGATTCTTTTTTCGAGTAGGTAGATTAGTTCTTAAGTACTTTCTCAAACAAAACAATTTTTTTCACACCTACACTCTTTTACAAACAAAGTTTTTTTCAAAAAAACACTTCATTACACTCTTGAAGACAGAAGCAAGAGTTAAATCGAAGTCAAAACAAAAACTTTTCAAAGCACACAAACACAAAGAAGCAATTTTGAAAATGATGAGCAAGTACCTAAGAGCCCGTAGATAACTACGGATAGAAAGGGTGCTAATACCTTCCCTTTCTATAATCTACCCCCATACTCAGAAATATCTCGAAAAAGGAATTTTTCTGTGCTTTTTTCCTTTCCTTGTTGGATAAAATAAAAGTCAGTGGCGACTCTTGCTTACCGCAACATTTTGCGAACACAAACGCAAAACGCAAACCAGCAAAATCCTAAAAATAGTCCCGGTTCTGGCCACCGTATCACAGAACTGGAGACTCTGCTGGGGACTTAATAAGTGGGGTGTACCTTAGGATTAGTTCATCATATTGTTTTCTATTGTTTGATTTGATTGCTTTATTTTTGTGGGATTTGTATCGGAGTTACTATAGATCCTAACCCGGATTTGGGGAACACCTTTTAGGTAAGTAGCAATAGATTGTGAGTGAAATGTACGACATAGAACGATACGGTCGAAGCAGTAGCTACGTTGATGTGGCACATTAGTTGGTACCGATATCTCTTGTGGAGCAACAAGGAGAGTATGGGGCTGCTAAATGGGTCATTAAGCATCAACTGACCTTAGAACCTATAATTGACCAACTTGGCCATAGAAAGTAGCTTGATGCTACACTCATTGAGACCATACTCTCGAGATGGTTCTGACTACAAGAAAAGATTGTGTGACTGGAATTATGACCGACGAAGGATGGTCAGTGATATTGAGAACCTCTAGAACCCGGTTACTATTATTAGGACAGGTTGAACCAACTAAACTGCTAGAGGGTAATACCTAAACTCCATGTTAGCCTGAAATTTAAGGGCTATATTGTGACTTGTTTGCCCTTACCATGTTTGCTATCTGTGATACCCGTGGTGTGTTTTTATCATGACATCATGCATCATGACATATCATGCATAATTCATTAGACTAACCATTTCAAAGACCGAGGGGATTCATCTTTGTTTTGTTTTGCAGATCATGGCTTCTATGTGCAGAAATACCATTCGAGTCAACTTCGTGCAAATCCCTGCCCAGCTTAGAGAGTTGGCTTCAAAAGTTCCTGATACTTCTTCCTTTGTTAGAATACATGGTCATCTCCTTATTTTGGTCACTTCAAAGTTGGATGAGCAAATGATGAGCGTGTTGTTCCAGTTCTTTGACCCGCTGCATCAATGTTTCACCTTCCCGGACTATCAGTTGGTCCCTACTTTGGAGGAGTTTTCTGATTTACTAGGCATATCTATCCTCGAGCAGACACCCTTTACGGGTTTGGAGATAGCTCCTAGGCCAGACGATATTGCTTCAGCCCTACATCTAAGAATGGTTGATGTAGTATCTAACTAGGAGACTCGGAGTGGGGTTAAAGGTTTCTTGGCTAAGTTTTTGATCGATCAAGCTCAACAGTTCTGGGATAGTTTGGACTTTCATGCATTTGAAGACATATTGGCTCTCCTCATCTACTACTTGGTTCTTTTCCCGAATCCAGATGCCTTCATAGATGTGAATGCAATTAAGATCTTCATGTCTCGTAACCCAGTGCCTACTCTTTTAGGTGATATTCTACATGCTATCTATACCTGTAGTGTGCGGAGAAGGGGAACCCTCATGTGTTATACACCGCTGCTGGCGAGGTGGTTTATTTCTCACCTCCCCAAATCTGTATTGAAGAATGAGGAAGTTGTAGGTTGGGCTTATAGAATCATGTCCCTTGCTCATACGGACATCCTTTGGAGTTCTAAAGATATGGAAAGAGTAGCTGTCATTGATCGATGTGGGGAATACCCTAATGTTCCTTTTCTTGGAATTCGGGAAGGAATAACCTACAATCCTTGCTTGGCTTTACGACAGTTCGGATGCGCTCGGAGAGACGGTTCTCATGAGCTGCTGCTTACAGGCATTGTCTTTGACTACAAGGGGGGTGTTGAGGGACATTGTCGCAGGTTTATACGAGCCTGGGACAGGGTGAACAGGTCTGACCCACATGAGCTAGGATTGAAGACTTCTCTCCTGATGCAACCTTATCTCCAGTGGGTTCGAGCCCGTGCTCAAAAGCTGGGGATGCCATATGAAGTTGTTTTGCCGGTGATTGTAGAGCATACTGATGAAACAGGGGTTCCTTATACAGTCCTCCATCCCTACATGCCTACTGATCTGGGGGCATTGAAGAGATCTTGGATCCAATTAAAGGAAGAAAGGGATACCTACAGAGAGAAGTATCATGAGCAGGAACAGAAGATCTTGAAGCTTACAAGGCAGCTTGAGAATGAGAGGACAATCAACGATTATGTCAGCACGAAAGGAAAATGACCATGGGACTTATGATGTCTTTTATTATTTCTAGTTTAGATTTTCTTTTCAGTTTATTTCTTTTGTAATGCCTTGAGGGCATTTGTTAAATATTATTTCAAGTTTTAATCTAATAAAGTGTGTTTTATTTTGGTTTACAAATTTGAATCTCCCTAAGTCTTTGAAATCATTTCATACGCATTCCATCCGCATGCACATCATTACAGGTACCCTTACAGGTTTCTTATCTTCTCCGTTGTTTATTTCAGCAATCATGTCTTCTGAAACACCTACTGATCAAGCTATCAAGGCTCTTCAAGCTCAGAATGCTCAGTTCCAGGAGATGTTCTTGAACTTAGCCAAAGGGCAGCAAGATTTGAAGACTCTCATCTTGAAGGACAAGAAGAAGAAGAAGAAGAAGAAGAAGAAGAAGAGGGTGGTTATGCTGAATATGGGTCACAGATTCGGGAACAATTTGCGATAGGAAACTGATTTTTCCCATTCATCTGGAGGGGGAGAGAATCAAGAGGAAAGAAAGGGGCCTAGTCCTGTGGTCTCTGATAATGACACAAATTTTGATGAAGACCAGTATCCTCATGCCGAGGATAGGTATAAGCAACTCGAAGACCGGCTGAGTGCAATGGAGATCCAGAAGGTTCCTGGTGTGGACTTTGGTGATTTGGGATTGCATCCAGGGTGGTGATCCCGCACAAGTTTAAAGCTCCTGTCTTTGTTAAGTATGACAGACTATCTTGTCCAAAGCTACACCTCCGCTCGTATGTTAGAAAGATTTAACCATATACTGCTGATAGGAACCTGTGGGTTCATTCTTTCAAGATAGTCTATCAGGGACTCAACTTGAATGGTTCTATCAACAAGGAGGAGCTAACATCCGCAACTGGGAGGACCTTGCTGCTGCTTTTTATAAGCAATACCAGTATAATGCCGACCTTTCTCCCATGCATACTCAACTTCAAGGTATGTCTATGGGTGCGAGCGAAGGTTTTAAGGACTACGCTCAGAAGTGGAGAGATCTTGTTGGAAGAGTACAACCCCCTCTGTCTGATAGGGAGTTAGTGGATATGTTTCTTGGGACTTTGTCTGGTCCGTACTTCAATCATTTGATCGGTAGTTCATCGTCTGGGTTCACTGAATTGATTATGACTGGGGAGAGAGTCGAGGCTGGTATCAGAAGTGGCAAAATACAGAAAGGTGCTTCATCAAGTACAGAGAAGAAGCCTTTCAAGAAGGAAGCTAGTGAAATGTACAGCTCGAGGAGCCAAAATTGACCTGAACGCCCCCAAGCAGTGAATGCAGTGGTAATTTCAAGACCAACTGTTGCCCCACAATTCAACAATCAGCAAAGAGTAGAGAGACCACAAAGACAATATACTCAGCTCAGTATGACTCTATCTCAAATTCTGCTGCAATTGTTAAAGACCAACTTGGTGACTTTGAGGGAAGCCCCGAAGAATCCCAGCACCACCTCTCTGCTGTATAATCCGAATGCCCGCTGTGCTTATCACTCCGATAGCCCAGGGCATGATACCAACAACTGCTGGGCCTTGAGGAATAAGGTGCAAGATTTGACCGAAGCTAAGGAAATTGATTTTGACGTGCCGGAAAAGCCTAACGTTATAATTGCTCCTATGCCGAAGCATGATCAGGGAGTGAATGCAATTGAGGTTGATGAAGAAGAGTCAGATATTGACAGCTGAATTTACCCGACTATATACGGTGGCTTGAACAATTGTACGACGAAGGACTTCATGCCCATTTCTTTTATTACACAGTAATAAGACTTTTGTTTTGAGATTTGTAACAGATAATTTAAAACTTTACAGCCTGGTGCCTTGCCCGAGACACCGTGGTTTTGTTTGTGAGGGCTTAATATTTGTCATTTCCATATATCATCAATAAAGCATTGTACGTTTTTCTTACATTACAAATATTGTGATCCTTGTTTTTCTTTTTTGCACTTTATCAAAACAGCTATTGTCTGACACATACTCACATATACAGGTCCACATCCACTCTGGATGCCACTGATAACGATTCTGCTACTGCCAGTTATGACTTCGAAAGTACGACCAACCAAGCCGAGGACGAAGGTGAGGATGATTGCGAAGTGCCTGGTTAACTTGCTAGACTGTTGCTTCAGGAAGAGAGGGCCATACAGCCGCATGAAGAACTAGTGGAATCAGTGAATCTAGGAACGGAAGAAGACAAGAAAGAGGTCAAGATCGATGCAAATCTGGAGTCTAGTGTCAAGAAACGGTTAATACAGATGCTGCATGACTATGTTGAGATCTTTGCTTGGTCTTATGAAGATATGCCTGGGTTGGATACTGATATTGTGGTACACCACTGGCCAACTAAGGAAGACTGTCCTCCAGTGAAACATAAGGTTTGCCGCATGCGCCCCGAGATGTCTGATAAAATCAAGGCTGAGGTTATGAAACAATTTGATGCCAATTTTCTAGCAGTTACTTCTTACCCACAGTGGGTTGCCAACGTGGTTCCGGTGCCAAAGAAAGATGGTAAGGTTCGGATGTGTGTAGACTATAGGGATCTGAACAGGGCAAGCCCCAAGGATGATTTCCCTCTGCCTCATATCGATGTTCTGGTTGACAACACCGCACATCATAAGGTCTTCTCCTTTATGGATGGTTTTTCTGGTTATAATCAGATTAAGATGGCTCCCGAGGACATGGAGAAGACAACCTTCGTTACGAAGTGGGGTACCTTTTGCTACAAAGTCATGCCTTTCGGATTGAAAAATGCTGAGGCAACATATCAGCGCGCCATGGTCGTTTTGTTCCACGACATGATTCATCATGATATTGAGGTATACGTTGACGACATGATTGCAAGATCCCAGACTGAGGAAGAACATCTTGATCATCTTCAAAAGCTATTTGACAGGTTGAAGTTGTATAAGCTGAGGTTAAACCCGAACAAGTGCACCTTCGGGGTAAGGTCTGGTAACCTGTTGGGTTTCGTCGTTAGTGATAAAGGTATTCAAGTGGATCCTACAAAGGTGAAGGCTATACAAGAGATGCCAGCTCCCTGAACTGAAAAAGAAGTCATGGGCTTTTTGGGACGTCTGAACTATATTGCCCGATTCATCTCACACCTAACTGCTACTTGTGAACCAATCTTCAAGTTACTAAAGAAAGATCAAGTGGTAAGATGGAATGATGAATGTCAAGCCGCTTTCGAAAGGATCAAATAATATCTCAAAGAGCCACCTATTCTGATGCCTCCAATTAAAGGGAGACCTTTGATCTTATACTTGACAACACTCGACAATTCAAATAGGTGCGTATTGGGGCAGCATGACGAGTCTGGACGAAAAGAGAATGCTATTTACTACCTTAGCAAAAAGTTTACCGACTGTGAGACCTGATACTCACTGCATGAGAAAACTTGCTGTGCTTTGGCATGGGCTACTCGCCGGCTGAGACAGTATATGCTGACTCACACTACTCTATTGATATCAAAGATGGATCCAATCAAGTATATCTTCGAGAAGCCTGCCTTGTCCGGAAGAATAGCAAGATGACAAATGATCTTAACCGAGTATGACATCCAATACACGACCCAAAAAGTAATCAAGGGAAGTGTGTTGGCAGATCATTTGGCACATCAGGCAGTGGATGATTACCAGTCTATGAATTTCTAATTTCCGGATGAGAGCATCATGTTGGTGACCGACTGTGAGACACCTGGACCTGAGGAAGGATCCCGATGGTCTATGTACTTTGATGGAGCTTCAAACGCTTTGGGTAATGGCATTTGCGCTGTGATCATATCTCCTGAAGTCTGTCATACTCCGTTCACCGGCCGACTATTTTTTAACTGCACCAATAACATGGCAGAGTATGAAGCGTGCATCATGGGCCTTCGAGTAGCTATTGACCTGAGGATTAAGTTATTGAGTGTATTTGGATATTCCGCTCTCGTGATCAGTCAGATCAAAGCCGAGTGGGATACGAAGCACCCAAATCTTATTCCTTACAAAGAGTATGTATTGACGTTGCTGCCACACTTCGAGGAGATAACCTTAGAACACTTCCCAAGAGAGGAGAATCAGTTAGCGGACGCGCTAGCTACTATGTCTTCTATGTTCAAGGTCAGGTGAGACAATGAGGCTCCCCAGATTACCATTGAGAGGTTGGACGAACCTGCACATTGCTGTGACATCGAGACTGAAGAGGCGGTAGATAAACCCTGATTTCATGAGGTAAAGAGGTATCTTGAGACTCAAGAGTACCTTGAGTGTGCATCTGTTAATGATAAGAAGTTTCTTAGGAGGTTCTCGGTGAAGTTCTTCATCAGTAATGGTATCCTTTACAAACGAAACCATGATTCAACATTACTGTGATGTGTGGATAAGAACGAGGCAGAAAGGATCATGACCGAGCTACATGAAGGTACTTTCGGGACTCATTCCAGTGGACACACCATGACAAAGAAAATCCTACAGGAAGGATACTATTAGTCTACTATGGAAGCCGACTACTATCAGCATTCTCGGACCTGTCATAAGTGCCAAGTCTATGCTGATAAGGTGCATGTACCTCCAGTTCCTCTGTACGTCTTGACAACTCCTTGGCCTTTTCCAATGTGGGGCATCAATATAATTGGTGAGATCAGACCTACTGCGTCCAATGGGCATCGTTTCATCCTGGTAGCGATTGACTATTTCACAAAGTGGGTTGAAGCAGCTTCCTTTGCTACAGTAACCAAGAACGTCGTGGCACGGTTTATTGGGCACAATCTGATCTGTCGATACGGTGTACCAGAGAGGATCATTACGGACAATGGTACAAATCTCAACAATACGATGATGACCGAGCTCTGCAAGCAGTTCAAGATACAACATCACAACTCTTCTCCCTACCGGTCGAAGATCAATGGGGCTGTTGAAGCGGCTAATAAGAACATCAAGAAGATTGTGCAGAAGATGATAGTGACATACAAAGACTGGCATGAGATGTTACCATTTGCTCTTCATGGGTACCGTACCTCAGCGCGGGCTTCAACAGGGGCAACACCCTATTCCTTGGTGTATGGCATGGAAGCGGTCTTACCCATTGAAGTTCAGATACCCTCTCTTCAGATTATGAAGGATGCAGATTTGAGAGAAGACGACTGGATTCAGACCCGGCTTGATCAGCTGAACTTAATCGACGAAAAGAGACTTACTGCTATTTGTCATGGTTAGAAGTATCAAAAGCGGATGATCAAGGCATTTAACAAGAAAGTTAGACGACAAGAGTATCAAGTCGGGGATCTGGTTATCAAGCGCATCATACTGCCACAAGGTGATCCCAGGGGCAAATGGACCCCTTCGTATGAAGGGCCATTTGTGGTTAAGAACATCTTCTCGGGAAGAGCTATGATTCTAACCACCATGGATGGTGACGACCTTCCTCACCCCTTCAATGCAGACATAGTGAAAAAATACTCCACATAATCAAAGACCCGCTAGGTTGACTGGCCTAGGCAAAAATAAGGGCTTCCCAGCGAACCAAAAGGGTTCGGGCAAAAGTAAGGGATGAAAATGAAAAATATGTACACCCGGCAAGTCGAAAACCTGAAAAGGCGGCTTGGGAAAAAAAGGGTATCCCGGTGGACTGAAAACCCAAAAGGGCGGTCCAAGCAAAAATTAGGGATCGAAGCGTAACACTATGTCTCATTGGATCATCTTACAACCAGACTTCAGTATCGACTATCAAGCTAAGACGACACTAGTCAATCAGATCTACCTTCAACCAAGTAGCAAAGTGATGAGATGCTCGAGGATATAAAGGCAATAACAGAGTTGGAACCCAGTGGGATTGTTCACATAGCTATTTTTCTCTCTTTTACACAAACTGTATAAACTCTATTGATTCGACGACGTTCTCTTACTAGGACGTCAGCCTCTTGTACAAAAACGCCTATTTACAGGCCAACTTCAAAATCAATACAAGTCATTTTCATAAAGAAATTTCAAATTGTTTTCCTTTTTCTGTTTTGTTTTGCAAGAACGTCCAATGTTCGTTTTTGATATATGCATTTGACATTAATTGCTTCTCATAAATATTTACATGCGAATCAAAAAACGATTACTCGTAATATCAGAAACAGGGGCAAACAAGAAATGTCCGACCTTACAGTTGCTCTCTCCACCAGGTATAGTGATAGACCTGGCTGGAGAAAACAATTAAAAGTACATTCACTCCCCGCAGAGTAAAGAGAAGGACATTGGTGTTAACTCTTCCCAGCTGAGGCTCGCAACCGCGAATGTATCGGCAATATTCTCCCCAAGCAGAGTTTATCTATCATCAACACTAGAAAATTATCCCTAGTGGAGTTTGGAGAATTATCCCCGGTAGAGTCTAAAGGTTATCCCCAGTGAAGTCGCCACTAAAAGATTATCCCCAGCGGAGTTTATTTCTTTCACAAACAGAAACGCAATCTCCAACAGAGTTCATCATCGCCAGCAATGGTAATTCATCCCCAGCTGAGGTTATTTTTCCAAATCAACAGATCCTCCGATAGAGCATCTCTTCCCCACATAGTCATTTCCTCGTCAGTCTATTCCCCATCGGAGTTATTCTCTCCTGCAGGAATATGCTCACAATCATCTTCATTCACTATCCCCAGCGGAAACGAAGAATTCAACTTCTTGCACTCTCCAGCAGCAACCCGGGATTTATATTCCCAGCTAGAGATTATCATAAAAACATTGCATGTCCATACATTATGACATACACATACGCATCATACAACACAGTCTCATTTATTTTGAGAACATCATTGCTTGATACATATCATGCATTACATACAGCTAACCTTTACCTTTCAGGAAAGATACAATCAAATTCTCACCAAGTTCAAGCTATGAAGCCCAAGTACAACTGGATAGTATCTTGATTTCTACAGCATATTGTGAAGCCCAGATTCGACCGGATAGCAGTATCAGACACCGCGAAACCTGGATTCGACTAGATAATGGCTTATCTTTAAACTATGAAGCCTGGAGTACGACCGGATAATAGTTTAATCCCTAGTAAGTCACTGTAAAGCCTGGATTACAACCAGATAGCAGTCAGTCTTATCACTATGAAGCCTGGACCACGACCAGATAGTAGTTCATTCAACTTTCCTCTTCAATAGAGATGATTCCTCAATAGAATAAAGGACGACCGAAGTTCCTAAAATTCAACAGAGATGATTCCTCGGTAGAATAACGGACGACCGAAGTTCCTAAAATTCAACAGAGATGATTCCTCAGTAGAATAACGGACGACCGAAGCTCCTAAAATTCAAATTTCCTCTTCAATAGAGATGATTCCTCGGTAGAATAACAAACGACCGAAGTTCCTAAAATTCAACAAAGATGATTCCTCAGTAGAATAACGGACGACCGAAGTTCCTAAAATTCAACAGATATGATTCCTCGGTAGAATAACGAACGACCGAAGTTCCTAAAATTCAACAGATACGATTTCCCAGTAGAATAACAGACGACCAAAGCTTCTAAATTTCTAGTTCTCTCAAAAATAGAGACGATTCCTCAGCAAAATAACGAACGACTGAAGTTCCTAAAATTCGACAGAGACGATTTCCCAGTAGAATAACGGACGACCGAAGCTCCTAAATTTCTATTTCTCTCAAAATAGAGACGATTCCTCAGCAAGAATAACGGACGACTGAAGTTCCTAAAATTTGACAGAGACGATTTCCCAGTAGAATAACGGACGACCGAAGCTCCTAAATTTCTATTTCTCTCAAGACAAAGATCAACATTCCCCAGCGGAATCTTCCTCAACAACAGGTATACAAGCTCTCGCTAAGGAATCTCTTAGGCGACCGACACTCCTTCGGATGCCATCTTTAAGCCCATCCCCTGTTAGCATGTTCCAAATGGCATTTGTAAGCCCATTCCCGACATCGCAAGATGGACACCACTTCATGCGAGTGCAAATTTCTGGGCACTCTAGTGTTCAATCCTCTTCCACCTTCAGATCACGAAAGGCAAGCCAGCCAATCTACATCCTCAGGTTTAAGAAGATTGAACAGGGGAAGCTGTTGTATCCCAAAATTTTCCCTCCCATATTTCTCAAAACATTTCAAGAAATATCCTCAAGTTGATCAAGGAAGTCCAAGGGTTGGCCAGACAAACTCTCTCCTTAGGCAGTCTACCTCAAATTAGGGTTTCATATTGCATCAAGATACTTGAGTCCAAGGGATCCCAAATGCTCACCAATGTCCTAATATGTTCTCAAGATCATCCAGTCAAGTTTCAAGCCTTGCAGAGGAAGTTTGCTCAGCCAATTACTCAAAGGCTTAAAAATCGACTGTGCTAGGGCAAAAGTCAACTATGACCCCCATACAGTCAAACTTTAAGATTTTTGGTCAACATCCTCAGTTTGAAGTATATTTCATCATTTTATCAAGGGTTGATCATGATTCATCAATGATTGCTCATAATTCATCAAGACTCAAAAGTTGCTAAATTAGGGTTTTGTAGGAAAAGTCAACTCAACTTTGACCAAGCATAACTTTCTCATACTTTATGAGAAATGAACCATCCAAAGCTCATTTTGAATAGGATGCAATTATATACAATCCATATTCATATCCTAAGTTCAAAATATGCACTCACAAGAAGTTATGAATTTGGACATTATAGGTCATTTTGAAAAGTCAATAAAAACACCTTTTTTGTCAAAGCTTCATACATGAGCATGGAATATCAAATTGGGATTAGACAAAAAGGGATGATTAAAGGACATCTCAAGCTTTCAAAAAAGTCCAAGAACAACTCCAAAGAGTCAAAATTGAGGAAGTTATGCATTGGTGAAGTTGACCTTTTTTGCAAAATTGTCAAAAGTCAACTATGCCTAAAACTTCAATTTTTTCCAAATGGGACCAATCTTTTTCACTTGTTTTGAGTTGGCATCATGGTCCACGAGCCCTACACCTTTCCACTTGTAATTATTTTATTTTTATTATTTATTTTGATTTTTATTTGAATTAAATCATTTTAAATCAAAACAAATCATATAAAATCCAAAACATTGAAATTCAAAGATCTTGTGCTTGTTTCAGGTCTTAATGTCCAACTAGCATCAAATCAAATTCGTGTAAAGGCATGGTGTGGACAAAAAGATTGAATTAGGCTATTTTTGGAATGATATTCAAAGTGAATCAAATCAAGAATCAAGACATTGATGGAGGAAGATTGAGGCCAAGTTTTCAAACCTAATTCATTCCTCAATACATATAGAAGGAATGCAGACCAAAAACTATGTAAGAAAGAGGCGTATGAACCAGAAACAAAACTGGAAAAAACAAGAAAAATTGCAAACACGAATTCCTACTTAGAGACAATTTCAAGATCCTTGGACCATCTCAATCGCTTCCCAGGGTCCCCAGCAAGCAAAAGCAATCAAAATCAAGCATTTCCATGCCCTATATCGCGCTGTAAGTCATCCACGACATGCCTTCTTTTTTAAAATCAAATAACATCATTCTTATACTTGTAGCATAAAATAATTGAATATTATTGTTCACTATCATATTTGCAAGCTTTCTGCAATATTCAATTGTGTTTTCATGGCCTATATTGGATTTCACCATTATTAGGGTTTATTGCTTCAATTTGGGATTTTCGTTTACAGGAAAAATTGGGCCATGAAAGGGCCACCAATGAACTCAGCAGGTCAAGAAGAAGTTGTCCATGACCTTCGTTTTTATTTATCACGCTTGTGTTGAGTTTTGAGATTTACAGGACTTGTAGCTACGGACAAACGTCCGTAGGTAAAAGTTTGGAACTTTTACCAACAGATCCAAGGAGGAAGATGACTAGCTGGCAATCAACCATTGGCCTGTTCAAATTTTCGCGCGCTGAATTGATATATGTGGCCTTTTATAATATAATTATTGTTTTGCATTATCATAACAACTAATACAATTGGCCCAGTGGTAGCCAGGCAAGCATTAAGGCGTTGGGAGCTTGAGGTCAGGGGTTCGACCCCTGCCTCTAACATTTTCATTTTTCTTAATTTCTTCCTACAGATCTCGCGCGTACAAAAGCCAGGGGACTACCATACATCCTCATCATCCAGTTATTGGACCTTCTGGAAGCTAAATCTGAAGGCTAGCATGTGAGAGACCACCATGGGGCCTAGTCAAAGCAATGCACTGGATGCAAAAGGTCAATGTGGACCTCACTCTTATTGGGCCCAAAAATGCTATCTACACCCCTAAAAAATCCCTCTCAGGCCCATTAATTCTTTCTCCATTCTTTTTCATATTTGTTTTATTTAATTTATTTATTTATTTTACTAACACAATTAATTAATTTCTTTTTTTAAAAAAAATCATAAAAAATAATACTTTTCACAAATTAGGTTTAGATTTTATTTTTTATCCAAAAAAAAATTAAATTAATTTAATTAGGTTATTAATATTAGATAACTTTAATTCTTTTTGTAAATAAATTAACAATTAATTAGAATAATTAGGGTTCCATTTCTAGCTTAATTATTTTTCTTTTTTCTTAAAATAACAAAAAAAACACAAAAATAGGCCATGTAATTATTTTCTTTAATTAACTTAATTAACTAATTATTTTGTATTTAATTTTTAAAAACCTAATTCCTTTCTTAAAAATAATTAAAAACAACAAAAAAACAATTTTTATTTTGAATAGGTTAGAAGGGTCAAAATCCTAGTTCGCTCTCGTTCTAATTTTCATCGCGCACTTTATTTTATTATTTTTACCCTATTATTGTAACTGCCTACAAGTTGTAATAGTTAATTAGGTCTTTACTTTTATTGCTTTATTATTCAAGGGTTTGTTTTTGGCTATGTAAATACCTGAAGCCTTGTAATAGCGTAGTTTAATTTCCGCACTTTAAATTCCGCAAATATTTAACTGTTAGATGTATGGTATTAGGATGCATGACAAGAATGTATGTAAAATTTTAAAATTGTTAGATAACCTTAAATGTGGAAGGATAAATAATCTGAAATTGAATCACTCGCACATGCACACTCCTAGGGTACACTCCCACTTGGTTTCCTTCGGTAAACGGTCATTGAGTATAGGGTGCTTTAGCGGTCGTCCTTTTGTCCAAAGATCAAATTTTCCTCGGAAAGGTTGCCTCGGATATTGTTGCCTCGGATAATTGATCTAAGACATTAGGGTTATTACTAAGACGTCCTAACATTTCTTTAGTGACCGTACGTCCCTTTTGAATTGACCCGCAAACTCCAACGACGGTGCTACCCACTCACTAATAGTGGGATAGCGCTGTCTAAAGGAAACAAGCATATAACGATTCTTTTTTCAAGTAGGTAGATTAGTTCTTAAGTACTTGCTCAAACAAAACAAAATTTTTCACACCTACACTCTTTTACAAACAAAGTTTGTTTCAAAAAAACACTTCATTACACTCTTGAAGACAGAAGCAAGAGTTAAATCAAAGTTAAAACAAAAACTTTTCAAAGCACACAAACACAAAGAAACAATTTTGAAAATGATGAGAAAGTTCCCAAGAGCCCGTAGATAACTACGAATAGAAAGGGTGCTAATACCTTCCCTTTCTATAATCTACCCCCCGTACTCAGAAATATCTCGAAAAAGGAATTTTTCTGTGCTTTTTTCCTTTCCTTGTTGGATAAAATAAAAGTTGGTGGAAACTCTTGCTTACCGCGACATTTTGCAAACACGAACGCAAAACGCAAACAAGTAAAATACTAAAAACAGTCCCGGTTCTGGCCACCATATCACATCATGTATTTAGAGAAATAAACAAGTAAAAGAGAGAACTTACTAACAAAGTGAAGGTTAAATCGATACTAACTCACTGTACAATATGACGAAAGATTCACTTGCGTTTAACACGGGACTCTCGAAATAAAGTTGTACCAAATGCAAAGTATGCCACAGAGATTTTAGAACAACACGATCTTACCACTTTTCACTTTGACAAAGTACCCAAAAGTATTACTTTTGATGAGTCCAAGAAGGTCATTAATTTAATGATCATTCATTTTGATTGAACTCTCATCATTTATCCTTTCCATGTTAGTTATCTTTCTCCTCCTTATGTTTTACCAATTTGGGTTGATCAATACCTTATTCAGGGTCATTAAGTATGTATCTTGATGATAAACCTACATCATGAAATGAAATAACTTTTTTGATTATTCTCGTATACAACATCAAAAGTAACTTACACATCTTTTACCAATAATCCATCATCTTGCCCCATATTCAATATAATTAGAATATATTCATATGCCTTGATCCACCATAAATGAGAACTCATATTCTCTTCAAAGAGTCAAGATAATGTTCCTACAAAACAACAATACAAGCTAGGTATTCAATCTTCATCGAGTCCTTAGGGGTTAGTGAAACAATTGGTTGCATTTGAGAAATACAACTATAGTGACAACTTAAATCTTCACCATCACTAAAATCACTATCGTATTACGTACTCACAATTGAGGATATTAAACTTGACGTCCTAAGAGCTTTAAACTTTGTTCTTTCCTCCTTATTCATGTCTTTCTCCTTTTTATTCTGCTTCTCAACTTTTTTCTCATGCTTGTCTAAGCAAGTAAGTTCTGGCTCATGTTCTTCAAACTTACCAAACAATGTAGTGATATCAAGTGTGGTAAGATTATTAGCTTCCTTGATCGCAGTAACCTTTGGTTGCCAATTCTTAGTAAGACCTATCACAACTTTGTTAGTAGCAATTTCATTGGAAATAAGATTACCAAGTGCGTTCAAACAATTAATGAGATTTAATGAATTTTTCTTATCATTATTATTCCATAGTGCTTCCGGCTTAGATGTGAAAACACCATTAGCATTTTTTGAGTAATAGCATCACACATATCCTTGTCATATGAATTAACATAAATGTGCATACAAGCTTTCCAATAACTATAGTCTTGTTTCGGGAAAAAATTAGGGCTATTTTATAAATCCGTTAAGTTCGTACGCCATTTTCTAATAAGAGTTTCGAAGCACGGAATTAACCGGAGCTCTGATACCACTTGTTAGACTCCGGCGCCGGATCTAGAGGGGGTGAATAGATCCCAAAATAAAAATTAACTTTCAAAATGATTATTTAAAACTTATTTGAAAAACAATGTTGAGCGGAAGGATTTTGTCCTAGATCAATATAGTAGTCTAAACGAATCTAGTTATTGGAAACTTAGATATGCACGAGCGAATGGAATTAACATAATGATAAAATCAATCAACATAATAATATCTCCATTAAATGTTTAATATACAACACAACGGTTTCCTATTTCCAGTGAAATCATATTAAAAACATAACATGACAATATATCGAAAATGTGGCGCGCAATCAATTTTTCAGAATTTTCTTTGAGATTTATTGATATGCAAAAGCACTTACAATAAAATTGATTATAAGCTAATCAACAAAGTAATTTAAACTTTAATAATCAAAGAGTAATTCTATACCAATCAATCGATCAAACAACACATTCAAGACATTTCATATAGAGAATAAATGAAAGTATGAGATAGAACATTGCAATTTTCCTTTAGTTGAACAAGCTAAAAAATTTGTCAACCACTTGCCATGCAATCAAAGTTTCAGAATTTTCCTTTGTGTGGTATTGATATGAAAAAGCACTTATAATCAAAAGTTATTATAAGCAACTCAACACACAATTCAAAACAAAAACAGTTTCGACAAATTCCTATGCATCAATAAATTACTCAATATTTGACAAAATTATTGAAACTTATTAAAGAAAATAAAAGCGATAAAATAAAAGAGACATAAGGACTTGTAGAGGAATTTCACTAATAGTCCTCACTATGGCTACATCTCCCCCCTTAATTCCAAATTTGGAATTAGGATAATTTCTTACTTTTCAAAAGTATGGTTATAAGAGAAGTGTTCAAGAGCAATACTACAAACCATAACTGTTTGATGTTGATTCAACCCCTTCTCTTATTTTGATCTTCAAAAAGACCAAGACTGATAGATGCAACCTATTTTCTGCTTAAGTTACTTCCATGAAAAGATTTCAAACACTCATTCCTTGCAAAGATTTCAAATACTCAAGGGATTTTTCACCCGAGTAAATCCGATTGCACACTACTAACACAAGATCACTGATTCTATCATCTAATTCTTGATACTTCCTTTAAAAGATTTCAAACACTCTAAGGTTCCTTTAAAATATTTCAAACACTCCAAGGTATTTTTATTATGGACGATTCCTTCTCGCACGATCTTGCACGAAAACCCCTAATTCAATAAATGATTTTGGAGGAGAAACCCGATGGTTTTTCCCAGATGGAAGACACCTATAAATCTAAACTCAAACCAATTTGAAATCCATAATTCTTAGTTTAAATGACACCCCTGCGAAACACCATCACAATGTAATGTTAGTGTGTATGCATAGATTGGAAGGTTGAAGAAGAAGAGGAAATGTAGGCTTATTTTATGGTATCATCAAGTTGGAATGATGCATGAATGATATATTTATAGTTGGAAACATTTAGGGAAAAATGACAAATTCAGAATAAAAGAAATTGAAAATTTGACCAAAACACACATTATATGTCGACCTCAAATTTGTATGTGTCAACACATACGTTATAAAAAGAACGCATGTGTCGACCTGAAGGACTCTATGTGTCGAACTGAACAAGTCAGAAGCTACAGGCTTTAAAATGCGAGTAAATATGTCAATCTGAAATATGGATGTGTCGAAACATAAAATACGAATTTATGCAATTTCAAAAATCATCCAGTATGTGTCGACCTGAAGGTTGTATGTGTCGACCTGTGACTTACAGAATCTTACAGACTTAAAAACTGAGTTACATGTGTCGACCTGAAAATCGAATGTGTCGACACATGCAATGCAAAAACATTCAGAAACTATTTTTCAATGTGTTATGTGAATTTAAAATTACTTTTTGATGATTCTTAAGACCTATAATGAAGACGAGTGCCACAAGAAATAAATATACCATCCACCATACTGAAATGCTAGCTTTCCGAG
The DNA here is from genome assembly GCA_948472305.1 of Vicia faba. Taxonomy (NCBI): domain Eukaryota; kingdom Viridiplantae; phylum Streptophyta; class Magnoliopsida; order Fabales; family Fabaceae; genus Vicia; species Vicia faba. Next base: position 227,203 of record CATIWC010002270.1, on the reverse strand, counting down.
TTTTGACATCATGCAGAACCTCTAATAGTGATATTGCACTCACAATTGTTTCTCCCCTAAGACCATAAGTCTCTTTTTGATTTATCTCTCTCTCTCTCTCTCTCTCTCTCTCTCTCTCTCTCTCTCTCTCTCTCTCTCTCTAGGTGGTAGGTTGAAGATTAGTGGTAGCCTTGTGAATAGTTGACATTTTGTTGTTTGGATAATTTGGAATTTCCATGATGAAGTTACTTTTAGTGGTTTGTCATCTAGTGTAAATTATATGTGTAACACCCCAATTCTACCCGACAATTATTATAAAATCAGAGTTATAAAACTCTGACAACCGAATCAGGATGCTATAAATTCAATTTACAACAACGACATACATTACAGATACATAACACATTAAACTTGGATGAACCAACAACAACATAATTTAATCTTTTGAAATCAACAACTTTCATAACTACGCAGTGGAAAATCATAATATCCAACTTAAAGGACATAACATCTTGTCCAACCGAAAAAAACTTTAAAATGACAAGTACTTAACAAAAATCAACTTTAAATTCAGTAACAGAAGTAAAATCAGCAATAAATCAATAAGCGTTCATCCCCCCGAGTGTTACGTATCGGAGCAATGACATCGACTAAAACTATTGAAGGTAAACCTCCTTCACTCTGGATTACCTACATGTTACCAACATCGGGGTAACATTTAAACAGAAGAGGTGATATATCTAACAATATAATTGAACGTATGATAAACATTATGTTAGAACCAGTTCATATAAAATCACCGCTTCACAACTTATAACCAACAACAATCACAACAAGATACCGACAAAATATAATCATTAATTCATCAAAAAAAATCTCAAATATGTAACGTGGAATGCGACTTATTACTATGCACATGCATGTGGTACCAGTGGAACAGAACTCCCAACTTAAAAAATCTGCCAATAACTAGAGGCATCAACAAGACATAAGCCTTCAACTTAATATTTTGCCAATCCAGGCCAACTTAACGAGCATCATCTCCCAATATGATATGCTATGTATGAGACAATATGATTAACAGCAACAACGACAACATCAACATATAACAACTTTGGCATAAGCCTACAACTTAATATTTTTCCCATAATAGAGGCAACACAACAAAGTTCATCACCTCCAACTTCAACAATTAATAACACCGACATCACAGTGAGACCAACACTGTAACCTAATAATCTTACCTTCTATAATTATGTTAATCTACAATTATTCACTTATATTACTAATAAATAGCCTCTGTTGTTATTCATTCTTTTCTAACTCTGCTACATCAATTTCCATAACTAAATACTAAAGTTATGGTCAATTCCAGAAAATCCAACAAAAAAACATCTATCAGCTACTGACAACCGTCGCCCGACGAAGCCCCATGTCGCTCGGCGACGCTGCCTTCTCGTCACCCTTCGCCGGATGATGCTAGGTGTGACGCGCTCCAGTAGCTCATCCAAAAATATGCCTTATTCTCGCCACCACTTTCTCCTGGTGATGCACCGTTGCCCGACAATGTCTCTTGTGTCTCCCAGTGATTCTCAGTGAACATGCTTTTCCTGTTTGCGAATCTGCACTATACCAGGCCAAATTTTCTTGTGATCTTGTCACATTATGGGTCCTAAAAGTCATCTAAACATATAGTTTCACTATCTATCAATTCATCACAATGCAATACTTTTCGTACACGAATTACAGGTCCTTTTTCATCATCAAATCCTCAAATCCTAATTTCTATTATTCATAGGTTTTAGGTTGGGGTTTCATGGCATCATCATCATAACCATAGAATTTCCTAACAACAATCACAATCATAATATCCCAATTCATGCTCAATCAAATACAACAACATCATTCAATTCAACAAAGATCAATCATGCATCAAAATTCCCATTATAGAATCAGAACCCCACCCTTACCTTATATTGAAGGCTTCTTTACAATTTTTCCGATTGAACCTCGCTTTGCCTCTTCTCTTCTTTTCTCTGCAACTTCTATGTTCTCTTTTTCTCTTCCAACCCTTATTCCTCTTCTTCCTGACAAAAATCTATTTTTCTATTATTATAACTAAACTCAATAATAATAGTATTTCTTTTGGGCTTAATTCTCACACACCCTTAATACTACATACCACCATATAAAATAGGCCCACGCAAATATTCTATTAATTCCATCATTATTATTATTATTAATCAACTAATTAATTAATTAATAATAATCTAGCAACTTATACCAACAATTCTCAACATGTCACCACTTTTCAACAAATAAGCCCAAAATAATTTAATTAAATAATTAATTAAATAAACGGGCGTTACAACTCTTCCCCACTTAGAATATTTTTGTCCTAAAAAATTTACCTTGTTCAAATAACTCAGGTTAGGAGTCCCATATCTTGCTTTCCAACTCCCACGTCATGCTTTCTCCGGTAACTATTAGCCAAACTACTTTCACCAAAGCAATCTCTTTGCCTCTTAGAGTCTTCATCTCACGATCCGCGATTCGTACAGGCGTCGTCTCCATATTAAGATTATCCCGTACTTGCACATCATCCGCATGAATCACATGAGATGGATCTGAAATATACTTCTGGAGTTGTGACACATGAAACACATCATGCAAATTCGAAAGATTAGGCGGTAAAGCTACTCTATAGGAAACATTCCCAACTCTGTCTAAAATCTGATACGGACCAATAAAACGAGAAGTGAGCTTCTTAGACTTCAACACTCGCCCAACACCAGTCACATGTGTAACTCTCAAAAACACATGGTCACCTACTTGAAATTCTAAATTTTTCCTTCGCTTGTCACGATAACTCTTCTGTCTACTTTGGGAATCTTTCATCTTTTCTCGAATTAACTTCACCTTCTTAGTAGTCTCACGAACAAGCTCGGGTCCAAGTACTACACTTTCTCCAAATACATGCCAATATAAAGGAGTTATACATCTCTGACCATAAAAGGATTCAAAAGGTGCCATTCCAATACTATAATGGTAACTGTTATTATAAGTGAAATCTATCAATGGAGATAAGTATCTCACGGAACTCCCTACTCACGAACACATGCTCTCAATAAATCTTCTAACGGCTGAATAATCCTCTTCATCTGACCATCCGTCTGAGGGTGATACGCCAAACTCAACCTCAACTTATAACCCAACGCCTCTTGCAAACTCTTCCAAAAATCAGAAGTAAATCTCTAATCTCTATCTGACACAATGCACAAAGGAACATCATGCAGCTTTACAATTACACTAGTGTAAATCTCTACCAGCTTTGATACTGGAAAACTGATGTTAATAGGAATAAAATGAGCCTACTTCGTGAGCCTATCAACAATCACCCAAATTGAATCATGTCCTCTTAGAGTATTAGGTAATCTCGTCACAAAGTCCATCAAAATGTTATCCCATTTCGATTATGGAACTTCTAATGGTTGCATCAACCCTGCAGGCTTATGATGTTCAAATTTTGACTTTTTAAAGTTAAACATGCATACACAAACCAAGCCACATCGCTCTTCTTCCCAGGCCACCAAAACAAATTCTTCAACTCCTGATACATCTTCGCAGCTCCCGGATGAATGCTCAACTTTCTTCTATGACTTTCCTCGAGAATCACTTTCTTCATCTCTACATCATCAGGAATACAAATTTGATCACGAAATCTCAACACACCTTGCGCATCTAACTTAAAATCTTTATCCTCGAATTAATCAATCCCAACCATCGAGTCTACCGGCTTACATCTAACTTCTGAGCCTCTTTGATATTGTCTAGAAAATCATTATTAATCTTCAACATCCCCAACATAACACTCTGCGGTGTCACTTCGCATACTAATATCATATCTCTGAACTGTTCAATTAATTCCAACTCTTTAACCATTATTGTCGACATATGTAAAGTATTTCGACTTAACGCATCAGCCACCACATTCGCTTTTCCTGGATGATAATTCAAACTGAAATCATAATCCTTCAACAACTCCAACCATCTTCATTGCCTCATATTCAATTCCGTCTAATCAAATAAATACTTTAAACTCTTATGGTCTCTAAATACTTCAAATTTAGAACCATAAAGATAATTCCTCCAAATCTTTAACACAAAAACGACTGCAACAAGCTCTAAATCATGTGTACGATAGTTCTTTTCAAGAGTCCTCAACTGCCTTGACGCATAAGCAACCACCTTATCTCTATGCATAAGCACACCTCCTAAGCCCATCTTAGAAGTATCATAATATACCACAAAAGGTTCTCCTGGATTAGGTAATGTCAAAATCGGAGCTGACATCAATCTGTTTTCAATTCCGTAAAACTTTCTTCACATTGAACGTCCCACATAAAAGCTCTACCTTTACAAGTCAACTTAGTCAACCGAAGTACCAACTTAGAAAAATCTTCGATAAACCTTCTATAATAACCAACTAATCCCAAAAAGCTTCTAATCTCGATAGCCGACTTTGGAGTTTCCCATTGCAACACATTATCTACTTTAGATGGATATATAACAATGCCATTACCTGTGATAACATGACCAAGAAAACTAATCTCCTTTAACCAAACTTCACATTTAGACAACTTTTCATACAACTTCTTCTCTTCCAAAACTTGCAATACTATTCTTAAGTGTTCTGCATGTGCTTCTTCCGATTTAGAGTAAATCAAAATGTCATCAATGGACACAACTACAAATTGGTCCAAATAAGTATGAAAGATGCGGTTCATGTATTCCATAAATACTCTCAGCGCATTAGTAACACCTGAAGGAATCACCGAATACTCATAATGTCCATAATGCATTCTAAAAACCGTCTTCTAAATATCTTCATCCTTCACTTTAATCTGATGATAACCCGATCTTAAATCAATCTTACTAAACACACGAGCATCTACCAATTGATCCATCAAGTTATCTATTCTCAGAAATGGATACTTGTTCTTAATCATAACTTTATTCAATTGTCTATAATAAACACAAAGTCTCATATTTCCATCTTTCTTCTTTACTAGCAACACTAGAGCTCCCCACGACGATACACTTGGTCTTACAAACATCTTTTCAAGTATCTCTTCCAATTGCTTCTTTAATTCTGACAATTCAGATGCAGACATCCTATATGGTGCCATCGAAATAGGTCTGATACCAGGTACACGATCAATAGAAAATCCGACTTCTCTTTCTGGCGGTACATCAGTAATTTCATCAGGGAAAACTACAGAGCATCTTCTTGATAGATAACGACGCCATCAACGAGAAAATCTGAGCCTCTTCTTGCATTAACTGCTTCAACTGTCTAGCAGACAACATACCAACTTCCTCTTCTTCAGGAGTAGAAAACCTCACAGACTTTTCATAACAGTTAATGTGAACATAGTTATGCTCTAACTAGTTCATACCTAAGATCGCATCCAACCCTCTTAAAGGAAACCTAACCAAATCAACAATAAAGTCTTTATCGAAGACCGATAAAGTTCACTTTAAACACAAAAAAGAAGTAGTCACCGACCCCTTGGCTGGATTATCGACGACTATCTCTCCATTCATAGAAGATAACATAAGACCCAATCTTTCAACACAATCAACAACAATAAACCAATGAGTAGCACTGATATCAATAATAGTAATTAAAGGAGTACTATTAATGAAACATGTACCTCTGATGAGTCTGTCCTTATTAGTCGTCTGATTCTCAGCCAAAGCGAAACTTCTCCACTGGTTTGCACCTTTTTTAGTTTCTTGCATTGACTACCGATGTGTCCTTCTTCACCACAATTGAAGAAAATCATCTCCTTATACTTGCACTCAGATATAGCATGTCCCGTCTTACCACAACGGAAACACCTCTTCACTTCAGCAGTACACATGTTACTCTTATGACCAGGTTTTCCATATTTGAAACAAACCACACCAGCAGGAGCATCTCCCCCACTAGTTCTATGACCCTGAGAAACTTTCTGTTTACCTTTACCAGTTGGGGCATCGTAAGGCTTACCACAATTCTGTTGATGCTTACCCCTCTTCTCATTGATAATATTATAATGAGCATTATTATCCTCTTCATAAATCCTACAACTATCAATCAAATCAGCAAAGACACAAATTTTCTGGTATCCAACTGCCTTCTTGATCTCAGGGCGCAACCCATTCTCAAACTTGACGCACTTCGAAAACTCAGCATTTGCCTCACTATAATGTGGGTAAAACTTAGCTAACTCAGCAAACTTTGCATCATATTCAACAACCGATATACTCCTTTGCTTCAGCTCAAGAAACTCAATTTACTTCTTACCATGAACATCTTCAGGGAAATACTTGCTCAGAAATTCCCTATGAAACACAGCCCAAGTGACATTTTTAACTGCAGCTTCCAATCTCTGACAAATCTTTATCCACCAGCCATCAGCCTCAACTGCTAGCATATGAGTGCCATACTGAACCTTCTGTGCTGGAGTGAAGTACATCACATGGAAGATTCTATCAATCTCCTTCAACCAATCTAATGCTCCGCCAGGATCATACTTACCCTTGAAGGTAGGCAGATTCTCCCTCTAGAAAGTCGCCAAGCTACGAGATCCAGCATTCCCGTCAGTGTTCAGATGATTCTCCATAGCATGTGCCATTTCCTCTAAAGTAGCAGTAAGTGCAACATCATTCCTTCCAGCCATCTCAACTTATCGCTACAACATAAACAACGTTTAGAACTTAAGTTAATAATACTCGATTGTTAGACTAAACTATGACTTAACAACTTGGTCGGACGAACCGACTTGCTCTAATACCAACTTGGTTGGACGGACCGACTTGCTCCGATACCAACTTGTAACACCCTATTTCTACCAGACAATTATTATAAAATCAGAGTTATTAAATTTCGACAACCTAATCAGGATGATAAAATTTCAACTTAAAACAACGACATTCATTATAGATACATAACACGTTAAACTTGGATGAACCAACGACAACATAATTTAAAATTTTGAAATCAACAACTTTCATAATTACGTAGCGGAAAATCATAATATCAAACTTAAAGGACATAACATCTTGTCCAACCGGAAACAACTTTAAAACGACAAGTACTTAACAAAAATCAACTTAAAATTCAGCAACAGAAGTAAAATCAGCAATAAATCAATAAGCGTTCATCCCCTGAGTGTTACGTATCAGAGCAATGACACCAACTCGAACTACTGAAGGTAAATCGCCTTCACTCTGCATTGCCTGCATGTTACCAACATCAGGGTAACATTCAAATAGAATGGGTGAGATATCTAACAATATAATAGAGCGTATGATGAACATTATGTTAGAACCAATTCATACAAAATCACCGCTTCACAACTTATAACCAACAACAATCAAAACAAGATACCGATAAAATATAATGATTAATTCATCACAATACATCTCAAATATGAAACGTGGAATGCAACTTATTACTATGCACATGCATGTGGTACCAGTGGAGAAGAACTCACAACTTAAAAATATGTCAATAAATAGAGGCATCAATAAGGTATAAGCCTTCAACTTAATATTTTGCCAATCCAGGCCAACTTAATGAGCATCAGCTCCTAACATGATATGTTATGCATACAACAACATGATTAACAACAACAACGACAACATCAACATATAACAACTTTGTCATAAGCCTACAACTTAATATTTTGCCTATAATAGAGGCAACACAACAAAATTTATCACCTGCAACTTCAATAATTAGTAACACCGACATCACAGTGACATATATATATATATATATATATATATATATATATATATATATATATATATATATATATATCAATTACCCCTATTAATACTATACTTCCCGTCGAGACCAACCGTGTAACCTAATCATCTTACCTGCTATACTTATGCTAATTTACAGTTATTCACTGTTGTTAATAAATAGCCTCTTCTATTATTAATTCTTTTCTAAATCTGCTACATCCATTTCTGTAACTAAATACTAAAGTTATGGTCGATTCCAGAAAATCCAACAAAAGAAACATCTATCAGATACTGACAACCGTCGCCTGACAAAGCCCCACATCGCCCTGCGACACTTCCTTTGCGTCACCCTTCTTCGGACGATGCTAGGCGCGACGCACTCCAGTATCTCATCCAAAAATCTACCTTATTCTTGCCTCTAATTTTTCCCGGCAATGCACCGTCGCTCGACGATGTCCCTTGTGTCGCCCGACGATTCTCTGTGAATAGGTTTTTCCTGTTTGCGATTCTACACTATACCAGGCCAAATTTTCTTTCGATCTTGTCACATTACGGGTCCTAAAAGTCATATAAACATATAGTTTCACTATCTATCAACTCATTACAATGCAATACTTTTCGTACACCAATTACGGGTCCTTTTTCATCATCAAATCCTCTAATCCTAATTTATATTAATCATAGGTTTTGGGTTGGGGTTTCATGGCATCATCATCATAACCATAGAATTTCCCAACATCAATCACGCATCAAAATTCCCATTATAGAGTCAGAACCCCACCCTTACCTTATATTGAAGGCTTCTCTACAATTTTTCCGATCGAACCTCGCTTTGCCTCTTCTCTTCTTTGCTATGCAACTTCTATGTTCTCTTTCTATCTTCCAACCCTTATTCCTCTTATTCCTAACAAAAATCTATTTTTCTATTATTATAACAAAACTCAATAAAAATAGTATTTCTATTGGGCTTAATTCTCACACCCCCTTAATACTACATACCACCATATAAAATAGGCCCACGCGAATATTTTATTAATTCCAACATTACTATTATTATTAATCAACTAATTAATTAATTAATTAACAATATAGAAACTTATACCAATAATTCTCAACATCTCACCACTTTTCAACAAATAACCCAAAAATAATTAAATTAAATATAATTAAATAAACGGGCGTTACAATATGGAAGAAAATAATGTTTTACAAGCTTGGAAATGGTACCTGAGTAGATAAGTGGAGAACACTTATACTATCTTTACTATACTTGATAACCCCAATGTTTATCTTAACCAATAGTAGTTTGAGAGTCTATGACCTAGTTTTCGAGTTGAAGTGTTCTAGGTGCTTTTCTTGGAGACCTTTGTTTCTGTTGATGATGGTTCTAATAGTTTGAGATCTAGTTTGAGCTCCCCTTTCAATGATGAGGATTTTCTTTGTATGTGTTGTACCCAAAAATTTTACCTCTCTTTTCTCAATACCTTTCAAAAGGATCTCCAATGCTCAAGGATTCTCAGGAATTGATCAGACAAGATCACCTCCGAAACAGAGACCACAAATTAGGGTTTTGACTAAGAACGATTGGTCATTGACTTTTGACTTAATAAATTACTTAATTGCTTGAAGCATAATCTAAAAGACTCAAATAAAATATGTTGACCTAATTTCACGGCTCAAAACATCCCTCAAGATCATTGGATTGACAGATGAAATTTGGTCAATTGTTGAAAAGTCAATTGTACACTGAAAAATCAACTTTGAATTTTTGACCAAATTTGAGTTTCAAAGATCAAAATTCATCAAGAAATTCAAGAATATCAATCTTGATCATCAAGAAATCAAGAAAGTCAAAAATCAACTTGAAAAAAACTTTTCAAGACATAGGAATTTTTCTAAGTGTTTTATACATGATAATTTCACTAATTCATGCCAATTTTTCACCAAGATGCAAGATGATTCAAAGGAAATTTTCAACATGAAAGTTGTAGATCTTGATGAATTCTACAACTTTTTATCAGAGGATTGATGGCCAAAAAATTCTTAGATTTGAAGATATAATCCCATGAAGTCATGATATTTTCATCTAACACTTAGAGAAATTTTCAACAGATTTTGGTCAGGATTTTATCCCAACTTCTTGGCATTTTTTCACATAGTTCCAAGATGATTTTTTCAAAATGGCCAACATCAAAGTTGTATAGGATGTTTCAAGCTTTCTAAAACATCCAAGAGCATGAATTTATCATACTTGATCTAGGAGATTCAAAGGCCTGAAGTTGGGCATCCATTCTTGAATTGGAAGTCATTTTGTTGAAAAAACAAATAATCCAATTTGCTTGATGTGCTGCATAATCTTGCTTTACAGGCCTTGTGACTTGAAAATCTATCCATAATCATATGTTTACACAATTGATTGATCCATTATACAAGTGATTCAAGTATTGTCCATTGCATCAATCCATTTATAGCACAAAGGCACCATTTCCATTCACATAAAGCAAGCTTTATGCAATTGTAAACTCCTTGAGCCTCTCAATTGTTTTTTATGCACATACACAATATCAAAGAAAGGAGAAACATGCCTAAAAGTCTCTAGCAACTTCAGACTGTGCTTATACCATGCATTGGAACACCAATTTTCACATAACTTGTTTGTTTCATCTCAACCAAACCAGAATTTTGACAATTTGTAAAACAAAATCTCTCATCCTCTCAAACCTCCTCTATAAATAGAGAGACCATTTGAAAATCCAGGGGAAGAAGTTTTTGAGTTGTGTAGACAAGTTTCTCAAAACCCCTCATACTCTCAAAAAACCATAACTGTCCACAAAACCTCCACTCTTGAGCTTAGAAACCAAAATCTTCAAATCTCTCAAACCTTGCATTTCTGTCCAAACAAACCATCCACACACTTCATATACATCATATAGAAGTTGTTCAAACACAAGAACAACTTCTGTAACATCATTATCATCACCTTTCAAACTCAAAAACATTGTCTTGCAAGTTTACTTGGTTGGAGAAATTCAAACACTTTCAATACAAAGTAATTGGAACAACTTCAAAAGGGTCCAAATGAGAACAATAAATCATCACATTACAGTTGGAAACGTCCATACACATTTTGAGTTTTTACTTCAAGAGGTAAGTTTTTTCAAACCGTGATATCCTTGTTCATACATCATTTTACTTTAGTTTTCAATAGAATAAAGCAGGACAAATCAGAATAGAAGAGTTGCAAACACTAAAAATCACAAAAAATGCTTCTGGAAGTCTTACACGGTCGGCCGTGTGACCTGACACGGGCCTTGTCAGGAAGGAAAACAGGAAAAATGGCAAGATAAGACTCTGACATGGGTACCCGTGTCACAGGACACGACCCGTGTCCCTCTTACTTGAACTGTAACTTGGCAAAGTGGCAGGAAAGGGTTCTGACACGGGTACCCGTGTCACAGGACACGGCCCGTGTCAGCTCAAATGGGACCAAAAAAAGACATGCATGTCCATTACAGGGTTCTGACACAGGTGCCAGTATCACAGGACACGCCCCGTGTCAGCTTCAACACCAAAAATTCTGATTTTTTGAGACTTCTTTGCTATTGTTTTTGTTCAATTTGGTTGTAATAGTAATTAGGTTTTAATTTATTTCATCCCCATTTATAATTTGTATCCCCATCCCCTAAATGATGTAATAGTGTAGGATATTTACATTCCACAATTTATCGCTTTCAAATATAAATGCTAGTAATTAGGATTTGTATGGCAAGATAAAATCAACAAGTAGCAAACCCTAATCCAAGAACACAAATGCATGAAAAAATAAACATTTTCACATTTGCACCTCTAGTGTTAACTCCACTTTGTTGCCTTAGATAAATGGTCATTTTATGCATGTGAGACATCTTATCAAAAACAATAAAAAACACAAGATCATAGTCCCTCGATGACGCTTTGAATATTGCCTTCAAAATGATCTTAGACCTTTAAGAAAAATGCTAAGGTATCTCACAACATTGCTATCTATGACTATACGACGACCCACGCCTGTCCCCTCACATCCAATGATAGGGCTTCTTACCAATCAATGGTAAGATAACAATGTCAAAGGAAGAGAGAAATGAACAAAAGACTTTTGAGTAGGTAGAACGTTCTTAGTTGGTTGCTCATAATCCATCTTCAAAAAACAAACATCTTTTCAAACACACCAAACACTTTCAAAATATGAAATATTTTCAAAAAATTCCAACACTTTGTATGCATTCTTATAGAGACGAGAATCATTACAAAATTTTCATAAACGAAGGCACTTTTCAAAAATATTTTCAAAACCCACCACAAACACATTTCAAACAAAAGCAATTTCAAAAGTGGTCTAGCAAGAAACTAAGAGCCCATAGATAACTATTGATAAAAAGGGTTCTAACACCTTCCCTTTTCATAACCTACCCCCCGAACTCAAGAAAATATCTCAAAGTTCTTTCTTGTTCTTTTTACCCTTTCCTTATTGGATAAAAGAAAAGTCGGTGGCAACTCTTGCTATCCGCAACAATTATGATAAAACGCAAAACACCCAAGTTAGTTCTCCCATCGTATGACAGAACTGGCGACTCTTCTGGTGATAAAGATTAAAAGTTGGGTTACCTTAGAGATAGATCACATTTAATTGCTTTCATTGTTTGATTTATTTGCTTTACATTTATGGGTCCTTGTTTTGGTTTGTATTGATCCTCTACCCGGATTAGGGAACATTATTAGGTAAGTAACAATAGATCATGGAGAATATGCGGGGTATACTGACATGGTTGAAACAATGGCTACATTAGTGTGACACATTTGTTGGTACTGGTAGCCCTTGAGTCCAGTCAAGGAGAATACATGCCGCTGTATGGTGTCATGAAGCACTAACTGACCTTAGAACCTTTAGTTGAACAACTTGGCCATTAGGAAGTAGTAAGATAGTCGACTTTGGTGCAGTCATAAGTTTGTTGATACTCGATGCTACACTCATTGAGACCGGGCTTTCAGGATATTTCGGTCGCTAATAAAGAGGCTTGCACTGAAACAATGCCCGGTGAAGAACGATTAATGATATTGAGATTCCATAGAACCCCGATTACTTTCTTGGACAGGTTGAGCCAACTAAACTTCAAAAGGGTACTTACCAATGAAACCTCATGCAAGCCTAAACCTAAGGACCTGTTTGCTTTATGTGTATACACTTGTACATAACATCATGATATCATACCATGGCATTTTTCACTAACCATTTCAAGGACCTAGAGATTTAATTTTGTTTTGTTTTGTAGGACATGGCTTCCACTCGCAGGAATACTATCCAAATCAACCTCGTAAGAGTTCCTACTCAACTCAAAGAGTTAGCATCAAGGGTTCCTGAGAATTCTCTATTCACCAAGAGACATGGTCGACTTCTTAATCTTGTTACCTCAAGCCTTGATGAAGACGCGATGAAGAATTCTCTCAACTCTTGGGAATTCCTATTCTTGATCAACTACCCTTCAACAGTATTGAAAGAGACCCAAGACCTGAGGAGATCGCTCAAGCTCTACATTTGCAACAATCCGACGTTGTGACAAATTGGGAAACAAGAAGTGGTGTCAAAGGGTTTCTATCCAAGTTTTTGTTAGAGGAGGCTCAAGATTTTTGGGATGCTCTGGATTTACAATCCTTTGAAGAAGTGTTGGCTCTTCTCATCTATGGGATGGTACTGTTTCCAAATCTTGACCAACTCATAGATGTGAACACAGTCAAAAAATTTCTATCTCGCAACTCGGTGCCTACTTTACTTGGGGATATCTTGCATTCTCTTCACACTCGCACCATGAAGAGAAGATGAGTTCTTATGTGTTGCACTCCTTTGTTGGCTAAGTGGTTTATTTCACACTTACCTCGATCTGCTTTGAAGAATGAGAAAGGCATGAGATGGTCTAAAAGGTTGATGTCACTTATGCATTCGGATATTCATTGGTGTTCTTGATCTTTGGAGGATGTTATCATCATTGATCGTTGTGGGGAATTCCCAAATGTCCCTCTCCTAGGAATTAGGGGAGGTATCACTTATAACCCTTGCCTGGCTTTGTGACAATTTAGATATGCTAGGAGGGATGACCCTCAGGATGCACTTGTCCAAAGAATTGCATTTGACTATGAGAGTGATGTCTAAGGTTACCGTCAAAGATTCATACGAGCTTGAGGCATGGTAAACAAAATGATAGCAAGACTTTGGGGCATAAAAACTCCATTCTTTTGGAGCCTTATCTCAAGTGGGTGTGAGCTTGCACTCAAAACTTCATGATGCCTTATGAAGCCATCGTACCTATCATCATGGAGCCTGTTGCCGAGGGAGATGTTCCATATACTGTCCTTCATCCTGATATGCCTACTTATCTTGAAGATTTGCAAAGAGCTTGGATTCAGCTCAAAGGGGAGCGAGACACCTTCGAAACGTAGTTCTACGCAAGCGAGAGGAAGGTTTTGGAGCTTACGAGACAGCTTCATGAAGAACGAAGATTGAACGCCTACATTGCACCAAAGAGGATGCCCTTATGGGAAGACTGATTCTTTTTGTTGTTTTAGGAGTTTATTTTGTATTTGCTTCCTCCATTGTAAGCCCAAGAAGCATGTTGTAATCAATCTGAACTTATTAATGCCATTAATGTTTGTTCCTTCTTTGTCTAAACAAATTTAAATCTTCTAAGTACTTGAAATCATTTGCATACGCATTTGACGCATCATAACATAAGAAGGCTTTCCACAAACAAGTTTCCTCATCTTTCTACTGTTTATTCCAGTAAGATGGATATTGAGAAAACCGTGAAAGATTTGAAAGCACAAAATTCCTAGTTCCAAGAGACCTTGTTGACCCTGGCCAATGGAAAATAATAGCTAATGACATTGCTGGCATCCAAAAAGAAGACTAAGAAGAAATCCCTGATCAACATGGGGAAAAGATTTAAAGGCCCAGTCCATCAGCTGCAGATAATTGAAGATTCATCCGAGGAAGACGAGAACTAGGATGAAGAGGCAAGGAGTACCCACGCTGGGGGTGCAAACAATCAAGCTTCTGAGGATGAAGACTACTTTGATGAATAGTATCCACCTACCAAGGATTAATACAAGCAGTTAGAGGATAGACTGAAAGTTGTTGAAATTCAAGCCGTACTTGGTTTAGATTTTGGTGATTTAGGCTTAGTACATGGGGTCGTCATTCCCCATAAGTTCAAAATACCAGTCTTTGCTAAGTATGATAGAGTTTCATGCTCAAAACTTCATCTGAGGTCCTATGTCCGCAAGATACAACCACATACTACTAACAAGAAGCTCTGGGTCCATTTCTTCCAAGAGAGTCTGGCGGGGAATCGACTAGAATGGTTTTACCAATTGGAGGGTTCCCACATTCACACATGGGAAGATCTGGCCACTGCTTTTTATCATCAATATCAATACAATGTTGATTTGGCACCAACTAGAGTTCAACTTCAAGGAATGGCAATGGATACTAATGAAGGGTTTAAAGAGTACGCACAAAAATGGATGGATCTTGCTGGTTGGGTCCAAGCATCACTAACTGACAGAGAACTAGTTGATATGTTCATGGGAACACCAACGTGACCATATTTCAACTTGCTAATTGGTAGCTCATCTTCCGGTTTCACTGAGTTAATTCTGACTGGTGAAAGGGTCGAGAGTGGAATCAAGAGTGGAAAAATTCCCATTGCATATGCTTCTACATCAAGCACTATAAAGAAACCCTTTACTAGAAAGAAAGAAGCCAATGTTGTTTATGGGTCAAGGGCCCATACCAAAAGGATCATCGTCCATCTGTTAATGCGGTGTTAATCTCCAACCCTCCATCTTCTAAAAGACAATCATCCAACCATCAATGATCTGAACTTCCTCGAAGACAGTTCACAAGAATTAACAGTCACTGTCCCAAGCCTTGTAACACCTTTTGAAGCCCAACTTAGTGACATTGCGTGATCCACCATCAAATCCAAATATTTCATCACCAAAGTACAATCCTAATGCCAAATGCGCCTATCATTCCAACAACCCTGGGCATGAAACCGATCATTGTTGGGCTTTGAAATGCAGAATTCAAGATCTTATCGATAACAAAACTATTGAGTTTGATCCACCTACAACTCCAAATGTGATAACTGCACCAATGTTGAACCATGGAAAAGGTGTCAATGCGATTGATGATGCTACTTTTGTTTCCTCCGTTGAGGATTTGACTACTCCATTTACTACTGTGAAGTGAGATTTGCTGAGAGCTGGGGTGTTCCCTGGCTGTTAAAAAGACCGTGTTTGATGTGCTAAACAAATAAATGGATGCAAGTGGCTGAAAGAAGGTGTTCAACACCTGATAGATAGTCACGAGATCCTGTTTGAAAAAATTCCTACCATTAAGAGCTTGACCAATAAATCTAAAGACCTTGCCATAATAGCAATCTCCAACAAGCCTCTTAGGATCTCCTCAAAGGGTCCGATTAGGATTTCAAATGAATCAACAATTTATCCTTAAATAATCACTGCCCCTGGGACGATTCCTTACTCCTCAGAAAAAGCAATTCCATAGAACTATGGTGCCGAAGTTTACTATCATGGAATAAAGCAAGATTCATGGATCAATGAAGACAAGACCAACGATGTTACAAATATTTCGGGTTCTAGTAAGCTAACAAGAACAGGGAGGATCTTCTCCCCTGATATTTCTCCCCCGACTACTATAACAACTCATGTTCACATAACCAATAACAAGCCTAATGCCCACACTAGAGGCAAAGAAAAAGTAAGTGAGCTTGCTGGGATAGAGGCACCTTCTAGAGATGTTGATGCTAAAGAGCCCTCCACTCGAGAGATGGAGGAAATCCTGAAAATTATAAAGAAGAGTGATTTCAAAATAGTCGAACAACTGGGGAAAACCCCTTCTAAAATATCCATGTTGTCATTACTACTCTGTTCTATTTCTCATGCCCAAGATTTAATCAAGTTTTTGAAGAAAGCTCATGTGCCCCAAGAGACTACAGCTGACCAGTTCGAGAATTGTGTTGCGAGTTTAACGGCTGACAACAGATTAGGTTTCTTCGACGCTGACTTGACACCAGTTGGAAGGAATCATAACAAGGACTTGCATATCTATATTGAATTCAAGGGAACTACCCTGGCTCATGTCTTAGGTGATACTGGCTCATTTCTAAACGTGTTACCCAAAGGTGCTTTAGACCGAATAGATTGTGAAGGCCTGGTGTTGAAACTAAGTGATATAGTTGTAAGGGCTTTTGATGGGTCTAAAAGGATGCTGCATGGAGAGGTTAATCTCCCTATCAAAGTAGGATCATAGATTTTCAACTCTACCTTTTATATAATGGACATACATCCCGCCTACTCTTGTATACTCGGAAGCCCTTGGATCCATGGGGCAGGGGCAGTAACATCCATCCTTCATCAAAAGTTAAAATACCTGGTCAAAGGGAAGATTGTCACTGTTTATGGTGAAGAGGAATTTATGGTGAGCTACCTTAATTCCTTCAAGTATGTAGAAATGGATGATGAATTTATAGAAACTCCATGCCAGGCTTTCGAAGTTGTTCCTCCTATGGTTTCCACCACCAAAATCTCCTCTGACCTATCAAAAGCTGATAAAGTTATACCAAGAATGGTTTAACTTAAAGATGTCCATGCCATGGTCGAAGATGTAAGTTGTACTATCTAGGGGCAACTCCCTGACATTTCGTTTAAAGCAGAACAATTTGGGCTGGGTTTCACCATCAAAGCTCAAAAAGAGGTCAGGCGCGCTCGCGTGGGAAAGCCGCCTCTTCACATCGGAAATCATTAAGTAAACACTATGGAAGACTCTGACGATGATTGTGCTTTTGAAGAATGGATCTACCCTATTGCCGGAGGAAATCTCAACAACTGGCACGCAAAGGACTTCACTCCCATCTCCTTCAATGAGGAGTAATTACTCTTTACTGTTTTCTATCAATTCAAGAGATTTTGTCTTTAATTTTAATTCCAAACAATGACTTTTAAGCCATGTGCCTTTCCCGGGGCACCATGGTCCATTTGTTAAGGATTTTGTTCTTGTTCATTTATCATATGATCATTTAATGAAAAAACATTGGACATTTGCATTCAAATTTTATGCTCATTTTCTTTCTTTTTCTTTATTGCATTTTTCAGATAGCCACGTATCTTACATGCACACACACACTTGCAGATCCTCATTCACTCTGGATATCATTTCCATCAACTCTACTTTTTCCAGTTATGACTTCGAACATCCAATTAACCAAGCCAAAGATGAAGGCGAGGAAGATTGTGAAATACCAGGGGAATTAACCAGACTTCTAATGCAAGAGGAGAAAGCTATTCAACCTCAAGAAGAGCCAGTCTAAGTTATCAACCTTGGTACTGAGACAGTCAAGAAAGAGGTCAAGATCGACACTGACTTAGAAGACGGTCTCAAGAGCAGGTTGGTCCAGATGCTACATGACTATGTTAAAGTGTTTTCTTGGTCATATGAAGACATGCCAGGGTTGGATACTGACATTATGGTTCATCGTCTACCGAAAAAGGAAGATTTCCCTCTTGTCAAACAAAAGGTTCGTCGGATGCGGCCTAACATGTCTGAAAAGATAAAAGCGAAAGTGATGAAGCAATTCGATACAGGATTCCTAGCTGTGACATCTTATCCTCAATGGGTTGCAAATGTGGTCCCCGTGCCGAAGAAGGATGTAAAGGTTTGTATGTGTGTAGACTATAGGGATTTAAATAGGGAAAGCCCCAAATATGATTTCCCTCTACCTCACATCGACGTCTTGGTTGACAACACCATTCAACATAAAGTCTTCTCCTTCATGGATAGATTTTCTGGCTACAACCAAATCAAGATGGCTCTCAAAGACATGGAGAAGACAACCTTTGTTACGCAATGGGGCACCTTTTGTTACAAAGTTATGTCGTCCGGATTGAAGAATGCAGGGGCAATATAGCAAAGAGCTATGGTAGCTTTATTTAATGATATGATCCATCATGAGATAGAGGTCTATGTTGATGATATGATTGAAAGGTCACAAACTGAAGAAGAGCACCTTGATCACCTACACAATCTATTTGAGAGGTTGAAGAAGTACAAGTTAAGGTTGAATCCTAACAAGTGCACTTTCGGAGTAAGGTCTGGAAAATTTCTAGGTTTTGTGGTCAGTAGTAAAGGCATCAAAGTTGATCCTGCAAAGGTTAAAGTTATTCAAGAAATGTTTATTCCCCGTTCTGAGAAAAAAGTTAGAGTATTCTTGGGTCGTCTTAATTACATTTCCCACTTCATATCTCACCTAATTGCTACTTGTGAGCTAATCTTCAAACTCTTGAAGAAAGATCAAGTAGTCAAATGGAACGACGACTGCCAAGCTGACTTTGACAAAATCAAGGAATATTTGTAAGAGCCTCCTATCATTATGCCTCCAATTAAAGGAAGACCCTTGATCATGTATTTGACTGTGCTAGATAATTCTATGGGATGTGTGTTGGCCAATATGACGAGTGTGGCCAAAAAGAGCATGCAATATACTACCTGAGCAAAAAGTTTACCGACTGTGAAACCAGATATTCATTGCTCGAGAAAAATTGTTACACTCTGGCATGGGCTTCTCGTCGGCTAAGACATTATATGTTGACTCACACAACTTTATTGATTTCTAAGATGGACCCTATCAAGTACATCTTCGAGAAGCCAGCTCTCTCCGGACGAATAGCTAGATGGAAAATGATTTTGACCGAATATAACATCCAGTATACCACACAAAAGGCCATCAAAGGAAGTGTATTGGTAGATCATTTGGCCCATTAAGCTGTTAATGATTACCAGTATATGAACTTTAACTTCCCGGATGAGAATATTATGCTAGTAACTGACTGTGAAGAACCTTGACCGTATGACGGACCTGAACAAGGATCCTGATGGACTATGGTTTTCGATGGGGCTTACAACGCTTTGGGAAATGGAATTGGTGCTATGATTATTTCTCCTAAGTGTTTCCATACTCCTTTCACTACTAGACTGTGCTTCGATTGTACGAACAACATGGTTGAATACGAAGCGTGCATCTTGGGTCTAAAGGCCGCCATTGACTTAAGGATCAAGTTCTTGAACGTATTCAAAGATTCTGCTCTAGTGATCATTCAAGTCAAAGGAGAATGGGACACTATGCATCCTAACCTTATTCCTTACAAGGAACTTGTGTTAAACCTGATACTATACTTCAAGGAGATCACCTTTGAACATTTCCCTAGAGAAGAAAATCAATTGGCCGATGCCTTGGCAACAATGTCTTCCATGTTCAAGGTCAAATGCGACAACGAAGTTCCTATGATTACAATCGAAATGTTTGACGAACCTACACACTGCTATGAGCTTGACACTGATGAAGAGAAACCATGGTACCATGAAGTAAGGAGATATCTTGAAGCACAAGAGTATCCTGAAGGTGCTTCCATCAATGATAAGAAATTCTTGCAAAGATTCTAAGCCAAATTCTTCCTAAGCAATGGAATCCTGTATAACAAAAATCATGATTCTACTCTACTCTGGTGTATGGACAAGAAGGAGGCAGAGAAGATCATGGAAGACATGAATGATGGTATCTTTGGGACTCACTCTAGTGGGCACACTATGGCCAAGAAAATCCAGAGGGCTGGTTACTATTGGTCCACAATGGAAACTGATTGTCATCATCACTTAAGAACTTGTCACAAGTGTCAAATCTATGCTGATAAGGTCCATGTACCCCCAACTCCTCTGAATGTCATGACCTCTCCGTGGCCGTTTGCAATGTGGGGCATTAACATGATTGGAGAGATCAAACCTATTGCTTCCAATGGACACTGCTTCATCCTCGTTACCATTGATTACTTCAACAAATGGGTTGAAACTTCCTCATATGCCTCAGTTACAAAGAACATTGTAGCCCGGTTTATCAAGCATAACCTCATATGTCGTTATGGTATCCCCAAAAGGATCATCACGAACAATGGAACCAATCTTAACAATGTTATGATTATTGAACTCTGCACGCAGTTCAAAACCAAGCATCATATCTCTTCTCCGTACAGACCTAAGATGAATGGCGTAGTGGAAGCCGCCAATAAAAACATAAAGAAGATTATGCAAAAGATGGTGGTGACCTACAAAGACTGGCATGATATGTTACTATTTTCTCTCCACGACTACCGTACTTCAGCTCAAACATTAACTAGGGCAACTCCTTTCTCTTTGGTCTATGGCATGGAAGCTATCTTTCCTATAGAAGTTCAAATTCCTTCCCTAAGGATTATGAAAGAGGCAAATCTAGGTGAAGACGAGTGGGTGCAGACTAGGTTAGATCAACTAAACTTAATCGATGAGAAGCGACTGGCTGCTGTTTGTTATGGTCAGATGTATCAAAAGCGTATGATCAAGGTTTTCAACAAAAAGATCAAGCCTCGAGTGTATCAGACTGGTGACTTGGTAATAAAGTACATAATTCTCCCACAAGGAGACCCCAGGGGAAAATGGACCCCCACTTACGAAGGACCATTTGTTGTAAAGAAAGTTTTCTCTGGTGGATCCATGATGCTGACTACTATGGATGGTGAAAACTTCCCACATCCTGTGAATGTGGACATAGTTAAAAATAATACACATAAAATGACTCGCTAGGTTGACACACCTAGGAAAAAATAAGGGCATCCCGGAGAACCAAAAGGGTTCAGGAAAAAGTTAGGGATATATGCAAAAGATTGTACACCTGGCAAGTTGAAATCCCGAAAGGGAGGCTTGGGAAAAAAAGGGTATCCTGGTGGGATGAAAACCCAAAAGGGAAGTCCAAGTAAAAGTTAAGGATTAAAGCGTATAACTATGTCCCATGGAATCTCTACATCCAACTTTATTACCAAGGTCCGAGTTCAATGGTCCAAGATTAATCCAGTCAACTTCTTTCAACGACAGGGGATGATGTTCGAAGACATAAGGACAATAGCGGAGTTGGAACACAATAAGATCACTTCCACATGGCTATTATTTTTGCTTTCACTTTGTATTCCCTTTCTTTCTTTCGACGATTTCCTCTTACTAGGATCTCTGTCTCCTTGTACAAAAATGCCTATTTATAGGAAAAATATCAATACAAATATACTTTGAAGTGCAAGTTCTTGTTTTCCTATTTTTAGTGCAAAAGTGTCTAATGACTAAAATTGAATGAACATATGCATATGAACATGATTAAACTGTTAACAAATGAATGCATAAAAATAGTAACAAGCCTTTCCTCAAGGATTCGGGATATCCCCACAGAGTTACCCCAACAAACTTTTCCCCAGAGTTACCACAACAATCCTTTCCCCATAGAGTTTCCTCAATAAGATTATCCCTGCAAATTTGGATTCATGAAATCCCCAGCCATAGTTTCAATCTCCGGAAAATTCGCTCCCCAACTGATTTGGTATTATGGAGTTCCTTTGTAAAGAATACACCTCCCCCGCGGGTCGTCAAAATATCCTCTTCAAAAGGGTTTATTTACCCAACAAACTACAAAATTCCCCAGTATGAGTCTTTTTCTCAGACAATTACAAATCAATGGATGAAACCCCTTAATCTCTGGAAGAGTCATGGAAATTCCTAGCGGAGTCATTTGCTATCCCCGAAAGTTACTGTAGAGCCAGGAAACTGACTAGATAACAGTTAACTCCATTTCTCCAAGCAAGTTACTGCGAAGCCTGGAATCCGACCAAATAAACGTTAACTCCATTTCTCCAAGAAATTTACTGTGAAGCCTGGAATCTGACCAGTTAACAGTTCGAGTTACTGAAACCTGGACTCGATCAGATAATAGTTAACCTCAAGGCTAAGCTACTACGAAACCTGAACACGATTAGACATTGGTTTAACTTCTTCAATCACTAACAAAACTCCTCTTCCCCAGTAGAGTCCGCCACTATCCTCAGTAAGTTACCGTGAAGCCTGGAATCGGACCAGATGACGATTAACTTCATCTTCCCCCAGTAAGTCGCTTCCATATAGCAGTTAACTTTATTATCCCAACAAGTTATTATGAAGCCTGGAGTTCGACCAAATAAAAATTAACTTCCATACTCCCCAGTCAAGAGATAACCCCCAGTAGAGCAATGGATAACTAAAACTCTTGAACTTTATTCCCCAAGTAGAGATCAACATTCCTCGTAGGGTTTCCTTAAGAAAAGATCCAAAGTCAATGTTACCCAGCGGATTTCTACTCAAATAACAAAGCAGGAATTCCCAATGGAAGCATTCTAAGCAAGGTTTGAAGATGTGCATACTCTTCGTCCCCAATGGCAGTCCGGGATTTAACTTCTCAAAGCTCCCCAACATTTGTTAGGAATTTATTTTCCAAGACAAATATACACTTCAACAATATTTCACATTCATATATCATATCACATACATGGCTAACGCATATGGCATAATCTAATTTATTTTGAGAACATCATTACACCATGCATACATCTGCACACAACTAACCCTCTTCCTTGTAGGAAAAATCAATCATCAAATGAAGACCTCTTCTGGTTAGATTTATTTCTTCCTGATTAAAGACAGGAAAATCGAATACCTCTTCTGGTTAGATTTATTTCTTCCAGTTAAAGACAGGCGAACAAATACCTCTTCTGGTTAGATTCATTTCTTCCAGATTAAAGACAGGCGAATCAAAGACCTCTTCTGGTTATTATTATTTCTTCCAGATTAAAGGCAAATGAATCAAAGACCTCTCCTGGTTAGATTTATTTCTTCCGGATTAAAGATAGACGAACAAAGACCTCTTCTGGTTAGATTTATTTCTTCCAGATTAAAGACAGACGAATCAAAGACCTCTTCTGGTTATATTTATTTCTTCCAGATTAAAGACAGGCGAATTAAAGACCTCTTCTGGTTAGATTTATTTCTTCCAGATTAAAGACAGTCGAATCAAAGACCTCTTCTGGTTAGATTTATTTCTTCCAAATTAAATACAGGCGAATCAAAGACCTCTTCTGGTTAGATTTATTTCTTCCAAATTAAAGACAGACGAATCAAAGACCTCTTCTGGTTAGATTTATTTCTTCAAGATTAAAGACAGGAGAATCAAAGACATCTTCTGGTTAGATTTATTTCTTCCAGTTAAAGACATGCGAATGAAGACCTCTTATGGTTAGATTTATTTCTTCTAGATTAAAGACATGAGAATGAAGACCTCTTCTGGTTAGATTTATTTCTTCCAGATTAAAGATAGGAGAATCAAAGCCTCTTCTGGTTAGATTTATTTCTTCCAGATTAAAGACAGGCGAATTAAAGACCTCTTCTGGTTAGATATATTTCTTCCAGTTAAAGACAGGCGAACAAAGACCTCTTCTATTTAGGAATATTTTCCCTCAGTCAAGTTACCAAACAACATACCTCTTCTGGTTATATTTATCTCTTCTTGTGAAAAACAAGCAAAAGACATCCACAATTTTAGTATAAATCGACCAAATATTTATTTTGATACTTCTCCCTCAACGGTCACTCTGGATGGCATCTATAAGCCCATCTCCGACAAACTCTTCATCAATTCTCAAAATAGCATCTCTAAATCCCATTCCCTATAATCAACAAATGGTTCACCTCACGCACAAGCGAGTGCAAATTTCTGGGCACTTAGGTGTTCAATCATCTTCCACCTTCAAGTCACGAATGGCGGACTCGCCAATCTACCTCTTCAGGTTTAAGAAGATTGAATAGGGGCAGCTGTTTTACCCTAAAATTTTCCCTCTACTTTCTCAAGGCCTTTCAGAAAAGATCTCCAATGCTCAAGGATTCTCAGGAATTGATCATACAAAATCACCTCCAAAACATTGAGACCACAAATTAGGATTTTGACTAAGAACGACTGATCATTGACTTTTGACTTAATACATGACTTAATGGCTTGAATCATAATCTAAAAGACTCAAATATAACATTTTGACCTAATTTCATGGCTCAAACATCCCTCAAGATCATTGGATTGATAGATGAAATTTGGTCAACTGTTGAAAAGTCAACTGTACACTAAAAAGCCAACTTTGACTTTTTGACCAAATTTGAGTTTCAAAGATCAAAATTCATCAAGACATTCAAGAATATCAAGCTTGGTCATCAAGAAGTCAAGAAAGTCAAAAGTCAACTTGAAAAGTCAAACTTTTCAAGACAGAGAAATTTTTCTAAGTGTTTTGTACATGATAATTTCACTAATTCATGCCAATTTTTCACCAAGATGCAAGATGATTCAAAGGAAACTTTCAAAATGAAATTTATAGATCTTGATGAATTCTACAACTTTGTGTTAGAGGGTTTATGTCTAAAAAATGCTTAGATTTGAATATATAAGCCCATGAAGTCATGACATTTTCATCAAACACTTAGAGAAATTTTCAACAGATTTTGGTCAGGATTTTATCCCAACTTCTTGGCATTTTTTCACATAGTTCCAAGATGATTTTGTCAAAATGTCCAACATGAAAGTTTTAGATGATGTTTCAAGATTTCTAAAACATCTAAGAGCATGAATTTATCATACTTGAGCTAGGAGATTCAAAGGCTTGAAGTTGGGCATCCATTCTTGAATTGAAAATCATTTTGTTGAAAAAACAAATAATCCAATTTGCATGATGTGCTGCATAATCTTACTTTGTAGTCCTTGTGAGTTTCAAATATATCCATAATCAGATGTTTACACAATTGATTGAACTATTATCCAAGTGATTCAAGTATTTTCCATTGCATCATTCCATTTATAGCACAAAGGCACCATTGCCATTCACATAAAGCAAGCTTTATGAAATTGTCAACTCCTTGATCCTCTAAATTATTTTTTCTACACATACACAATGTCAAAGCAAGAAGCAACATGCCTAAAAGTCTCTAGCAACTTCATACGATGCTTGTACCATGCATTAGAACCCCAATTTTCACATAACTTGTTTGTTTCATCTCAACCAAACCAGAATTTTGACAATTTGTAAAACAAACTCTCTCATCCTCTCAAACCTCCTTTATAAATAGAGAGACTATTTGCAATTCCAGGGGCATAAGTTTTTGTGTTGTTTAAACAAGTTTCTCAAAACCCCTCATACTCTCAAAAAACCATAACAATCTACAAAACCTCCATTCATGAGCTTAGAAACCAAAATCTTCAAATCTCTCAAACCTTGCATTTCTGTCCAAACAAACCATCCACACACTTCATATACACCATATAGAAGTTGTTCAAACACAATAACAACTTTTGTAACATCATTATCATCACCTTCCAAACTCAAAAACATTGTCTTGCAAGTTGACTTGGTCAGAGAAATTTGAACACTTTAAGTACAAAGTAAAGATTGGAACAAATTCAAAAGGGTCCAAAGTAGCTCAATCAATCATCACATTACATATGAAAACATCCATACAGGTTTTGAGTTTTTACTTCAAGAGGTGTGTTTTCTCAAACCGTGATGTCCTTGTTCATACATCATTTTACTTTCGTTTTCAAAAGAATAAAGCAGGACAAATCAGAATAGAAGAGTTGCAAACACTAAAAATCACAAAAAAGTGCTTCTTGAAGTCTGACATGGCCGACCGTGTCACCTGACACGGGCCGTGTCAGGAAGGAAAACCAGAAAAATGGAAAGACAAGGCTCTGACACGGGTGCCCGTGTCACGGGACACGGCCCATGTCCCTCTTACTGGAACTAAAACGTGGCAAAGTGGCAGGACAAGGTTTTGACATGGGTACCCGTGTCACAGGACACGATCCGTGTCAGCTCAACTGGGACCAAAAAAAGATATGTATGTTCATTACTGGGTTCTGACAGGGTGCCAGTCTCACATGACACGGCCCGTGTCAGCTTCAACACCAAAAATTATGATTTTTTGAGACATCTTTGCTATTATTTTTGTTCAATTTTGTTGTAATAGTAATTAGGTTTTAATTGTTTTCATCCCCATTAATAATTTGTATCCCCATCCCCTAAATGATGTAATAGTGTAGGATATTTATATTCCACAATTTATCACTTTCAAATATAAATGCTAGTAATTAGGATTTCTATGGTAAGATAAAATCAACAAGTAGCAAACCCTAATCCAAGAACAAAAATGCATGAAAAAGTAAACAGTTGCACACTTGCACTTATAGGGTTAATTCCACTCTGTTTCCTTAGATAAATGGTCATGTTATGCATGTGAGACATCTTACTAAAAACAATCAAAAACACAAGATCATAGTCCCTCGATGACGCTTTGAAAATTTCCTTCAAAATGATCTTAGACCCTTAAGAAAAATGCTAAGGTATCTCACAACATTTCTATCTATTACTATACGACGACCCACGCTCGTCCCCTCACATCCAATAATAGGGCTTCTTACCAATCAGTGGTAAGATAGCAATGTCAAAGGAAGAGAAAAATGAACAAAAGACTTTTGAGTATGTAGAACGTTCTTAGTTGCTTGCTCATAATCCATCTTAAAAAAAACATCTTTTCAAACACACCAAACACTTTCCAAACATGAAATATTTTCAAAAAAGTCCAACACTTTGTCTGCATTCTTATAGAGACGTGAATCATTACAAATTTTGCCTAAATGAAGACGCTTTTCAAAAATATTTTCAAAACCCACCACAAACACATTTTAAAAAAAAAGCAATTTTAAAAGTTGTCTAGCAAGCAACTAAGAGCCCATAGATAACTATGGATGAAAAGGCTGATAACACCTTCCCTTTTCATAACCTACCCCCCGAACTCAAGAAAATATCTCAAAGGTCTTTCTTGTTCTTTTTACCCTTTCCTTATTGGATAAAAGAAAAGTCGATGGCGACTCTTTCTATCCGCAACAATTGCGATAAAACGCAAAACACCCAAGTCAGTTCTCCCATCGTATGACAATATGGTTCTTCCTTCTTTGTTGTTTTTTATGACTAGTGTTTTTAATTATTATTTTTTGTTATTTCTTATGTAAGTTCCTTAGTTTTAAGGTTGGCATTAATTTTTGTAAAACAAATATAGCAGTATGTTAGATAAAATTATTAACTTGCTAACAGGAACAATTTGAGCAAGAAGTCATATCTTATGTTAGGACATGTTGAGTCGAAGTGTTTCAACATCTGGACCAATATGTCAGATAAGATCTCCTATGAAGGAGCATACGACATTATGCTTGAGGTGAGCTGAATTAGTGGATTCAGTTATGATTTAACAGATGTTGAATATTATGGGAACAATACGCAATATTATATGGCATTTATTTAAAGGTCAAGAAGAATCAAGTTAGAATATTGTAAAATATGTAGTTTCTAAATATGGAGATATTTTAGTAAATTAATGATTGAAGACCTTGTTTGTAGCATAAGTTATTGTTGATTTGTAACAGCAAATGTTCTGTGTTTTGAAGGCCCAAATCCAGTTGGGAATAGGTTATAAATAGAAGCTTTATAAACTCTGATTTGTACCAGTCGAGAATTGTAAAGATGTAATCAATAGGGCTGAGTCTGTTAGCCATTCTCTAGGAGAGTTGGTATGTGTGAACGACTCGGGTTGTGAGATGGTCACTATGTTTTCACTCAGAAGCTGTAAAGTAATGAGTTGAGTATTATTCTTGGAGGAAATTTGTAAGAAACTCCAATTTGTGTTCTTAGTCAAGAGTCTTGGCTGAGTATTATCATGGAAGTGTGTCTTTCATTTTGTTGTCATGGAAGTGTGTCTTCTTGTTTTGTGTCTAATCGTTGTCTGCGATTGAAGAGGGACTGAGGAGGGCCTCATATCTAGGTGAGTATTAGATATAAATATAGCACGGTTAATGATTAAGTGATCAGACCGTAAATTTGAGGTTTATTGTGGGGTCTATGAATTAATACTATCGTAGTGGATTTGTCCCTGGCTTGGTATGCCCCCAAGTAGGAGAGTTACTCTGAACTTGGTTAAAAATTATGGTGTGTTGTTATGCTTTTTAGTATTGTTTTTAATGTTTATACTTTTCTTGTTTTGTTTATGTCGGATCAGATGTCTCAACATGTGATAGGACATTTGAGTTCTGTCATACTAGAATTTCAATTGGTACCAAAGCAGGCATCCTATTCTGTTTCTAGGTGAGATCCTAGGATGATAATTTCTGGTCATGGGCAAGGAAGGAGGTTATTACTGAAAATCTATTTGAACTTGGAAAGTTTATATTGTGTTTGAACGGTACGTAGAAGTTGAGGATGGATTGTTCGTGACAGGGTGTGTATTGGACTTGTCTATGTTGTTTTTAGGCATGTAGCTTTCGTGGCAAGCTACTGTCTTGAGGGCTCAATTTATTTTCAAACCTTGGTTAACGTGTTTCACCTGGAGTATGGTGTGTTTGTGCAAAGGTTTATATTGTTCCTGAAGGTTATTGAGGAGTTTTTTGGTTTGTGTTTCACTGCATATATATCTGATGGAAAACTCCTAGTGGTTTTGTGTGTTAAGTCTGTAACATTTTATTCTCCTCTAAAGGTGTATCCCATAGTATGGTGATACTTGAGGAGAGGTTAGACTAACTTGTTAGAGTTTACAAAGATACTTGAGGTTTATCCCAAGTCCATTCATAAAGACACTCTTAAATGAGTTTGTTGAAGAGAGATTTGGTAGAGGCAATTTTTTTAACTTCAAACCCTAAAAGGACAATCTCTAGGCTTTGATAGAGGATCTCTTAGCATGTTCCTTATGAAGGGAACTGATGTCCTACCAGATGTTAGAACATTAAACCAACAAATTATGCAAAATCTTGTTGGATAAAGGTAGGGCATAGCAGATGCTTGGGTGCTGAACAAATGTGTTTTGATCACTTATGTTTAGAACCTACTCCTGATTTGGAAGAGGAGGCATCTGTGTTTTTTGTCTAATAAGTTATTTGCTAGAAACATGTCTTAAATAAGTATGTTGGCCAGGACACGATCAGCATATTGGGCCCTCATTAGATTAGTTTATTGATGATCTAAGTGAGTTAGAGTGCATAGGATGTGATTTGTTTTCTTGTGGATACTTGATAAAGGTATCTCTTCTAGATCCTTTATATGCTGAGGTCAAGCTTAAATGTCAAGGACATTCTCTCTAGACATCTGGTAGATCCTTATGATCAAAGGAGACATATTTATGGAATCTTGTTTATGGCCATATAACAAATTATGTTTAAGGGAAGTAATGGATTAACCATAGGATATGCAACTACTGTATGATTTTCAAGGCATTTTCAGCAGTTAATAAGGGGGATTCCTTAATCTGAATCTAGAAGAACTTAAAGAAATGTCAGACATAATATCTTGACATCTTTGTATTGAGAAATTATTTTTCTCAATATGTCTGGTGGTAACTTTCATATAGGATGGAGGTTGTTTACTCTAACTTGGTACTCTTATCAAGTATATGAGAGCATGTAACTCTTATTTTGTTATTGTGGAAAGGTCTTTAAAGGATTGTCTGCATTGGAGTTGTGTCAACCCGAATTTTGTGGTTGATTGGTATCTCCACTTTTGAAATGTCATATAATTCACCTAGGATGGGCATTTCAGGCTGTTTAAAGCAAGGAGGAGTTATTAGTTTTGAGACCAAATGATTATGGTTCCTTGGTGTTGTACCCCAAAATTTTCCCTCTCATTTTACCAAGATTTCCCCTCACAAGACTCTTTGGACTCCAGACAGGATTAGGGTTTGCTCTGCTCAAGACATCTCCTTGCATTGTTGACCTAAATTAGGGTTTGGGTTTGCACAGGGATTTTTGGACTTCAAATGCTCAATGTGACTTTCATACTTCATGTTGGACTTATAAGATTTCCCATACCAAGTTTCAAGCTTTGAATCAAAATTTTGCCTAGTTAATTGGACAATTGACCTAGAAATCAACTGTATTGGGGAAAAAGTCAAATGTGGCCAATTTACAGTCAACCCTCATAATTTTTGATCCACATCAACATTACAAGCTCATATGAACCATTTGATCAAGTTTGGACCACAACTCCTCAAGAAATTTGATCAGATCTTCAAAAGGGCAAAATGGTCATTTTTAGGGTTTTGACTGTAGAAGGGCAATTTCTGATTTTTAACCTAGCCAATGGCAATTTGGGTTCAAGCATGGATTAAAGGACTCAATGGAATCATCTTGACCTATTCACAAGGTTCAAAAGATCCAAATTGCATTGGATTGACAGATGAATTTTCCAGTCAACTGATCAAAAATCAACTGTACAATGAAAAGTCAAACTTTGACTTTTTTGGTCAAAATCAAGTGCCAAGGGTAATTTCTCATAAAGATGTGTCAAAACATGAAACTTGTTCATCAAGAAACTTGATTTTGCAAATTAGGATTTAAGATTGAAAAAATTTCATAACTTAGAATATTTCAAAGTTATGAAATTTTCTTATTTTTTCCCAATTTTGCCCAACAATTTCACCATGATGCATTTGGATTCAAGTAAAACTTCCAACATGAAAGTTGTAATCCTCCACAAAATCTACAACTTTTATTCACAAATTTTTCTCAAAATATGCTTGGATCTCAAGTTATGATTTTATGAACAAGGGTCCAAAAACTTTCTAACTTTGTGAAATTTTGCCCTAGTTTAGGCAGGATTTTGACCTATCTTCATGGAAATTTTTCACATAGTTCCCATTGGAATCTCAAAATGCATTTCAAAGATGGATTGTAGAGAATGTTACAAGCTTTCCAAAATGTCAATGAACTCTCCAAAATCATTTATGGTTATGGAGAATCGAAGGTTTGAATTTGGAAAAATGTCACTTTGATCCATGGCATTTTTCATGTTGATACAAGTTGCAATTTCTGTCCAGCCATGCTTGTACTTGCTTACAGGTCCTTAAACCCTTCCACACTCAAAAATTAAATGCAAACACATTGGTTAGAGGCATTGTTCTAAGCTTTAGAGGATTACACAAGGTTTTTTATCCATTTTTGGCAATAAAGGCAACAATGCTATTTTCATAAGGCACAACTTTATGCATTTTTGTTTCTATTGAGCATTGAACCATTCTTTTGCAGCAAACAAAGACCACAAAGATAGGGAAAAGTATACCAGCTTTGTGCAGACCCTAAGCTATATGGTACAAGCCTTTGCATGGTCACTTCTCATTTATGCTTCAAAACCAAGAAACCTTGCAAAAACCACATAACTCTGGTATCTATTATAACCAAGCTTTGTAACCATTTCAAACAAGTTTTGCATATTGCTTAAAGTCAGAAACACGAGCTAGCTAGTCCTCAAATACCCTTGTACACCAAAACACCAAAATCTTGCAAAATAGGGCAACTTCAGCAGTTTGACATCCAAAGCAAAATCCACTCGTACGTTTTGCTTGCAACCACTTCAAACACCTTCTAAACAACACACCTAAGCTATCCCAACCACTGGCCAGCAACTGTTACCTTGTTTTCAAGCTTCACCATTTTTGAATTCTGCTTGTGCAGGTTGACTTCTATAAGCTTATTCAGGCAAGTTCAAAGCTAGCTAGGTATTGGGAAAGCTCCAAGGAACTTCAAGAAAGCTCACAAGCATCTCAGGCCTCACTGAAAACCCCTGCGTTACCATACTCGATTTCAACTGAGACAGGTAAAGTTCAAACGTCTATCTCTCTATTTAGGAAACATTAGGCTTAGGTTTGTGAATAAAAATGTAGTACTCATTGCCCTTAAGCTGTACATATGCATAGATTTCATTTAAGTTAACTGAGTTGGGAGAATTTGAATGATGAACTTTTTGAAAAAACTAGGTTAGAAATTAGGGCCAGAGAAATTCTCTCCGGTCTTTGAGAGTTAGATTACGTTTATTATATGGTTAGAATCGTATGATCATGCTCTATAACTTTCATGTTGCAAGTTTTTGCTTTAGAGCACGTATGCAGGATTTCCCAGTTTGAACATCCAGGCGCGCGTATTCTGTCACAAGGTTGAAGATGAAGGCCAGCTGGGCTAGGCCTGGCTATTCCATGCTGTTTGCTATTCCATGCTTTAGTTTCTGACTTTATTTTATTTTTCTAAACATAAAAAAATATCAAAAATATTTTTCTTAAAATTTCAAATTTTATTATACTTTTTTATTTTTATTTTGGCATAGTATTTAGTTTATTAAGTTTAATATAATTATTTTCTTAAATAAAAACTTGTAAATAATACTAAAAATATTATGTATTTTATTTTTATTATTTATATACTTAAGTAATATTTTCTCACATTATTTTTATTTTTTAACATTTGTATATATTTTTATTTATTTTATTGCACATAAATAATATAATTAATATATATATACTTTCTTAAAACAAATTAGGGTTTCCACCCTTAATAAAAATAATCTTTTATTTTATTATTTTTAACACATTAAATATTTTATTTTTACATACATAAAAATAATACAAAAACATTTTTCCATATTTATAATATATTGCATATTTATTTAATTGTCCATTTAAATATTTGCTTATTTATTATTTGAACAAAGAATTCAATATGGTTGTAATAATCTTAGGGTTTTAATTTCTTGCAAATAATCCCCTATTCAAAATTGTATCCCCCTCCCTATATCAATGTTGTAATAGTTATAGATTTACATTTACGCATTTATAGCTTTCAAATATGCATGATAGAGATTAGGGTTTGTATGCAAAAATCCAAAATCAAACAAATAGCTTGACCTAATACAAGACAAAATGCATGAAAATGACAACACAATGCACACAAGAACCCCTAGGGTTTCATCCAATTGTTGCCTTTAAAATGGCCATCGTATGCATGCTAGGTGTCTTGGCAAATCAAAAAACAAAAACAAAAGATCACAGTCCCTCGATGACGCTATCTTGGTTGCCTAAACAAAAATGATCTAGTCCCTCAAAACATGCTAAGATACTTGGCAATATTGTTATCATGGTCAATACGATGACCCGCGCATGTCCCGTTTAACATCCAAACACAAGGTTGTTTACCAAATGCAATGGTAAAACCACACTGTCAAAGGGTTAAAAATGTGTAGGAAAGATCTTTGAGTAGATAGGGTAGACAACTCTTAGTTACTTGATCAAAACTTGCAAACATCCTTGCTATTTTTCAAAAAACCCCTCACAACACAATTTCAAAACATTTCCCAAAACAAACTTTCAAACATTGAAACATTTTTCAAAAGACAAAACACCTTTGTATACATTCAAACAAGAATCATTACAAAGGTTGCCACAACGATGGCCTCTTTTCAAAATGCTTTCAAAACCACACACAAAATCACCATTTCAAACAATTGAAAAGCAAAAGCAAGTGATCTAAAATAAGTAACTAAGAGCCCATGCAAAACCATGGATGAAAAGGGTTCTATCACCTTCCCTTTTCATAATCTACCCCCCGAACCCAAGAAAACATCTCAAAGGTCTTTCCTGTGCTTTTTGACCTTTCCTTTGGATAAATAAAAAGTCGGTGGCGACTCTTGCTAAACTGAAACATTTGCAAACACAAACGCAAAACCTTAAGGCAGTTCTCCCACCGCATCACAGAACTGGCGACTCTGCTGGGGAAATAAATAAAAGTGGGGTTACCTTAGGGTTTTAGATCACCTTTACCTGCTTATATTGATTGACTTGATTGCTTTACACTTGGTTCTATTGTTTGGGTTTGAAATCCTCTACCCGGATTTGGGAAACATTCATAGGTAAATAGCAATACATTGTGGAAACTGTGCGGGGTATAGCGACATGGTTGAAGCAATAACTATATTAGTGCGACATATTTGTAGGTACCGGTAGCCTTTGAGTTAATCAAAGAGAATACAGGGCCGCTGAGTGGTGTCATGAAGCACTAATGGACTTTTAGAACCTTTACTTGACCATCTTGGCCTTTTTAGGGGTAGTGAGATGACCGGCTTTGGTGCAGTCCGAAGTTGGTAGATACTCGATACTACACTCATTGAGGGTTGTTTTGTTGGAATATTTTGGTCGCCAGTTAAGTGGCTAAACTGAAACAATGAACACAGAAAATAATCCAGTGATATTGAGCTCCTTAGAACCCGGTTACTATTTATAGGACAGGTTGAGCCAACTAAACTTCAATAGGGTACTTACCTATGAAACCCCATGCAAGCCTGAAACTAGGATCTTGTGTGATTTGTTTGTACATATATACTTGTGCATAACATCATAAACATCATGAAGCATCATATGCATCCACTAACCATTTCAAGAATTTGGATCTTCATCTTTGTTCCTGTTTTGTAGGTAATGGATTCACTTCGCAGGAAAACAATCCAGGTCAACCTTGTGAGAATCCCTCCTCAACTCAAGGAGCTTGCTTCCAAGATTCCAGAAAATTCCCCATTCACTGAAAGACATGGTAGACTTCTCAACTTGGTCAACTCCAACATAGAGGAAGACATGGTGAAAGTTCTCTTCCAGTTCTTTGACCCCCAACACCACTGCTTCACATTTCCTGATTACCAGCTTGTGCCTACTTTGGAGGAATTTTCTCAACTCTTTAGGATTCCTATTCTCCATCAACTACCCTACAACGGTACGAAAAGAGATCCAAAGCCTGAAGATGTTGCTCAAGCCCTACATTTGCAACCATCTGATATCATAGGTCATTGGGAAACTAGAAGTTGTGTCAAGGGTTTCTTGGCAAAGTTTCTGTTTGAGAAGGCTCAAAAATGCTGGAATTCATTGGACTTACAAGCTTTTGAGGAGATTATGGCTCTTCTCATCTATGGTTTGGTCTTGTTCCCAAACCCTGACCAGCTTATAGATGTCAGTGCTGTGAAAATTTTCATGGCTCGCAACCCGGTGCCTACATTGCTTGGGGATATCCTCCACTCATTTCACACACGAACAATGAGGAAAATAGGTGTTATCATGTGCTATACTCCTCTACTAGCAAGGTGGTTTATTTCCCACCTTCCCCAATCAGTTTTGAAGAATGAGCAGGGTTAGAGGTTGTCACAATGATTGATGACTCTTACATATTCAGATGTTCATTGGTGTTCTCGGTCCAGAGAAAATGTTATCATCATTGATCTTTGTGGGGAATTTCTTAATGTCCCACTACTAGGCATTAGGGGAGGCATTACCTATAACCCTTGTTTGGCTCTGATACAGTTTGGGTATGCCCGAAGGGATGCCCCTCATGACATGTTGATTCCAGACTTGGTTTTTGACTTCGACAACAACGATCAAGGACTTCGACAAAGGTTTATCCGAGCTTGGAGGATGCCCAACAAGGTGGACAGTAAGACCTTGGGACACAAGAATTCCATCCCCCTTGAGCCTTACCTCAAGTGGGTACGAACCCGCGCCCAAAGTCTTATGATGCCTTACCCCTACATTCTTCCTGTGATGAAAGATCCCATTATGGAAGGAGAGGTTCCATACACCCTCCTACATCCTGACATGCCAACATCACTTGAAGATTTTCAAAGGAGTTGGATACAGCTCAAATGAGAACACGATACGTTTGAAGCCCAATTCTACGCCAGTGAGAAGAAGGTTTTGGAACTTACTCGCCAACTTCACAAAGAGCAGACTCTCAACACCTACATAGCACCAAATAGGATACGCAACGTATTTTTACATTAGAATTTTGTATTATTTTTGCCCATGGGGAATTTATGTACTAACAAGTTCTTCTTATTAATATGATGTGTGTTCTTTTTGTTTGCAACAAATTTGAATTTCTGAATCCTTGAATGCATTACATGAATAACACATCATTCATCATATGCATAAGCAGGTCTTCACACCAGGTTTCCTTATCTCTCTGCTGTTTATTTCAGCAAGATGAATATAGAGCAGACGATCAAAGACTTACAAGAGCAGAATTCACAGTTCCAACAGCTACTCATGACCTTGGAAAAGGGTCAGGAGGAGCTCAAAGGTCTACTGGAAAAGGAAAAAGAGAAGAAGAAAAAGAAGAGGGTTGATGTGGCTACCATGGGTAGAAAATTTGAGAACCAAGCTAGAAGGGTCCTGGATTTCCTCTCAACATCTGATGAAGGGGTTGGAAAGGGTAAAGGAACTGCGGTGCAATCTGAGTCTGAGGAAGAAGAAGATGAAGAGGATGAAGATTACTCTGAGCAGTAGTACCCACCTGCAGATGACAAGTATGAGAATCTGGAAGAGCGTCTGGCAGCTATGGAGGTGCAAAGAGTGCCTGGGCTGGACTTTGAGGAGCTAGGTTTGGTTGTTGGGATTGTGATTCCCCCTAAATTCAAGGTGCCCCTTTTTGCTAAATATGATGGCTTGTCTTGTCCAAATATGCATCTACGGTCTTACGTCAGAAAAATACAACCTCATTCTTCTGACAAGGACCTGTGGGTTCATTTCTTCCAGGATAGTCTTTCGGGGACACAATTAGATTGGTTCTACCAGCTAGAAATATATGATGTGCACAAATGGGAGGATTTGGCTGCTGCCTTCTACAGACAGTACCAATATAATGCGAATTTAGCACCAACCCGTACTCAATTACAGAGTATGGGCATGGTCTCAAATGAAGGTTTCAAAGAGTATGCTAAGAAATGGAGAGATTTGGCGGGGCGAGTGCAACCACCTCTATCTGATAGGGAGCTAGTAAATATGTTCTTGGGTACACTGTCAGGCCCCTTTTCCAATCACCTGATTGGAAGTTCGTCTGCAGGGTTCACCGAGTTAATTCTGACTGGTGAGAGGGTTGAAGCAGGAATCAAGAGTGGAAAAATTCAAAAGGATGCATCTGCTTCCGCTGCTATCAAGAAGACCTTTCCAGCCAAGAAAGAGGTATCAGCTGTCTACTCTCAGAGAAGTCAAGGAAGAGTTGAGCGCCGGCCAGTGGTGGGGGCTGTAATGATTCAGAAGACTGCAGTTGATCAGCCTAGGAATAATCAACCCAGAACCAACCAAGCAAGGGTGGAAAGGCCTGCACGATAATTCACCCGGATCAACATGACACCTGCTCAGGTTCTCCCTCATCTGTTGAAGTTAAACCTTGCAAGTTTGAAAGAAGCGCCGAAAAATCTGAATACATCTTGTCCTTACTACCATTCAAATGCGAAGTGTGCTTATCATTCCGACAGCTTGGGGCATGACACCAACAATTGTTGGGCCCTCAAAAATAAGATCCAGGACTTGATAGATTCTAAAGAGGTGGAATTTGATGCCCCTGAAAATCCTAACGTGATCTCTTCTCCAATGCCAAAGCATGGCCACAATGCCCATGCTGTTGAAGAAGATCTTTTTGTTGCTACTATTGAGGATTTAATGACTCCGCTACCGATAATCAAGATGAATTTGTTGAAGGCTGGGATTTTCCCAGGTTATAAAGAAGATTGCTGCATTTGTTCATCCTTACCAATCGACTGTCCGTTGTTGAAGTTAGGCATCCAACGCCTAATGGATAACCAAGAGATACTTTTTGAAAAGACTCTTGTCTCACCATTTCCTGTCAATGATGTTTCGATAATTACCATATCCGCCAATCTTTCCAAGGTCTCCAAAAGACCTGTTAAGATTACATCTGATCCGAAGATTGTACCTCTGAAGATAACTATGCCGGGGCCTATCCCATACAAGTCCAACAAATCAATACCGTGGAACTATGGAGGAAAGATCTTCTACCACGGTATTAAGCATATTGAATCAGTTGAAGAAAGATCCGATGAAGAGACTCCTGACATTGGGAACATTGTTGAGACGAGTAAAATCAGCCGCAATGGAAGAATTTTCTCTCCAGAGATTGCTCCTCCAAGGGCAATCTTCGGACCCTCAGCCGCTCCTGAAGTTAACCCTGTACCGATCAACATATCTGCAAAAACTCCAGTTATTGAAGAAGTTGCGACTCCTGAAGTTATCCCCTCTACTGCTGTTGATGATAGAGGGAAAGGGATCCAAGAAGAGCCTGTCAGGACGAGGGCTCAGTCGTTGATCATCCCTGAAACCTCTCAAAAATAAATGGAAGAGATTTTGAAAATAATCAAGAGAAGTGATTATAATGTTGTGGAGCAACTGGGGAAAACCCCCTCAAAAATCTATATGTTGGCCCTATTGCTTTGTTCCGAAGCTCATGCCAAAGCCTTAATCAGATTCTTAAAAACGGCCCACGTGCCTCAGGAAACCTCCACGGACCAGTTCCAGGAGTGTGTAGTTAGCCTAACCGCCGACAATGGTCTTGGCTTCTCCGATGCCGATTTAACATCTAAGGGGAGAAAGCATAATGACGCGCTGCATGTACCGGTGGAATGCAGATGGACTACTTTAGCTCACATTTTGATTGATACTGGGTCGTCTTTAAATGTCTTCCGAAGAAAGCATTGGATAGGATAGATTGCGAAGGTTTAACTTTGAAGCCCAACAACATCATTGTTAGAGCCTTTGATGGTTCTAAACGGATGGTCCCCGGGGAGGTGGACATCCCGATTAAAGTGGGTACTGAAACTTTTAATTCCACATTCTATGTCATGGACATCCATCCCTCCTATTCTTGCTTGTTGGGAAGACCCTGGATTCATCGTGCTGGAGCCGTTACTTCAACTCTGCATCAAAAGCTCAAGTACCCTGTTCAGGGGAAAATTGTGATTGTTCTCGGTGAGGAGGAATACATGATAAGCCATCTTAATTATTTCCGCTATATGGAATTGGATGGTGAATTCATCGAAACCCCCTTTCAGCATTTTGAGGAGGTAGCTCAGGAGATTGCGGCAGTGCCTTCTGCACCTGTGATTACCCGACCTCCGCCTCAGATGTCGTCACTCAAAGATGCAAAGGCTGTGATTGAAGAAGGAGGTAGCACAATTTGGTGGCAGCTGCCCGATTTTCCTTTCAAGTCTGATAAATTCGGCTTGGGTTTCACTGCTGCTAGTCAGAAGGTTGTGCGTCGCTCCCGGGCTGGAGGACCACCAGTGAAGATCACCCATCATGGAGTCAATGCTTTGGAGGATGGTGAAGAGGAGAGCAACCTTGAAGACTGGATTTTCCCTACCATTGAAGGAGGCTTGTGCAATTGGGAGGCAAAGGACTTTATTCCCATTACTTTCATCAATCAGTAATTTATCTTTTGAATATTTCTGTTGGTTTGTAATAATTCTTAAACAATTTGTACACTTTTAACCTTGTGCCTTACCCGAGGTATATATGTCCATTTTTAAGGGTTTGTTTTTTCATCTTCATATGCCATTTTAATGAATCATGGACGTTTTCATATATAAACTTTTGTGTTCATTTTCTTTCCTTTTACATTTTATTTGTTTAAAGGTGGATATCTCTTACACACACCCACACTCACCAATGCAGGTACCCATCCACTTTGGATTCCATGCATAATAATTCTGCTATGGCCTTCAGTGACTCTGAAGATCGGGTCTACCATGCCAAGTACGAAGGTGATAAAGACTGTGAAGTTCCTGGAGAATTGACTAGGCTGCTACAATAAGAAGAAAGGGCTATTCTACCTCACGAGGAGTTGTTAGAGACAATCAACTTGGGTACAAAGGAAGACAGAAAAGAAGTTAGAGTGGGTGCCAACCTAGAGCCAAGTGTCAAAGAGCGCTTAGTTCAGCTGTTGAATGAATACATTGAGATCTTTGCCTGGTCCTAAGAAGACATGCCGGGGCTGGATACATATATTGTGGTTCACCGTCTCCCTACAAGAGAAGACTGTCCACCAATTAAACAGAAAGTTCGCCGCATGAGGCCCGACATGTCTGAAAGGATCAAAGCTGAAGTGATGAAGTAGTTCAATGATGGCTTTCTTGCAGTTACATCCTATCCACAATGGGTTGCTAACATTGTGCCCGTGCCTAAGAAGGACGGTAAAGTCAGGATGTGCGTGGATTACAGAGACTTAAACAGGGCTAGCCCTAAAGATGACTTTCCACTACCGCACATTGACATCTTGGTTGACAATACAACTCAACACAAGGTATTTTTTTTCATGGATGGATTTTCAGGGTATAACCAGATCAAAATGGCCCCTGAAGACATGGAGAAAACTACTTTTGTTACACAGTGGGATACGTTCTGTTATAAAATGATGCCATTCGGACTGAAGAATGCCGGGGCAACCTATCAGCGCGCCATGGTAGCTTTGTTTCATGACATGATACATCATGAGATAGAGGTTTACGTGGACGACATGATAGCCCATTCACAAACTGAAGAAGAACACCTCGACCATATGCAAAAGCTGTTTGACTGGTTGAAGGAGTACAAGCTCAGACTGAACCCTAACAAGTGCACTTTCAGAGTCAGGTCCGGTAAACTCTTGGGATTCATCGTCAGTAACAAAGGCATCGAGGTTGATCCTGCCAAAGTCAAAGCTATACAAGAAATGCCTTCCCCTCACACTGAGAAGGAGGTCAGAGGTTTCTTGGGACGCCTAAACTACATTGCAAGGTTCATTTCTCACCTAACATCTACCTGTGAACCAATCTTCAAGCTGTTGAAGAAAGATAAGGTGGTCAAATGGAATGATGACTGTCAAGTTGCTTTCGATAAAATCAAGGAGTATTTGTTGGAACCTCCTATCTTGATGCCACCCATTGAAGGAAGGCCGCTAATCATATATCTGACTGTCCTGGAGAATTCAATGGGGTGCGTATTGGGCCAACATGATTAGTCTGGCCGAAAAGAGCATGCCATTTATTACCTTAGAAATTTTTTTACCGACTGTGAGACTCGCTACTCACTGCTCGAGAAAACTTGTTGCGCTTTGGTATGGGCTGCTCGCCGGGTAAGGCAGTATATGTTGACACATACTACTTTGCTGGTCTCTAAGATGGATCCGATCAAGTACGTCTTCGAGAAGCCTGCTCTATCCGGAAGAATCGCTAGATGGCAGATGATCCTCACTGAATATGATATACAGTACACGACCCAAAAAGCTATAAAGGGGAGTGTACTAGCCGATCATCTGGCCCATCAAGCTGTCGAAGATTACCAATCCATGAGATTCGACTTCTCCGACGATGACATTATGACTTTGAGCAACATTGAAGAGAACAGACCGTATGACGGACCTGAACAAGGATCCCGATGGACCCTGTACTTTGATGGTGCCTCCAATGCACTTGGCAACGGTATCGGTGCAATACTTATCTCTCCAGAAGGTTGCCATACACCTTTCACTGCTAGACTCTTCTTCAGCTGCACCAACAACGTGGCCAAGTATGAAGCTTGTATCTTTGGTCTCAAGGCCACTATTGACTTGGGAATCAAATCTTTGATTGTATTTGGGGACTCAACTTTGGTTATCATTCAAATCAAAGGAGAGTGGGATACTAAACATCCAAACCGCGTCCCTTACAAAGAACACGTGCTGACATTGTTACCACATTTCGAGCAGATTATCTTCGAGCACTTCCCGCGAGAAGAGAATCAGCTAGCAGATGCACTAGCTACAATGTCATCCATGTTTAAACTTAACTGGGATAATGAGGCTCCTCAAATCACCGTTGAACAGATGGATGAACCTACACATTATCACGAGATTAATACCGAAGAAGTAGTGGACCGACTGTGGTTTCATAACGTCAAAAGGTATCTCGAAGCACAGGAATACCCTGAAGGAGCTTCAGTCAACGACAAAAAGTTTCTAAGGAGGTTCTCATCTCAGTTCTTCTTGAGCAATGGTATCCTATACAAGCGCAATCATGATTGCATTCTGCTCCGTTGTGTGGACAAGGTTGAAGCTGAGCAGATCATGGATGAACTGCACAATGGTACCTTTGGCACCCACTCAAGCGGTCATACGATGGCTAAGAAGATTCTACGGGCTGGCTACTATTGGTCTACCATGGAAGCTGATTGTCATCAACATTCTCGTACTTGTCACAAATGCTAAATCTACGCTGACAAGGTACATACACCTCCATTTCCTCTCAATGTCTTAACAGCTCCTTGGCCATTCGCGATGTGGGGAATCGACATGATTGGAGAGATCAAGCCTACAACATCCAATGGACACCGTTTCATCCTGGTGGCCATTGATTACTTCACCAAATGGGTCAAAGCAGCGTCCTTCGCATCCGTTACAAAGAATGTGGTTGCCCGCTTCATCAAGCAGAATCTCATTTGCTGGTACGGCATCCCTGAAAGAATCACCACTGACAATGGTACAAACCTGAACAACACTATGATCACCACTCTGTGCGAGCAGTTCAAGATTCAACATCATAATTCATCTCCCTATCGGCCAAAGATGAACGGTGTTGTCGAAGCTGTGAACAAAAATATCAAGAGGATCATACAAGGACTGGCATGAGATGTTACTGTTTACTATGCACGGGTACTGTACCACGGCACGTACATCAACTGGGGCAACACCCTATTCTTTGGTATACGACATGGAAGCTGTTTTACCTATTGAGGTTCATATTCCCTCCTTGAGAATCATGAAGGATGTTGGTTTGAGTGAAGACGATTGGATTCAGACCCGGCTTGATCAACTTAACTTGATTGATGAAAAGCGACTTACTTTTGTTTGTCATGGTCAGACGTATCAAAAACAAATGATCAAGGCTTTCAACAAGAAAATCAGGCGCCAGGTATATCAAGTCGGGGATCTTGTAATCAAGCGGATCATTTTGCCGCAAAATGATCCCAGGGGCAAATGGACTCCTACTTATGAAGGACCATTTGTGATCAAAAACATCTTTTCTGGTGGGGCAATGATCCTGACCACCATGGACTGTGACGACCTGCCGCACCCTACGAACACAAACGTAGTCAAAAGATACTACGCATAAACGACTCGACAAGTTGAAAACCCGAAAGGGCGACTTGGGAAAAAAAAGGTTTCCCGGTGGATCAAAAATCCGAAAGGGCGGTCCAGGAAAAAGTTAGGGAATTAAAGCGTATGACTATGTCTCGTCGGATCAATTTAAGGACAATCTCTTCAACAGACAAGCTTCGGGCTTCTGATAAATCTAATCATCGTCGAACGAAGTAACGAATGGACAAGATATCCAGAGTTACGAAGGCTATAGCAGAATGGGAACCCCATGGAATTTTTACACATAGCCACCTTTCTTTGTATAAATTTTTCTCAATTTTTATGACAACATTCTCTTACTAGGATGTCTGTCTCCTTTGTACAAAATACTTACACAAAGTTAATACAAAGATACTTCAAAGTGAAGAAAACTATTTGCCTTTTCTTTTCTTTACACTTGTGTTTTATTTGAAAACGTCTAATGATTTATTAAATGAGCATATGCATTTGAATATAATCACTGTCTACAAATAAACGAAATGTGAAAGAATAATTACTGAGAGGTTGAAAGGATAGGAAAACGTCTTTAGGCTATTCCAAGAGAAATCTCCTGCAGTACATCATCTGGATCCCCAGCGGAATTAAATTTCAAAATTCTCACCAGAATCCGAACTTCAAACTCCCAATCCCCGGCGGAGTCATATTTTCAAACCTTTAATTCTCATCAGAGTTAAAATCCTCAGCAGAGCAAAACTTTGTGTCATAATTCCCCAGCGAAGATGAAACCTTCTTCCCCAGCGAAGTCAAAATCCAACTACCAATCCACAACAGAAACCATCCAGTTTCTCCAGATTCCCAAACAAGTTATCTTGAAGTCTGAGAATCGACCAGATAATAGTTAACTTTTATCCTCAACTAAGGATAATTCCCCAGTAGATTGGCATACAACCCAAACTCCTGAACCTTTTCCAAACAGGAATAAACCTTCTTCCCCAGCGAAGTCAAGTTTCCAACTATCAGTCTACAGTGGAAACCATTCAATTTTCCCCAGATTCACCAGCAAG
Organism: Vicia faba; assembly: GCA_948472305.1. Lineage (NCBI taxonomy): Eukaryota > Viridiplantae > Streptophyta > Magnoliopsida > Fabales > Fabaceae > Vicia > Vicia faba. Next base: position 182,601 of record CATIWC010002270.1, on the reverse strand, counting down.
TTGTCTTAAAGTCTGAGAATCAACCAGATAACCGCTATTTTTTATCCCCAACTAAGGATAATTCCCCAGTAGATTGGCATACAACCCAAACTCCTGAACTTTTTCCAAATAGGAATAAACCTTTTCCCCCAGAGTCTTGTACTTACTTCCCAGCAGGATAGCTTAACCTCCAGCAGTATAGCTATTCCCCACAAAGTTTTTTACTTCCCAACAGAATGAAGATTCTCATTCTTAACTCCCCAGTTTGAAGTTCCCAGGGATTTATTTTCCCTAGCAGATTGAGGATTCTCAGTCTGGATTCCCCAGTCAAGTTACCTGAGTATTCATAACTCCCCAGCATGATTTTGTCAGAATTTTTAATCCCCTGCAAATCGAAGATTCTCATTCTCGCTTTCTCTAGTGAAACCCCCAAGGTTTCAATTTCCCCATAAGGTCGAAGTTTCTCATTCTTAATTCTCCACAGAAGCCATCAAAGTTTTCCTTATTCTTCAGCAGATCAAGGTTTTTCCTTTGCTTAATCCCCAATAGAGATCATCAGAGTCTCCTTATTCCCCAGCCGAGTAAGGATTCCCATGGTATAATCTCCAGCCATAGTCATCAAAGTTCTTTGAATTCCCTAAGCAGGTTTCTCAAGCAGACTTAATGGATTCCCACATCCCCACAGAGTTTGTCAAAGTTCTTGTTAACCCCCACCAGTTGCCAAGGGTTTTCTATCCCCAACAGTGGTCCAAGTATTTCTCATCCTCATCAGTCAAAGACTTTGAAATCCCCAGCATCGGTCAAGGATTTACTTTCCCCAGCAACAGTCAAGGATTTTATTATCTCCATCTATCAAGGATTTATTTTCCTCAGCAAGACATCTAATCAGCTTACATGCGCATACATTACATTCATATATCATAAACATTAATAAACCACATTTTATTGCATCATACATGTTATGAAACATAACTTTGTGTTTCAGCTAACATTTTACCCTTTTCAGGATAAGATTAAAAGCTACCTTTAACAAATATTCAAAGATTTCAGATACAGTACGAATACACTCCAGACGCGGAAGTCATTCTGTTACTCATTCAGATCTCTTATTCAGATACAGTATGGATACACCCCAGACACAGAGGTCATTCTATTACTCATTCGGAATTCAAAGTCAAGATACAGTACAGATACGCACCAGACAAGGATGCCATTCTGTCACTCATTCAGATGTCAGCAATCAGATACAGATTAGATACACTCCAGACACGGAAGTCATTCTGTCATTTTTTCCAGATCCCAATTACAGTACGAATACACTCCAGGCAAGGAAGTCATTCTGCTACTCATACAGATATCAACTTCAGATACAGTCTAGATACACTCCAGACACGGTAGCTATTCTGTCACTTATTCAAACATTTCCCCAGCCCAGAGATGCTCCATACATGGATGTCATTCTGTCGCTTATTCAGATTTCAGATTCAGATACAATATAGATACACTCCAGACACGGTAGTCATTCTGATATTCATTCAAGAATCAAATACAGTTACAGCTCGGATACGCTCCAGACACGGATGCCATTCCATTTCTCATACAAATCCAATCTCCAGATACAACTCAGATACTTTCCAAATATAGATACCATTCTGATGTTCATTCTCCTGATTTTCAACAAACAGTCTTGGGTGGCATCTCTAAGACCATCTCCAGGAAGATTCTACCATCTCCAAATGGCATCTTTAAGCCCATTTCCTCAGCTACATTTTTGACGAGTGCAAATTTACGGGCACTCTAGTGTCCAATCATCTTTTACTTGCGAGTCACGAAAGACAAAGCTCGCCAATCTAACTCTTTAGGTTCAAGAAGATTGAACAGGGGAAGCTGTTGTACCCCAAAATTTACCCTCTCATTTTACCAAGATTTCCCCTCACAAGACTCTTTGGACTCCAGACAGGATTAGAGTTTGCTCTGCTCAAGACATCTCCTTGCACTATTGACCTAAATTAGGGTTTGGGTTTGCACAGGGATTTTTGGACTTCAAATTCTCAATGTGACTTTCATACTTCATGTTGGACTTATAAGATTTCCCATACCAAGTTTCAAGCTTTGAATCAAATTTTTGCCCAGTCAATTGGACAGTTGACCTAAAAATCAACTGTATTGGGGAAAAAGTCAATTGTGGCCAATTAACAGTCAAACCTCATAATTTTTTATCCACATCAACATTATATGCTCATATGAACCATTTGATCAAGTTTGGACCATAACTCCTCAAGAAATTTGATCAGATCTTCAAAAGGGCAAAATGGTCATTTTTAGGGTTTTGACTGTAGAAGGGCAATTTCTGATTTTTAACCTAGCCAATGGCTAATTGGGTTCAAACATGGATTCAAGGACTCAATGGCATCATCTTGACCTATTCACAAGGTTCAAAAGATCCCAATTGCATTGGATTGATAGATGAATTTTCCAGTCAACTGATCAAAAATCAATTGTACACTGAAAAGTCAAACTTTGACTTTTTGGTCAAAATCAAGTGCCAAGGGTCATTTTTCATCAAGATGTATAAAAACATGAAACGTGTTCATCAAGAAACCTAATTTTGCAAATTAGGGTTTAAGATTGAAAAATTTCATAACTTAGAATTTTTCTAAGTTATGAAATTTTCTTATTTTTTCCCAACTTTGCCCAACATTTTCACCATGTTGCATTTGGATTCAAAGAAAACTTCCAACATGAAAGTTATATTCCTCCATAAAATCTACAACTTTTATTAACAAAGTTTTCCAAAAAGATGCTTGGATCTCAAGTTATGATACAAGGGTCCAAAAACATTCTAACTTAGTGAAATTTTGCCCTAGTTTAGGAAGGATTTTGACCTATCTTCATGGCAATTTTTCACATAGTTCCCATTGGAATCTCATAATGCATTTCAAAGATGGATTTTATATCATGTTACAAGCTTTCCAAAATTTCCAAGAATTCTCCAAAATCATTTATGGTTAGGGAGAATCGAAGGTTTGAATTTGGCAAAATGTCACTTTGATCCATGGCATTTTTCATGTTGACACAAGTTGCAATTTCTGTCCAGGCATGCTTGTAATTGCTTACAGGTCCTTAAACCCTTCCACACTCAAAAATTGAATGCAAACACATTGGTTAGAGGCATTGTTTTGAGCTTTAGAGGATTACACAAGGGTTTAATCCATTTTTGGCAAAAAGGCAACCATGCTATTTTCATAAAGCACAACTTTATGCATTTTTGTTTCTCTTGAGCATTGGACCATTCTTTTGTAGCAAAAAAAGTCCACAAAGATAGGGAAAAGTATACCAACTTTGTGCAGACCCTAAGCTAGATGGTACAAGCCTTTGCATGGTCACTTCTCATTTTTGCTTCAAAACCAAGATACCTTGCAAAAACCACAGAACTCTAGTATATGTTATAACCAAGCTTTGTAACCATTTCAAACAAGTTTTGCATATTGCTTAAAGTCAGAAACACGAGCTAGCCAGTCCTCAAACACCCTTGTACACAAAAACACCAAAATCTTGCAAAACAGGACAACTTCTGTAGTTTGACATCTAAAGTAAAATCCACTCGTGCGTTTTGCTTGCAACCACTTCAAACACCTTCTAAACAACACACCTAAGCTATCCCAAACCATTGGCCCACAACTGTAACCTTATTTTCAAGCTTCACCATTTTTGAATTCTGCTCGTGCAGGTTGACTTCTACAAGCTTATTCAGGCAAGTTCAAAGCTAGCTAGGTATTGGGAAAGCTCCAAGGAACTTCAAGCAAGCTCACAAGCATCTCAGGCCTCACTGAAAACCCCTGCATTGCCATACTCGAGTTCAACTGAAACAGGTAAAGTTCAAACTTCTATCTCTCTATTTAGGAAACATTAGGCTTAGGTTTGTGAATAAAAAATGTAGTACTCATTGCCCTTAAGCTGTACATATGCATAAATTTCATTTAAGTTAACTGAGCTGGGAGAATTTGAATGATGAACTTTCTGAAAAAACTAGGTTAGAAATTAGGGCCAGAGAAATTCTCTTTGGTCTTTGAGAGTTAGATTACATTTTTTATATGGTTAGAATCGTATGATCATGCTCTATAACTTTCATGTTGCAAGTTTTTTCTTTAGAGCACGTATGCAGGATTTCCCCGTTTGAACATCCAGGCGCGCGTATTCTGTTACAAGGTTGAAGATGAAGGCCAGCTGGGCTGGGCCTGGCTATTCCATGTTGTTTGCACCCCTGGGCTTGCTTCTCACACCCCCTTGGCCCATTTAATTTACTTTTGTATATTTTTCTATTTTCTTTTTAGTTTCTGACTTTATTTTATTTTTCTAAACATAAAAAAATATCAAAAATATTTTTCTTAAAATTTCACATTTTATTATACTTTTTTATTTTTATTTTGGCATAGTATTTAGTTTATTATGTTTAATATATTTATTTCTTAAATAAAAACTTGTAAATAATACAAAAAATATTATATATTTTATTTTTATTACTTATATACTTAAGTAATATTTTCTCACATTATTTTTATTTTTTAACATTTGTATATACTTTTATTTATTTTATTGCACATAAATAATATAATTAATATATATACTTTCTTAAAACAAATTAGGGTTTCCACCCTTAATAAAAATAATCTTTTATTTTATTCCTTTTAACACATTAAATATTTTATTTTTACATACATAAAAATAATACAAAAACATTTTTGCATATTTATAATATATTGCATATTTATTTAATTGTCCATTTAAATATTTGCTTATTTATTATTTGAACAAAGAATTCAATATGATTGTAATAATCTTAGGGTTTTAATTTCTTGCAAATAATCCCCTATTCAAAATTGTATCCCCCTCCCCATATCAATGTTGTAATAGTTGTAGATTTACTTTTACGCATTTATATCTTTCAAATATGTATGATAGAGATTAGGGTTTGTATGCAAAAATCCAAAATCAAACAAATATCTTGACCTAATACAAGACAAAATGCATGAAAATGACAACACAATGTACACAAGCACCCCTAGGGTTTCATCCACTTGTTGCCTTTAAAATGGCCATGGTATGCATGCTAGGTGTCTTGGAAAATCAAAAAACAAAAACAAAAGATCATAGTCCCTCGATGACGCTATCTTGGTTGCCTAAACAAAAATGATCTAGTCCCTCAAAACTTGCTAAGATACTTGGCAATATTGTTATCATGGTCAATACGATGACCCGCTCCTGTCCCGTTTAACATCCAAACATAAGGTTGTTTACCAAATGCAATGGTAAAACCACAATGTCAAAGGGTTAAAATGTGTAGGAAAGATCTTTGAGTAGTAGGGTAGACAACTCTTAGTTACTTGATCAAAACTTGTAAACATCCTTGCTATTTTTCAAAAACCCCCTCACAACACAATTTCAAAACATTTCCCAAAACAAACTTTCAAACATTGAAACATTTTTCAAAATACAAAACACCTTTGTATACATTCAAACAAGAATCAATATAAATGTTGCCATAATGATGGCCTCTTTTAAAAATGCTTTCAAAACCACACACAAAAGCACCATTTCAAACAATTGAAAAGCAAAAGCAAGTGATCTAAAACAAGTAACTAAGAGCCCATAGAAAACCATGGATGAAAAGGGTGCTAGCACCTTCCCTTTTCATAATCTACCCCCCGAACCCAAGAAAACATCTCAAAGGTCTTTCCTGTGCTTTTTGAACTTTCCTTTGGATAAATAAAAAGTCGGTGGTGACTCTCGCTAAACCGAAACATTTGCGAACACAAACGCAAAACCTCAAGTCAGTTCTCCCACCGCATCACACCTGGTATCTATGGGAAGTTCCTCTCTCTGCTAAGGTTTAGTTATGTGGTGTCCAGACATAATGGAACAAATGTTTTTGCAAGGATTGAAGGGAATCTTTGTATGTTGGAAAAGCAAACTTATTCTAAATAGTCTGTTTCGTGATGACTAATAAATGTCATTATTGTTGAGGTTTTCTCCAGATACCTATTAGAGGGTCCTCTTTAGGTGCAGAAGGATGTCATCCAACACCTCAAAGTCAGATAGGAGGTCTGAATATTGTGCTCATAAGAAGAAATCTTCTTGAGATGTGCATGCTCTACATGTATCGATCTGAGTTTGAAGGTTGATCAACTACCGATGGTTGATCCTCTTATATCCTTTGTAAGAGTTATGGGTTACTAAGCTATCTCCATACCATAGTTGATGGTGAAATCCATGTGTTTGAGACTGATGTCAGATCTGATGTTGGAACATCGTCTCATAGTGAGTTTTATTCCTTCAGCCAAGGAAGTTGTTATTGTCCAGAGTGGAGTTTAATGTCAAGCCACTAGCCTAATATGGAATGTTTTATGGTGTGAATGAATGTCATCAGCCGGTTCCAGATGTATACTGAAGAAGGATGTCAGACCAAATTGTTCTACCTTGTATGAGAAGATAAACTTATCTGACCTATTATAAATACTTTGACGGGAGTTGAGTATTTATTTATCCTCTAAGGAGGTTATGCATGAGACTGGTGGTGAATACTTTTACGGAAGACTAAGTATTTGTTTGAGGATATTATACAATTCTACATTATAAACATTGTGTTTCAGAGAGTATGTGAGAGTTTATTTCTCTCCATAACATTAAGGTGTTTGGAATAAGCAGAGTAAGTTGCACTGGCTGTATGTTATAATATGAGCTTCTTAAAGGATTTATATGCACAATGAGTCCTTTGAATGATAGATCAAGAACCAGAATGATTGGGAACTGTATTATGGATTTGATGTCCCACATGATGTCTTAACATCATGATTGATGATGGTTGTTTTGTATTTAATGCTGGGGATTGTGCCTGTGTAGTTGGATGCTCAAGCATTATTGTCAGAAGTGGCATTTCTGGCTACATGGATTAGAAGGTGGAGAGTCTAATCCTATCTACAATAGTATGCTTGGTAAATTCATGATTACTTTGTTGAATACTCCACTAGTATCAACAACTACTAGTGGATGTTATGGTTGTATAAATGTTGAGGCTGATCCATTGGATTGACTTAACTCGTGCAAATCAAATAAAAATTGCCACCGTGCTTTATTGTTTCTAAATAAAATAAGAAAAGAGCGAATAAACCCAAAAGAAAGGGGGACGGAATCTAGGTACGGGGTTGGTTATGCAAAGGGAAGGTATTAGCACATTAAAAATCTACGGTACTCCACATAAACCTCTTTGAAAAGGTGTATAAAAGGTGTATACAAAACAAGATGGTGAAGATGAGAAAAGAAGTATTTTTTACAATTTTTGCACCCACCGTGATTGTGGACCTTTAGTTCCTATGTACCATCTTTCGTGTAATAGGGGGTCAGGGTACTCGTAGTTCTCATATAAAGTTTTAAAACACATGTGTGTTGGTTAATTTTAATAGAAGAGACATCATCGTCATATCCGAGTGGAAAGCGTACTTACTACCCACAATTATGAGAAAGGAGCATTTGTGTCATCTTAAAGTGGAGAACATCACTTGGATTTTAAAGTACACAAGACATCACTGAAAACCCAAGTGGTAAATGGATCACTTCACTACATATTGTAGAAGTATAGTAGCTTGCATCACTACAAGAATCAACAAGAGTTTAATCTTTTAAGAAAATTATTTTAAAATAAAAACTCAAAGTGGCAAAAATGGTTTGAGTGAGGTTAATGGCGTTTAGTCTTAAGAAAGATGTCAAAGTATTGTTAAATTGATTGAGGGGTTAATTGATAAAAATGTTTTGAAATTGCATGGACCTAAGTCAAAGTTTATTATGAAAGTGGTTCAAGCTTAAAAATATAAGAAGAGTTTTAAAAAGGAAGGAGAATATTTTTGAAATTGAAGAAGATGGGAGGAGATGAAGGGACTATCCTATATACACAAAGTAGAAGTTAAGGAAAAGAACGGTCTAACCAACAAGAAGCCAACACTTGACATAAATAAGTTAATGTAGAATTCCCATCCTTTGAATTAAAAACCAAGAAAGCATAATAAAACCGAGCTTCAAATGAACTCGCGCCTTAGATGTATTAACTCTTCACAAAAAATTGGCCAGAGTAACAACTGTATATAGAGAAATTCTCAATCACAGACAAAACATAAAATTAGAATAACCTGCACATAAAAAAGATCAATCCAATGCCTTGGATCAAACCCCAAGGACTTCAGACAGAATAACACCAGGGCATCAAGGCTTCTAATCCTAAGTCCAAGAGATCCACAACTCCATAATGCCAAGGATAGTAACCAAATAGTCTATAAAGAATTAAGTATTTTAAGGTTCAAATTGATTATTAAGTGTCTTTAAAATAAAAAGAAAGCTCAAGTAAGCAAAGAAGAAAATGACATAAAAATAAATGCTCAAGTGAGCAAAAGGAAAATAGCATGAAATGTAAATGCTTAAAATAAATGACATAAAGTAAAGACATAAAAATGCATAAAGTAAGGGCGTAAAGTAAAGTTAATTTTTAGTGATTAGTAAGTTAGGAGTTAAGGTCACTAAGTATGATCAATAATGATTGAATAATGAACATTGGACCAAGTTGAAAACACATTAGAGGATTGATAGAATCAAAGCCTCCTAACAATGAGTTTCATAGGTGTTGAACCAAAGTCAAATAATCAACCATCCACGGGCTTGTAAACATCAAGTTAGGCCGCTTATGATCATTTTACGATTTGGGACAAATTTAGCGCTATGTTAAGCAACCATAAGTGGACTTATGTAGAAGCCACACCTATTTTTAGACCGGTCAATAGAAATCTTTATGTTAATACATGCTAGAGAAATGATATGTAGATTATTCCCGAAAGCAATGCCACACAAAAAGGAAAAAAATGGTCTCATCTTCACCAAGAACTTAACAAGAGTTCCAATGTATAACACAGTGGGAGAACTGACTTGGTTGTTTTGCATTTGATCGCAAATGTTGCGGTTAGCAAGAGTCGTCACCGAATTTTCTTTTATCCAAAAGGAAAGGTTGAAAAGAACAGGAAATACCTTTGAGATATTTTCTTGAGTTCGAGGGGTATATTATGTAAAGGGAAGGTATTAGGACCCTTTTCATCCGTAGTTATCTACAGGCTCTTAGTTGCTTGCTAGATCACTTTCTTTTGTTTGAAAATGTGCTTTGTGTGGTTTTTGAAAGTATTTTGAAAAGGCGCCATCGTTTAGGTAAACTTTGTAATAATTCTCGTTCGTAAGAATGTATACAAAGTGTTGATCTTTTGAAAATGTTTCAAGTTTGAAAGGTGTTTTTGAAAGTGTTGGTGTTTGTTTTGAAAATAGAAAGGATGTTTTGGTTTGAAAATGTGCAAGCAACTAGGAACATTCTACCTACTCAAAAGTCTTTCTTGTTTATTTCCTCTTTCTTTTGACGTTGTTATCTTACCATTGATTTAGTAAGAAACCCTATCTTTGGATGTAAAAGGGACGGGCATGGGTCATCGTATAGACATGATTAACAATGTTGTAAGATATCTTAGCATTTTCTTTAAGGGACTAAGATCATTTTTGAAAGGAAACTTAGATAGCATCGTCGAGAGACTATGATCTTGTATTTTTTGATTGCTTTTGCTAAGATACCCCACATGCATAATATGGCCATTTTCATAAGGCAACAAAGTGGATTTATCCTAAGCGTGAAAGTGTGCAAGTGTATTGATTTACATGCATTGTTTTGTCTTTGAATTATGGTTTGCTAATTTGTTGATTATGATATTTCCATACAAATCCTAATTTACTAGCATAAAGCATTAAATTGCGGAAAATAAAAATACTAAGCTATTACATCATTAGGGGAGGGAGTGTACAAATTTACAAATGGTGAAACTACAAGAAAATTAAATCTAAATAATTATTACAACCATATTGAATATTGTACAAGAATTGAATAAAAGTGTACAAATGCAAATGAAAAAGAAATATGATTTTTTGTTTGGTTTTCATGAAAAGGTTTTAACCTAAACCTAATTAAAAAAAATGATTAATGAAAATTAAATAAAATTAACTTAAACTAAATAAGAAAATAAATTAACTAAAAAAAGATTTTTAAGGATTTTATTTATGAAAAGGTTTTAAATTAATAAAAATAATATGAATATTAATTAATTAAAAGAAACCTAAGTTCTAAATTAATTTTAATTGCAAGTAAATAATATAATAGTTAATCCTAAACCTCAACATAAATTATTAAGAAATAAATTAATTTATTAAGAAAATGTTTTTGTTCTTTTAGTTTTATAAAACAAATAAACTAAATAAGTTTAAAAATAATAAATAAAATATTTTTGGATTTTTATTAATAACAATAAAAATAATATTATTATTATTAATAATAATAATAATAATAAAGGAAAAAGAATTAAAATAAAATAAGAAAAAGAAAATAATAATGAAAGTTGGGCCAGGGGGTGCTGAAGTAAGGTAGGGAGTTAGAAGCCAGCAAAAAGAACAAAGGTCCAATGTGGAGGACCAGACGTGCTGTTTGGAAACAAAAAAAAAGAGTGAAAATGTGGAAAATGGACAAAAGGTAGCGTGCTGGGTGTTGAATCCACGCCCTCTTGGTTACCAGTGCGATGCCTTACCACTGAGGTGGCTATACATTCGTTTACTTATATCAAACCATAAATATATATTACAAATCAAGTCCATGGCCTGAACTTCATCTTCAACCTCATGCCCAGCCAGAGTACCTGTAACTTCTTCATCTCTCAACAAAAATGAAAAGTACAAATATGAAAGTTGTGGCATTTCTTCCCACGAATCCAACCATATAAATAACTAAAGCTAAAAGTCAAAGATGAGTGACAATTTATCTGGCCCTAATTTAAAACCTAAAAATTTCAGAAACTTCAACTCCAAAATTCTCTAAGCTCAGGCCATATAAATGCAAATTATGGATATGTACAGCTTCGTGGCAATGAGGTCTACATTTTATCTTTGAAAATGAAAGCTTAACAATGCCTATATGAGGAGTTCAAAAATCAGAAAACTCACCTTGCAAGAGGGTATCGTGTTTTGAGTTGGAGCAGCTTTCAATGAGTTCTAGTGATTGGGTTAGCTTTCTCAAGTTCCCGGGAAGCTAATGTGATGCTTGGCTTGAGCTGAAAGAGGCTGAGGAGTTCTTGAGAAGTCCACTTGCAATGCTCTGTTTTTGAGTTTGGACAATGGTGGAAATGGAGTTACAGAACTGTAACAGGTATTGGGATGAGTTGTGGATGATGTTTATGAACTTTTGGAATGGTTTGGAGAAGAAACGTCTGAGTAACTTGAGAGATGGGAGTGTAAGGTCAGTTTCTGCACAAAAATGGAGTTTTGTGTGCAATCTGAGTTTGTGAGGGTTTGAGTGAGTTTAAGGGCTTGTACATGCGTGGGTTATCTTGCAAATAGTGTATGTATTTATAGGCAAGAGCTTTTGTGTTCTACAACACGTCAGAATTTGAATTCACATGTTGTAAAACCTTTACTTGTTTTTGAAGCAAAAATGAAAAACATTTTCCCAAAGCTTGCACCATGCTATTGTAGAGTGGTTGAACTTTAAACACGCTTATTTCTGACTTGTAGGTGTTATTTGTGCATAAGGATCCATTGAGAGGCTCAAGAAGGGTTTACATTTGCAAAAGCATGCTTTTCCAAAATGGAAGTCTTGCCTTTCTTCCAAAAATGGCAAGTTAACTTAGACAAAGCTTGGATTTAATGGATAATAGTCATAAAGTTTGTGTAATATTCTGATTAAGGATAGATACACAAGTTAGAGGGCCTTAAAAGTGGGATTATGCAGCATGGCTATGGATTTGGTTCATTGTGCATCACAAATTTTGCCTTGCAAAACAACTCGAAACCCTAACTTCTGGCCTTCAATTCTCCTTGCTCAGAAATGATCTCAAGGAGTTATTGGGCATTTTAGAAAGATTTTAATGTGCTCTATAACCCCTCTTTGAATTAATTTTGCAAAATCCAAATGAAACTATGTGAAAATTGGCCCAGAAGTTAGGTCAAAATCTTGACCAAAATGCTCAAAATTTCACTAAGTGTTTTAGTTTCATGACCATGATTTCATGGATTAATAACTTGAGATCCAAGAATTTTTAGGAGGAGTTGTGTAAATCAATGTTTTAAATCTCATTGATATCTAAAACTTTCATGTTGAAAGTTTCTTTTGAATCATCTTGCATCATGGTAAAAAATTGGCTCAAAGTTATGAAAAAATATGAAAATTTCAACACTTAGAAAAATTTCTATGTTTGGAAACTTTGACTTTTCAAAATGAAATCTTGACTTTATGATTTATTGATGAACAAGTTTCATATTTTGACATGTTTTGATGAATTGTGATCTTTGACACTTGATTTTGTCCCAAAAGTCAAAGTTTGACTTTTCAGTGTATAGTTGACTTTTGATTAGTTGACTGAAAATCAACTATCAATCAATTGATCTTGAGGGAAGTTTTGAATCATACCATTAGGTCAAAATTATGCATTTGAAACCTTGAGATCATGTCTCAAACCAAATAACCATTTGCTAGGTCAAAAATCATAAATTGCCCTTTCTCAATCAAAACCCTAATTTTAACCAATTTTCCCTTTTGATCATCTGATCAAATTTCTTGAGGAATTATGGTCCAAACTTGATCAAATGAAATATAGGAGTTCACAATGTTGATATGGATAAAAAATTATGAAGTTTGACTGTAAATTGACCACCGTTGACTTTTCCCCAATACAGTTGACTTTTAGGTCAAGTGATCAATTGACTGAGCAAAAATGTGCTCCAAGACTTGATACTTGACATGAGAAATCTTGAGGGTCCAAAATGATCCATTAAAGTCATATGAGGAATTAAAAGTTCAATTATCCTTGTGCAATCTCAAACCCTAATTTTAGTCATCAGTGCTTAAGGAGGTGTCTTGAGCTGATCAACCCTTGTGCAGTCTTGAACCAAAGGAGATCTTGTGAGAAAATACTTGATAAATGAGAGGGAAAATTTTGGGGTACAACAACTTCCCCTATTAAATATTCTTAAAAACCTGAAGAGATATATTGGCGGATCCGCCATTCGTGACGTGAAGGTGGAAGATGATTGAACACTAGAGTGCCTAGAAATTTGCACTCGAAGATGAATTGGGAATGGGCTTATAGATGCCATTTGGAGGAATGATGGAGATTTGTCAGAGATGGGCTTGTAGATGCCATCCAAAGGTGACTGTTGACATAAAATGGTTTAAGTATGAACTTGATTTCACTGAAAACGAATCAGAATAAATCTTTGGAGCGATTTGTCTGAAACTAGCAGAAGTCTTGTATGTTGTTTGACTGGGAAGAATCATAATAAATCTTGGAGAGATTTATCTGAACCAGAAATGTTCATTTGGAAAGTAATCAGGGTCAACCGTTGAGAGGTTTAAATTGAACCAAAAGAGGTCTTGAATATTCTTTAACTAGAAAGAATGAGAGTAGATCTTTTGAGAGAATTATCTGAAGAAGAGAAAGCGCCTGCGGGAAAGAATCAGAATAAACTGTTGAGAGACTTAAAATCAACCGACATGGGTCTGGAGAAGAATCAAAATAAATTGTTGAGAGATTTATCTGAACCAAAGAAAACGTATGTGGGGAAGAATCAGAATAAACCATTGAGAGATTTAAACTGAACCAGAAGGGATCTGGAGAAGAATCAGAATAAATCATTGAGAGATTTATCTGAACCAGTAAAAACGTCTGTGAGAAAGAACCAGAGTAAACCGTTAAGAGATTTAAAGTGAACGGGCAAGGATCTGGAGAAGAATCAGAATAAATCGTTGAGAGATTTATTTGAACCAGAGAAAATGTTTGCGGGAAAGAATCAGAATAAATCGTTAAGAGATTTAAACTGAACCAGCAGGGGTCTGGAGGAAATATTTGTTATGTAGATGGTTGACCAGTCCTTTCTCGGGAATTGATCTATAATTGACTTGTTGAAAATTTGACAATAATTTTCTGTTGATTGATTTTTTTCCCGAAAAGGTGAAAGGTTAGTTGCACGCAATACCATGATGTATGAAATGCATGGTATAATGTTGTTTCTCAAAATAAATGAGATCGCGCTGTATGTATATGTGTTGTCAATGCTATGACGTATGGATGTAATGTATGGACATGTTAATTGTTATGCCACTGTGTTGTTGGAGTCGGGGAAAATAAATCCCTGAGTGCCGCTGGGAATGAGGAGTGTAAGTCTTCATATTTTGAAGTTGAAGTGTTGATGAGTTTCCATTTGTTAGAGAAATAAACTTTGTTGTGTAAGGGAAATGTCGTGCATTGTTTGTGGACCTCATGAAATCCTGCTGGGGAATCCCGAGAAACTGGGCGACTTTCACTGGGGAACCTTTGGAGCGGTAACTGGAAGTTTTTTTCCATCGGGGATGCGGGAGAACTTGATACCATTAGGCTGCATACTGGAGATACATTAGCGATCTTATAGTGGGATGTCTCGTTTTCCGCTCTTGCTGAAAAAGTACATGCGGGAAATTTTATGGAATAGTCTAAAGATATTATCCTATTTATTAAAGCCATTAGTGATTGTCTTTCTATTTTCAGTGCTCCCTTTTTTTTCCCTCATTTTTAAACAGTGATCACGTTCAAATGCATATGTTCAAAAATAATCATTGGACGTTTTTGCAAACAAAATAAAGGAAATAAAAGAAAAACAGATAGTTTTGTACTTTCAAAGGAATATCTTTGTATTAACTTGAATAAGTATTTTTTGTACAACGAGATTAACATCCTAGTAAGGGAATGTCGTCGTAGAAAATGAAAATTGATACAAAGAAAATATAGTTATGTGAAATAATCCCATGAGGTTCCCATTCCGCTATAGCCTTCATGTCTCTGAGCGTCTCGTCCACTTGCTGCTTTGTCTGAAGCTGATTGGATTGATTAGAACCGTTTGAGCTTGTCAGTCGATACTAAAGGTTGTCTGTAAGGTGATCCAACGAGACATAGTCATACACCTTAATTCCCTAACTTTTGCATGGACCGCCCTTTCGGTTTTTCAGTCCACCGGGATACCCTTTTTTGCCCAAGTCGCCCTTTCGGGTTTTCAGCTTGCCGGGTGTACAATTTTTTTTTTGTATTTTATCCCTAATTTTTGCCCGAACATTTTTGGTTCGCCGGGATGCCCTAATTTTTTCCTAGTCCAATCGACCTAGCAGGTCTTTATTCATGTGTAGTATTTTTTGACTATGTCCGCATTTACAGGGTGTGAAGGTCGTCTCCATCCATAGCGGTTAAGATCATTGCTCCACCAGAGAAAATGCTTTCGATCACAAATGGTCCTTCGTATGTAAGAGTCCATTTTCCCCTGGGATCACCTTATGGCAATATGATACGCTTGATTACCAAGTCACCAACCCAATATACCTGACGTCTGACCTTCTTGTTAAAAGCTTTGATCATACGTTTTCGGTACATCTGACCATGACAGACAACCGTAAGCCTCTTCTCATCAATCAAATTCAACTGGTCAAGTAGAGTTTGAATCCATTCATCTTCATTCAGCCCTGCATCCTTTATTATTCTTAGAGAAGGTATTTGGACTTAAATTGGTAGAACAACTTCCATGTCATATACCAAGGAGAAAGGAGTTTCCCCTGTTGATGTGCGCGCCATGGTACGGTAACCGTGGAGAGCGAATGGTAACATCTCATGCCAGTCCTTGTAGGACACTTATTTTTTGTATGATCTTCTTGATGTTCTTATTTGCGGCTTCGACAACACAATTCATCTTTGGCCGATAAGGAGAAGAATTATGGTTCTGGATCTTGAATTGCACGCATAGTGTGGTGATCATAGTATTGTTGTGATTCATAACATTGTCTGTGATGATTCTCTCTGGGATACCGTACCGAAAGATGAGATTCTATTTGATGAATCAGGCCACAAAGTTCTTGGTAACAGAAGCGAAAGAGGCTGCCTCAACCCACTTCGTGAAGTAGTCAATGGCCACCAAGATGAAGCGGTGTCCATTAGAAGCTGTAGGTTTGACTTCTCCAATCATGTCGATGCCCCACATCGCGAATGGCCAGGCAGAAGTCTGGACGTTTAGAGAAACTGGAGGCACATGTACTTTGTCAGCATAGATCTGACACTTGTGACAGGTTCTCGAATGCTGATGGCAATCTGCTTCCATGGTAGACCAGTAGTACCCCACCCGTAGGATCTTTTTAACCATCGTATTCCCACCATAATGGGTGCCAAAAGTTCCTTCATGTAGATCAGCCATGATCTTGTCTGCCTCAACCTTGTCTACGCAACGAAGCAAAGTAGAGTCGTGGTTGCGCTTGTAAAGAATGCCATTACTAAGGAAGAACTTAGCAGAGAATCTTCTCAAGAACTTCTTATCATTGACTGAAGCTCCCTCCGGATACTCTTGGGCTTAGATATACCTCTTAACTTCATGGAACCAAGGCTTTTCCACTACCTCTTCAGTATCGATCTCGTAATAGTAAGCTGGTTCATCCATCCGCTCAATGGTGATCTGGGGAGCCTCGTTACCCCACTTGAGTTTAAACATGGATGACAGTGGCTAGCGCGTCCGCTAGTTGATTTTCCTCTCGTGGAAAATTCTCAAAGGTAATTTCCTCGAAATGTAGGATTAATGTCAACACATGTTCTTTGTAGGGGATGAGATTAGGGTGCTTCATGTCCCATTCTCCTTTGATATGACTGATGACTAAGGCTGAATCTCCGGATACCTTTAAGGACTTGATTCCCAAATCTATGGCGGCTTTGAGACCCATAATACATGCTTCATATTCTGCCATATTATTGGTATAGTTGAAACAAAGTCTTGTAGTGAAGGGAGTAGGACATCCTTCAGGGGATATGATTACAGCACCTATGCAATTTTTGAGTGCGTTGAAGACTCCATCAAAAATCAAGGTCCATCGGGATCCTTGTTTAGGTCTGTCATATGGTCTGAGTTCTTCATAATTGTTTACCAACATGATGTCTTCATTCACAAACTCGAATTTCATGGCCTGGTAGTCATCCACAGCCTGATGAGCAAGGTGATCGGCTAGCACACTGCCCTTTATTGCTTTTTGCGTAGTGTACTAAATGTCATATTTAGTCAGGATCATCTGCCATCTTGTTATTCTTCCAGAGAGGGCGGGCTTCTCGAATATGTATTTAATTGGATCCATCTTGGATATCAATAAGGTAGTATGGGTCAACATATACTGTCTTAGCCGGCGAGCAGCCCATGCCAGAGCATAGCAAGTTTTCTCGAGCAATGAATATCTGGTTTCATAGTCGGTAAACTTTTTGCTCAGGTAGTATATTGCATGCTCTTTTCAGCCAGACTCATCATGCTGCCCCAACATACACCCCATTGAATTTTCCAAGATAGTTAGATACATGATCAAATATCTTCCCTCGACTGGCAGCATCAAAACAGGAGGCTCTCGAAGGTACTCTTTGATCTTGTCGAAGGCAGATTGGCATTCATCATTCCATTAGACTACTTGATCTTTCTTCAGTAATTTGAAGATTGGTTCACAAGTAGCGGTTAGGTGAGAAATGAATCTGGCGATGTAGTTTAGCCATCCTAAGAATCCTCTGAATTCCTTCTCGGTGCGAGGAGAAGGCATTTCTTAAATTTCTTTTACCTTTGCAGGATCCACTTCGATACCTTTACCACTGACGATGAAGCCTAGGAGTTTACTTAACCTCACTCTAAATGTGCATTTACTCGGGTTCAACCTTAGCTTGTATTTTTTTAACCTTTCAAACAATTTCTGTAAATGGTCAAGATGTTCCTCTTCAGTTTGAGATCTGGATATCATGTCATCCACATAGACCACTATTTCATGATAGATCATGTCGTGAAATAGAGCTACCATGGCGCGCTGATAAGTTGCCCCAACATTTTTCAACCCGAATGGCATAACTTTGTAACAGAATGTGCCCAATTGTATGACGAAGGTTGTTTTCTCCATGTCCTCAAGTTCCATTTTTATTTGATTATAGCTTGAGAAACCATCCATAAATGAGAACTCTTCATGCTATGCAGTATTGTCAACCAGAATATCGATATGGGGAAGCGGGAAATCATCCTTAGGTCTTTCCCTATTTAAATCTCTGTAATCCACACACATGCGTACCTTACCATCCTTTTTAGGCACTGGAACAACATTTACGACCCATTATGGATAGGAGGTGACGGCTAAGAATCCAGTGTTGTATTGTTTCATGACTTCAGTCTTGATCTTCTCTGACATGTTTGGCCGCATGCGACGGACTTTCTGTTTTACCAGAGGGAAGTCTTCTTTTTTCGGTAGACAATGGACCACGATATCAGCGTCAAGTCCTGGCATGTCTTCGTATGACCAATCAAAGACCTCAACATAGTCATGTAGTAACTGAGTTAAGCGCTTCTTGACACTGGGTTCCAGATTGGCACCTACCTTGACTTCTTTCTTGTCCTCTTCAGTACCTAAGTTAACTGTGTCAACCAGTTCTTCGTGGGGCTGTATGGTCCTTTCTTCCTATTATAGTAACCTGGCTAGTTCCCCTGGCACTTCACAATCTTCCTCACCTTCGTCTTCGGCTTGATAGATCGTATTTTCAAAGTCACAATAGGCCATAGAAGAATCGTTACCCATGGGATCCTAAGTGGATGTGGATCTGCATTTTGATATGTGAGTGTGTGTAAGAGCATAACTATCTTTGAAAGAAATAAAAATGTAGAAAAATAAGAACAAAGAGCATAAAATTTGCATGCGAAAACATCCATGATTCATTGATGACATATAAAAATGAGGTAACAACACTTACAAATGGACTGTTGTGCCTCGGGTAAGCCACAAGGTTTTAAAAGTCTAAATTGTTTAATTATTAAAAGTCTGACAAAATTTTAAAGACAATTACTGTTGGATAAAAGTAATATGGACAAATTCTTTGGCTTCCCAGTTGTTGAGTCCTCCGCTGATAGTTGGAAAAATCCATTCTTCCAGGTCACATATGTCATCACTATCCTCCACTGTGTTGACTCCATGATTGTTGATCCGTAAAGGTGGTCCCCCGGCACGAGCACGACGAGCAACTTTCTGGGATCCTGAAGTAAAACCCAAACCAAATTTGTCAGACTTGTAGGGAATATCTGGGAGTTGGCCCCAAATAGTACACCTACCTTCTTCGACTAATGCCTTGACATCTTTTAGAGAAGCCATCTTCAGCGGAGGTCTGGTAATCTTCGGAACTTTGGAAACAGTCTTGGTTACCGCAACTGTTTGTGGGACTTCCTCAAAATGTTGACACAGAGTTTCGATGAATTCACCATCCATTTCCACATATCTGAAGGAGTTCAGGTGACTGACCATATATTCCTCCTCTCCATGGACAATGGTGATTTTTCCCTTGGTTGGGTATTTCAACATCTGATGTAATGTAGAGGTGACGGCACCAGTGTTATGAATCCAAGGTCGGCCCAATAAACAGGAATAGGAAGGGCGAATATCCATCACATAGAAAGTTGAATCAAAGGTTTGAGTTCCAACTTTAATGGGGATGTCCACCTCCCCGTGCACCATTCTCTTTGAACCGTCGAAGGCCCTTACTACTATGTTGCTGGGTTTTAAGGTCAAACCTTCACAGTCTAGTCTATCCAGAGCCTTCTTAGGCAGCACATTCAATGATGAACAAGTATCTACCAGGACATGGGCCAAAGTAGTTCCCCTGCATTCGACAGAGACATGCAACGCTTCGTTGTGTTTCCTCCGTCTAGGTGTCAGGTCAGCATCAGAAAAGCCCAAACCGTTATCAGCGGTCAAACTGGCCACACAATCTTCAAATTCGTCTGCAGAGGTTTCCTGTGGCACATGGTAGTTTTAAGGAATTTCACCAAGGCCTTCGCATGAGATTCAGAGCACAACAGTAAAGCTATCATAGAAATCTTTGAAGGGGTCTTCCCTAGCTGTTCGACTACATTGTAGTCGTTTCTCTTTATGATTTTCAAAATTTCTTCCATCTCCTTCTTGGAAGCCTCTGGGATAGATACTAATTGCACCTTCCTCCAGACAGATTCAACCAAAATTCCTTTGCCCCGAGTCTCGGTCGACTACGCGATAGGGGTGTCAGCAAGGGTAACCACAGGAATTGTAGTAGTAGTATCAACAGGAATAAAAGCAGGGATGATCACCGGACTGATAACAGTTTTCGGAGGAGCAATCTCAGGGGAGAACACCCTTCCACTTCTGGTTATTTTGTTGGTTCCCACAATGTTGCCGATGTCGGGGTCATCCCTCTCAAAAACCGAGTCTTCATCAGCCAGCCAATCTTGCTTGACGTCGTGGTAGTAGACGTCACCCCCATAGTTCCAGGGACAATTTTATCTGAGGAGTATGGGATTGGCCCTGGAATAGTAATTATCAGTGGAGTCACCTTCGGAACAGATGTAATCCTGACGGGTCTTTTGGTGGAGACCCTGGGAGGATTGGCGGAAATGGTTACTATTGAAACATCCTTGTAAGAAATGGTTGGAATGGGATTCTTCTCAAACAAAATCTCTTTGTCATCCATCAGGCGTTGGACACCTGCTTTCAATAAATGACAACCAGTTGGTAGGGATAAACAGAGGTGGCAGCCTTCACCACAGCCCAGAAATAAATCGACCTTCAACAGGATCCTCTTGATGGTCAGGAGAGGAGTAACAAGCTCATCAAAAAAATTAACAAACACATCATTTTCAACAGTATTAGCATCACTGTCGTGCTTGGGCATAGGAGCAGTGATAACATTTGGGATCTCAGGAGCGTCAAATTCAATTTCTTTTTCCTCGAGAAGGTCTTGCGCCTTGTTTTTCAAAGCCCAACAGTCGTTTGTATCATGACCTGGACTTTTTGAATTGTAAGCACAATGGGCGTTTGGGTTGTAATGGGGAGAGGCAGTGTTGGGATTCCTCAGAGCTTCCCGCAAGGTTACCAGATTAGATCTCAACAAATGTGGCAAGACTTGAGACAATGTCATATTTATCCGGGTAAATTGTCTTACCAGTCTTTCTATTCTAGGCTGGTTGTTCCTTTATTGAGTAGGTCCAGGCTTAGGGATCATGACGGCCCCTACCGTTGGACGGTGTTCAGTTCTGTCCTAATTCCTTTGATTGTACACAACACCAACCTCTTTCTTCCCAGTGAATGGTTTTCTCACGACACTGGAGGATGTGTCCTTTTGGATCTTCCCACTCTTAATCCTAGCTTCTACTCTCTCCCCGGTCAAGATTAATTCGGTGAAGTCGGCTGAGGAGCTTCCAATTAGATGATTAAAGAAAGGACCAGACAGGGTACCCAGAAACATGTCCACTAGCTCCCTGTCAGACAGGGGAGGCTGGACTCTTCCTGCTAAGTCCCTCCACTTCTGAGCATAGTCTTTGAAACCCTCGCTCAAACCCATAGCCAGACTTTGGAGTTGAGTACGGGTGGGAGCAAGGTCTGCATTATACTGATACTGCTTATAAAAAGCAGCGGCCATATCTTCCCAATTATGGATATTGGCCTTCTCCAGTTGATAGAAATAGTCTAGTTGAGTCCCGATAGACTATCCTGAAAGAAGTGGACCCATAAATCTTTGTCATCAGTGTGAGGCTATATCTTCCTCACATAAGATCGGAGGTGCATCTTGGGACACGAAACCTCGTCGTACTTATCAAACACTGGTGCCTTGAACTTTGGTGGAATAACAATCCTAGACACCAAACCCAGCTCTTCGAAGTCCAGCCCGAGCACTTTCTGAATCTCCATTGCACTTAGACGCTCTTCCAGCTGCTTGTACTTCTCATCAGCTGGAGGATATTGCTCTTCAGAGTAATCATCCTCTTCTTCCTCTTCAGATTCTGGATGGTCAGTCACTTCCTTGTTTTTCCCTTCTTAATTGTCCACTTCACCTGATGATGTTGCAAACTCTAGGGTCCGCCTGGCTGGCCCTTGGAACCTTCTTCCCAGATTCAAAACACCAGTTGATTTCTTCGCCTTCTTCTTCTTTTCTTTGATCATCAAAGTTTTCAAATCCTCTTGTCCTTTTTCTATAGTCAAGAACATTTGTTGAAACTGAAAGTTCTGCGCCTGAAGATCTTTTACTGTCTGTCCAATATCCATCTCACTGAAATAAACAGTAGAAAGATAAGGAGACCTGTTGTAAGAAACCTGTTTGTGTTATGATGAATGAAGATTCATATGAAATTATTTCAAGGAAATTAGAGATTTAAATTTGCTTTAGATAAAAAGGAACACACGTTATATTAATAAATCAAAGTTTGAGTACATCATGCCTCTTTGGGCTTAGAAAGAAATACAAAAACTCTAATATAAAAAAGTTGAACGTGTCCTCTTTGGTGCAATGTAGGCTTCCAGACTCCGCTCTTCATGAAGCTTCTTGGTGAGTTCCAAAACTTTCTTCTCGTTGGCGTAAAATTGGGCCTCGAAAGTGTCTCGCTTCCTCTTTAGCTATATCCAATCCCTTTGCAAGTCTTCGAGAGAGGTGGGCATGTTAGGATGAAGGATAGTGTATGGGACATCTCCTTCCACAACAGGCTCAATGATAACCGGGAGAATGGAGCAGTAAGGCATCATAAGACTTTGAGCACGGGCTTGTACCCATTTGAGATAAGGCTCAAGAAGGATGGAATTCTTGTGCCCCAATGTCTTGCTATCTATCTTTTTCAACATCCTCCAAGCTCGGATAAACCTCTGGCGGTAACCTTGATCGTCACTCTCGTAATCAAATACCAACCCTTGAATAAGCATCTCATGTGGGCCATCCCTTCGGGCGTAACCAAACTGTCATAAGGCTAAGCAGGGGTTGTAAGTGATACATCCTCTAATTCCAAGTAAGGGGACATTAGGGAATTCTCCATAACGGTCGATGATAGTAACATTCTCCAAAGATCGGGAACACCAATGAATATCTAAATGTCTGAGCGTCATCAACCTATGTGACCACTTTGAACCATGCTCGTTCTTCAATACAGATTGGGGAAGATGATAAATAAACCATCTTTCCAAGAGAGGAGTACAACACATGAGGATACCTCTTTTCCTCATAGTGCGAGATTGAAAATAATGTAGGATGTCTCCTAACAAAGTAGGCACCGGGTTACGAGACATGAAGATTTTAACGGCATTTACATCTTTGAGTTGGTCAGGATTTGGAAACAAAACCATCCCATAGATGATAAGGGCCACAATTTCCTCAAAAGCTTTCAAGTACAAGGAGTTCCAACATTCTTGAGCTTTCTCAAACAAGAACTTGGCTAAGAAACCTTTGACACCACTCCTTGTTTCCCAATTAGTTGTGACATCATATTGTTGCAAGTGTAGGGCTTGAGCAATCTCTTCTGGTTTTTGATCTCTTTCTGTACTGTTGAAGGGTAGTTGATTGAGAATGGGAATCCTCGAGAGTTTGGAGAATTCTTCCAAAGTTGGCACAAGTTGATAATTGGGAAATGTGAAGCAATGGTGTAGAGGTTCAAGGAATTAGAAGAGAACCTTCATCATATCTTCATTAGTGTTGGAGGTAACCAAGTTTAGGAGGCGACCATGTCTTTCGGTAAATGGAGAATTCTAAGGAACCCTTGATGCTAACTCTTTAAGTTGAGGAGGGATCCTTACGAGATTGACTTGAATGGTTTTCCTGCGAATAGAATCCATGTCCTATAAAACAGAACAAAGATAAATCCTAAAAATGCTTGAAATGGTTAGTGAGTATGAGTATGATGTTATGATGTTTATGATGTTATATACAAGTAAATATATACAAACAAAACAAACAAGTCCTTAGGTTTAGGCTTTCATGGAGTCTCATAGGTAAGTACCCTCTTGAAGTTTAGTTGGCTCAAACCTGTCATAGCAATAGTAACCGGGTTCTAAGGGAGCTCAATATCACTGGTTTGTCTTCTCGGGCATTGTTTCTGCGTAAGCCTCTTTAATGGCGACCAAAATATCCCAAAAAGCCAAACCTCAATGAGTGTAGTATCGAGGATCTACCAACTTTAGATTGCGCCAAAGTCGGTCATCTCACTACGTCCTAATGGCCAAGTTGGTCAAGTAAAGGTTCTAAAAGTCAGTTAGTGCTTCATGACATCACTCAACGGCCCCGTATTCTCCTTGACAACTCAAGGGCTACCGGTACCCACACATATGTCACACTAACATAGCTATTTCTTAGACCATGTCAGTATACCCCGTACAGTTTCCACAATGTATTGCTACTTACCTATAAGGTATCCCAAATCCGGGTAGAGGATTTAAAACCCAAACAAATAACCAAAATGTAAAGCAAACAAATCAAACAATGAAAGCAAGTAAATGTGATCTAGCGCTAAGGTAACCCCACTTTTAAAATTTCCTCAGTAGAGTCGCCAGTTCTATAACACGATGGGAGAACTGACTTGGTTGTTTTGCGTTTGATTGCAAATGCTGCGGTTAGCAAGAGTCACCACCGACTTTTCTTTCATCCAAAAGGAAAGGTTGAAAAGAACAGGAAATACCTTTGAGATGTTTTCTTGAGTTCAGGGGGCAGATTATGAAAAAGGAAGGTATTAACACCCTTTACATCTGTAGTTATCTACGGGCTCTTAGTTGCTTGCTAGATCACTTGCTTTTTTTTGAAAATGTGCTTTGTGTGGTTTTTGAAAGTATTTTGAAAAGGCGCCATCGTTTAGGTAAACTTTGTAATAATTCTCGTTCGTAAGAATGTATACAAAGTGTTGATATTTTGAAAACGTTTCAAGTTTGAAAGGTGTTTTTGAAAGTGTTGGTGTTTGTTTTGAAAATAGCAAGGATGTTTTGGTTTGAAAATGAGCAAGCAACTAGAAACATTCTACCTACTCAAAAGTCTTTCTTGTTTATTTCCACTTTCCTTTGATGTTGTTATCTTACCATTGATTTGGTAAGAAACCCTATCTTTGGATGTAAAATGGATGAGCATGGGTCATTGTATAGCCATGATTAGCAATGTTGTAAGATATCTTAGCATTTTCTGTAAGGGACTAAGATCATTTTTGAAAGGAAACTTTGATAGCGTCGTCGAGAGACTATGATCTTGTATTTTTTTATTGCTTTTGTTAAGATACCCCACATGCATAATATGACCATTTTCATAAGGCAACAAAGTGGATTTACCCTAAGTGTGTAAGTGGGCAAGTGTATTGATTTACATGCATTATTTTGTCTTTGAATTAGGGTTTGCTAATTTGTTGATTTTAATCTTTCCATACAAACCCTAATTTACTAGCATAAAGCATTAAATTGCGGAAAATAAAAATACTAACCTATTACATCATTAGGGGAGGGGGTGTACAAATTTATAAATGAGAAAATTGCAAGAAAATTAAATCTAAATATTTATTACAACCATATTGAATATTGTACAAGAATTGAATAAAAGTGTACAATGCAAATGAAAAAGAAATATGATTTTTTGTTTGGTTTTCATGAAAAGGTTTTAAGCTAAACCGAATTAAGAAAAATGATTAATGAAAATTAACTTAAACTAAATAAGAAAAGAAATTAACTAAAAAAAGATTTTTTAGGGTTTTATTTATGAAAAGATTTTAAATTAATAAAAATAATATGAATATTAATTAATTTAAAGAAACCTAAGTTCTAAATTAATTTTAATTTCAAGAAAATAATATAATAGTTAATCCTAAACCTAAATATTAATTATTAAGAAAGAAATTAATTTATTAAGAAAATGTTTTTGTTCTTTTAGTTTTATAAAACAAATAAACTAAATAAGTGTAAAAATAATAAATAAAATATTTTTGGATTTTTATTAATAACAATAAAAATAATATTAATAATAATAATAATAACAATGAAGGAAAAATAAATAAAATAAAATAAGAAAAAGAAAATAATAATGAAAGTTGGGCCAGGGGGTGCTGAAGTAAGGCAAGGAGTTAGAAGCCAGCAAAAAGAACAAAAGCCCAATGTGGAGGCCCAGGCGTGCTGTTTGGAAACAACAACAAAAGAGTGAAAATGTGGAAAATGGACAAAAGGTAGCGCGTTGGGTGTTGAACCCACGTCCTATTGGTTACCAGCGCGCTGCGTTACCACTGGGGTGGCTATACATTAGTTTACTTATATCAAACCATAAATATATATTACAAATCAAGTCCATGGCCTGAACTTCAACTTCAACCTCACGCCTAGCCAGAGAATCTGTAACTTCTTCATCTCTCAACATAAATGGAAAGTACAAACATGAAAGTTGTGGAATTTCTTCCCACGAATCCAACCATATAAATAACTAAAGTTAAGAGTCTAAGATGAGTGAGAATTTTTGTAGCCCTAATTTAAAACCTAAAAATTTCAGAAACTTCAACTCCAAAATTCTCTAAGCTCAGGCCATATAAATGTAAACTATGGATATGTACAGCTTCATGGTAATGAGGTCTACATTTTATCTTTGAAAATGAAAGCTCAATAATACCTATATGAGGAGTTCAAAAATCATAAAACTCTCCTTGCAAGAGGGTATCGTGTTTTGAGTTGGAGCAACTTTCAATGAGTTCTAGTGATTGAGTTATCTTTCTCAAGTTCCCAGGAAGCTAATGTGATGTTTGGCTTGAGTTGAAAGTGGCTGAGGAGTTCTGGAGAAGTCCACTTGCAATGCTCTATTTTTGAATTTGGAAAATGGTGGAAATGGAGTTACAGAACTGTAACGGGTATTGGGATGAGTTGTGGATGATGTTTAGGAACTTTTGGAATGGTTTGGAGAGGAAACGCATGAGTAACTTGAGAGATGGGAGTGTAAGGCGAGTTTCTGCATAAAAATGGAGTTTTGTATGCAATCTGAGTTTGTGAGGGTTTGAGTGAGTTTAAGGGCTTGTACATGCGTGGGTTATCTTGCAAAATGTGTATGTATTTATAGGCAAGAGCTTTTGTGTTCTACAACAAGTCAGAATTTAAATTCACATGTTGTAAAACCTTTACTTGTTTTTGAAGCTAACATGACAACCATTTTCCCAAAGCTTGTACCATGCTATTGTAGAGTGGTTGAACTTTAAACAAACTTATTTCTGACTTGTAGGTGTTGTTTATGCATAAGGATCCATTGAGAGTCTCAAGAAGGGTTGACATTTGCAAAAGCATGCTTTTCCAAAATGGAAGTCTTGCCTTTCTTCCAAAAATGGCAAGTTAACTTAGACAAAGCTTAAATTTAATGGATAATAGCCATAAAGTTTGTGTAATCTTCTGATTAAGGATAGATACATAAGTTATAGGGTCTGAAAAGTGGGATTATGCAACATGGCTATGGATTTGGTTCATTGTGCATCACAAATTTTGCCTTGCAAAACAACTTGAAACCCTAACTTCTGGCCTTCGATTCTCCTTGCTCAGAAATGATCTCAAGGAGTTCTTTGAAATTTTAGAAAGCTTGTAATGTGATCTACAACCCCTATTTGAATTACTTTTGCAAAATCCAAATGGAACTATGTGAAACTTGGCCCAGAAGTTAGGTCAAAATCCTGACCAAAATGCTTAAAATTTCACTAAGTGTTTTAGTTTCATGACCATGATTTCATGGATTAATAACTTGAGATCCAAGCATTTTTATGAGGAGTTGTGTAAAGAAATTTTTTAGATCTCATTGAGATCTACGACTTTCATGTTGAAAGTTTCTTTTGAATCATCTTGCATCATGGTGAAAAATTGGCTCAAAGTTGTGAAAAAATATGAAGTTTTCAACACTTAGAAAAAATTTTAAGTTTGGAAACCTTGACTTTTCAAAATGAAATCTTGAATTTTTGATTTCTTGATGAAAAAGTTTCATATTTTGACATGTTTTGATGAATTGGGATCTTTGACACTTGATTTTGACCAAAAAGTCAAAGTTTGACTTTTCAGTATACAATTGACTTTTGATCAGTTGACTAAAAATCAACTATCAATCAATTAATATTGAGGGAAGTTTTGAGTCATACCATTAGGTCAAAATGATGAATTTGAAACCTTGAGATCATGTCTCAAACAAAATAACCATTTGCTAGCTTAAAAACCATAAATTGCCCTTTCTCAATTAAAACACTAATTTTGACCAATTTGCCCTTTTGATGATCTGAGCAAATTTCTTGAGGAATTATGGTCCAAACTTGATCAAATGACATATAGGAGTTCACAATGTTGATATGGATAAAACATTATGAAGTTTGACTGTAAATTGACAATAGTTGACTTTTTCCCCCAATACAGCTGACTTTTAGGTCAACTAATTAATTGACTGAGCAAAAATGTGATCCAAGACTTGAAACTTGACATGAGCAAACTTGAGGGTCCAAAATGATCCATGAAAGTCATATGAGGCATTAAAAGTTCAATTATCTTTGTGCAATCTCAAACCCTAATTTCAGTCATATGTGCTTAAGGAGGTATCTTGAGCTGATCGACCCTTGTGCAGTCTTGAACCAAAGGAGATCTTGTGAGAAAATACTTGATAAATGAGAGGGAAAATTTTGGGGTACAACACAATGATATTAAATATTATTCATCAAACAAAATAAAAAAAAGAAAAAGGGAAAGGGGACGAAAAGTCACATTGGATCGCATCCTCAAAATTCTTTCATCTTCAAGTTCAATCACTCATGTTGGTGGATTAAAGTACTAAATATGTCACTAATTCAAAGCACCAAGAATGAATTAAATAATTCACTCTTAGATAGATTTGAATTAATGAAAATTTATCCAACTTCATCTACACCCTAATTCCATTGAATTTGAAGAGAAATTTGACATTTAAAATTGTAATCCAAAGCAACAATCAAAAGAAAGGAGTAGAAAATAGAAAAGGAACCAAAATAGTCCAAAAAAAAAGAAAAAATGGCCATTCTGCTTGCAGGAAATCGATTTACCATGTAAGGAAATCGATTGTCTGAGCTGGATTTTCAAATAACTGGCGCTGGATGTAACACCCCGAATTAGTTAGAATTATTTTATTTAAAATAATTTGATGATGTGATGTATTTATATGAGTTGGTAGATTTTATAATGTGTTATGATGCAAAATGCAGGAATTAGAGGCTTTGGAAATTATAGAAGTGGGTATATAAGTTATAGTAATTATTAGAATTATTATTGTTATTATTATTTTAATAGTAATAATAATATAGTTAGTAATTATATAAACTAGAATTATTAAATAAATAATTAAAAATAAGGAAGGGTAAGATGGGGATTATGATTTAGGGGTCTAAAGGCTATTATTGGGAAAAACAAGGAAGGAAAGTCCCAATTGTTATTCGATCATGAAAACCAGAGAAAAGAGAGAACGAGAAAAAGAGAAGAACACCAAGCTAGGGAAAGAAGATTGCATAGAACATTATCAACCAAGGTAAGAGTGGAGTTCTAACTCTATAAGGGATTGTATTATGATGGGTTATGGTAGAGTTAGGTTGCATAATTGTGTAATCATCCTTATGAAAATTTGGGGTTTGTATGATTTGTATGTGTGATGATGGATGATGATGAATCGGTGTGAAAATTTATCAATTTTGATGACGTAAAATTTCCCCAATTGATAGGTATAATTTAGGAATGTTTGGTAGAATCATCGTTACTAATTCATGTTGAAATTTGGTGAATTTTGGGTGTTTTGGGAAGGAAAACCGCAACCTGCATAATTGCAAAATTTTGAAAACAATAGCAGTGATAACCGGTTACCACTGGGGAGTAACCGGCTACCACGTGAAAATTGACAGGAAAGAGGCTACTGTGTTACGTAGTAACCGGTTACCATAATGCAGTAACCGGTTACGGCTGACAGATTTTTGAAAAACATAGCTACTGAATTGTGTAGTAACCAGTTACCGTAATGTAGTAACCGTCTATCACTGAAGGATTTTGCGTAGTTCACTACTATTTCATCCAGTAACCAGTTATCGTAATGTAGTAACCGGTTACCACTGTGATAGACAAAATTTTGAAAAATTGAAAACTCCATAACTTTTTACTTGGGTGTCCATTTGACGCGTCGTTCGAACCTATTACAAGATAAGAATATTTTCTACTCAATAAAAATGGTTTGAACACAATATGAAGTGATTTCCTGAATTTAATTTTATTTCGATGTTTTGTTGAAATTACGAATTTGTGAATATGACGATGAATATGAAGAAATTTCATGACATGGTGATGTTGCAACGATATATAAATAATGATGTGTAATTAGATATCTGTATTGGCTTGGTTGTTGATGTGTGTTGTGATGTTGCGTTTGTTGTCATACCATGTTAGTGTTGCATTCATGTTCATAAGTGACGATGTGGCCTTAATGGCAAGTGAGGGTGTGGCCTTAACAGCAAGTGACGGTGTAGCCTAAATGACAAGAGACATTGTTATGGTACCACGTGCATATATTTAGGGAAGTTGGTCTCATTGCATTATGTCGTTGTTGTTGAAGAGATATGTTGTTTGTTCAGGTGTGGTTGTTGAAATGGTGTTGCATATTTGTGTTGATACATGAAGTGTGAATGAATGATTATGTATGGTGTACCTTAATTGCTCATTATCATATATTCATTTATATTGTTATGATATCTCGCCCCTTCTATTTTAATATTGCCTCTTTGTGGGTAATACGCAGGTGACGAAGTTTAGAGTTGCTTGAGGTATGGAGTTGTGCCTCATAATTATGTAAATCGAGTCGAGTCTTGCTCTGATAACACCGGGGATGGACGTTGTTTTGCTTATTTAGTCATTGTTGTCTTTGAAAATTTATTAGAGTAACATAACTCCTTTATTTGATGAGATGTTGTTTGATGGATTGTTGGAGTTGTAAACCAATTATATTTTGGATTGTTTTCATTACATTAAAAAGGTGAAGTTGAATACCATCATGATTATGATGACGGTTCATCCAAAAAAATTTGTGTTACCTATCCATTTGTTAATGTTTGAGCGATTTTTGAGACGATGAAATGTGCCATCCTATTTTGATGAATGATTGGAAAATTTTAATTACTCTGATTTCATTTAATTATTCAACATGGAAAAATAGGGTGTTACAATTGGTATCAGAGCAGGTCGGTCCGTCCGGCTAGGTTGTTGAGTCATTAGCATAGTGTGACAATGGAATATTATTGATAATTGATATCTAACTGTTGTTTTATTTTGTGATGTGAATGAGAGTAATGGTTGGAAGAGGAAATGGTGCACTTGCTAATGCGTTTCAGGATTTGGCTCAGGCAATGTAGAATTAGCCTAATGCTGGTGGGAATGATGAAACTCGTGATTTAGAAACTTTCTAGAGAAATCATCCACCTATGTTCAAAGGGAAGCATGATCATAAAGGAGTGTAGGAGTTTCTCAAAGACATTGAAAGGATCTTCTGGGTCATGGACTGTTTTGATGCACGAAAAGTGAGTTTTGGTATGCATATGCTGGAAAGAGAGGCTGGTGACTAGTGTGTTGCTACTCGCCAGAGACTGGAAGGCACATGTGAGGTTATTACTTGGGTGTGTTTCATAGAGAATTCTTGGGGAAATATTACCCAGAGGATGTCTATGGAAAGAAGGAGATTGAATACTTGGAACTGAAACAAGGAAATTTATCGTTGAAAGTATGCTACCAAATTCATGGAGTTGGCAAACTTTTATTCTCACTAAAATGAGGAGACAACTGAATTTTATAAGTGCATGAAGTTTGAGAATGGCTTGCGTTATGAAATCAAGAAGGCCATTGGATATCAGAGAATCCGCAAGTTCCTTGACTTGGTGAATAGTTGCAGAATCTATGAAGAGAATAATAAGGCTCACTACAAGATTGTCTCTGAGAAGACAGGCAAGCAACAACAGAATTGTGGAATGCCTTACAATGCTCTAACTGGAAAAGGTAAGCAGAGAGTTACCGATGGTAGAAGGCCAAGTGGGGGAGATGCTCCCATAAACCTTAGGTGTTACAAATATGGAAGAACCGGGCATAAAAACAATGAATGCACAAGTGAATCTAAGAGGTGTTTTTGTTTTAGCAAGAGTGGTCATGAGGTAACTGAATGTGAACACAAGGCAATAATATGTTTCAATTGTGGCGAAGAAGGACATATCAGTACCTAGTTTCAGAAACCGAAGAAGGCTCAATCCGGAGGAAAGGTGTTTGCTTTAGCTGGGACTCAGACGTCTGGTAGATACCGCTTGATTAGAGGTATATGTTTCATTAATAGTACTCCTTTAATTACTATTATTGATATTGATGCTACTCATTGTTTTATTGTTGTTGATTGTGCTAAGAAGTTTGGTCTTGTATTATCTCCTATGAAAGGAGAAATGATTGTTGATACTCCAACTAAGGAATCAGTGACTACTTCTCTAGTGTTCTTGAAGTTTCCTTTGTCCATCTATGGTAGATACTTCCTTGTTTATATAATTTGTTTACTGTTGACTGGCCTGGATGTGATTTTAGGGATGAACTGGTTGGAATATAACTATGTTCATATTAACTTTTACAAAAAATAAGTGCAGTTTTCTACTCTTGACGAGGAAGAGGAAGTTGGATTCTTATCTTCTAGAGAATTGAAAGAGTTAATGTAGGATGAGGCTCAATTGTTTTCCTTGA
Organism: Vicia faba; assembly: GCA_948472305.1. NCBI lineage: Eukaryota > Viridiplantae > Streptophyta > Magnoliopsida > Fabales > Fabaceae > Vicia > Vicia faba. Next base: position 149,975 of record CATIWC010002270.1, on the reverse strand, counting down.
TAATGTTGTTATCTATTGAGAATCAAGCTATCATTGATGAGTTGCAGGTTGTGTGCGACTTTCCTGAAGTTTTTCCTGATGATATTCTAGATATGCCACCAGAAAGAGAAGTAGAATTTTCGGTTGACCTTGTACCTGGTACCAAGCCCATTTCTATGGAACCAAACAGGATGTTAGCGTCTGAATTATCAGACTTTAAGAAGTAATTAGAAGAGTTTCTTGAAAAGAAGTTTGTTAGGCCAAGTGTGTCGCCTTGGGGAGCTTCGATGTTGCTTGTGAAGAACAAAGATGGGAGTATGCATCCGTGTGTTGATTACCGACAGTTAAATAAAGTGACGATCAAAAATAGGCATCCACTTCCAACAATAGATTATTAGAACATAGTTTGATTCTATAACCCTTGTAAGATTTTTGATGATAACAAACACTCAAAGAACAATTATGCTCCCTAAAAAAGTATTTTGTTTTGCAGAGAAGTTCTGATGTAAGAATCACAGAAGATGAGCTAGATCGTTGTTCAAACTCTGATTATATACATCTTTTATAAAGAAGTTCTAAAGTTGTAACTTTTGAGATCCTAAACGCTGCAAAAGGAACTTCGTCATTCTGATCCATGCAGTTCTAGAAAGAAGTAACGTTAACATTCATTTTCTAAAGCAAGCATGTTTTGAAGCGTTACAACTCACTTGTGGCTATTCAAAAGTAACGGCTGAAAGAGGACAAGAATCTCTATTTTTTGAAATCTCTTTAATTACTATTTATCAACATTCCAAAAGCTCCCACATGCGTTACCTATATAAACAAAGCTTGAAGGTGAAATCGTTTACGATTTTTAGCACACAACAACCGAGTTATCTTCATCACCTTCAACGTATTGAATTTCACTTGTGTAAAACATCACTTGTGTAATACTGTTTTATTAGAAAACACATTTTGTACACTCTTTTAAATATTGTATTGTGTAATTCCTTGAGAAAATCAGGTTGTAGTTTAAACTCAAGAAGACTTTGACAGTTGTCATAGTAACTGTGTAATCAAGTTTGATTAGTGGATTAAGACCTCGTTGAGAGAGGCGAAATCATCTTGGTGGGTGGACTTGAGTAGTTTGAGTTTAAATGAACCAGGATAACCAACATGTTTTTTACTTTACGTTTTAAAAACCCCAATTCAACCCCCCCCCCCCCCCCCCCCCCCGCTTCCCTTCTTGTGTTTTTCATTCTTCAATTGGTATCAGAGTGTCTGGTTATGGGTATAAGCATTTAACCGTGTCAGAAAAAGATCCAAGCAAGAAAAACACTATGGTGGGACCAAGTCAGAATATCAACAATGATTACCATGATGAGAAAGACAGAATCATTGACAAACCTCCAATCTTTGATGGTGAAAACTTCGGTTACTGGAAAGACAGAATCGAAAGTTTCTTTCTAGCTCATGACGCTGATCTCTGGGATATGATGACTGATGGGTACATACATCTTGTTGATAAAAGCGGTCAGAAGATTGATAGAATAAGATTGACATATCATCAAAAGAGAGAATTCATAAATCATCACAAGGCCATAACTATTCTCTTGAGTGCTATCTCATACATAGAGTATGAGAAGATCACAAACAGAGAGTCAGTAAAACACATGTTTGACTCCTTGAGAATGACGCGTGAAGGCAACACACAAGTCAAAGAAACCAAATCTCTTGCGCTCATTCATAAGTATGAAGCTTTCAAAATCGAAGAAGATGAAACCATTGAAACAATGTTCTCAAGATTTCAAATTCTGGTTGCTAGGCTAAAAGTTCTGGATAAAGGATACTCAACTGCTGATCATGTAAAGAAGATCATCAGAAGTTTACCCAAGAAATGGAGACCCATGGTCACAGCTCTTAAACTAGCCAAAGATCTGAACAATATCTCTCTCGAAGAACTTGTCAGCTCCCTGGGAAGTCATGAGATAGATTTAGAAGAAGATGAGCCCCAGAAGCAAGGTAAGTCTTTAGCTCTTAAATCTAACAAAAAATATGAACCAAAAGTTTTATAGGCAAAAGAAGAAAACTCTGGTGGATCCTCATCAGAAGAAGACAAATTGTCTCTTCTCTCCAGAAGATTCAATCAGCTGTGGAAGCACGGGAAGAGGAAGTTCAGAACTTCCAGAAGGACAGGGAATCATTTTGAACCATCTTCTGGATACAGAAAATCAAGTAACCGAAACATTGTCTGTTACGAATGCAATGAATAAGGGCATTACAAAAGCAACTGTCCAAATCTTCAAAAAGAGAAATCGAAAAAGAAGTTCTTTAAGGAAAATAAGAAAAGCCTCATGGCAACATGGGATGACTCAGACTCTTCTGAAGTTGAAACAGAATCAGAAGATGAAAGAGCCAATATAGCCCTAATGGACAATGTGTCAAATGACAGTGGATCATCTGGATCAGAATCAGACTCAGAGGCAGAAGATGTATTCTCTAACTTTTCTAGATCTCAATTAGAAGAAAGTCTGTCAGAAATTCTTGAAAGATATCAGAAACTTTGAGTTATAAACAAGAACCTGAAAAAGGATATAGTTTCTGACTCTAAAGAAACTAAGAAACTGAGATTAGAAAACTCTGAGCTTAAAGAAACAATTTCTAAACTAGAAAATAAATTACAAACGGCTTAGAAAGAAATTGTCTCAGAAGTTCCTAGTAATTCTGATAAGATCATAAAGGAATATGATCATAGCTTTCAAAAATTTCTTGCTAAAAACATAGATAGAAGCAAGATGGCTTCAATGATCTATGGAGTTAGCAGAAATGGAAAAAAAGGAATAGGATACAAGGGTAAAGTATCTCAACCTAAGAAAGTCAAGGATATGGTTATAAAACACACACCTCTCTATTCTCACTTCACCTATGGGCACACACATGACATAAAGTATACCAGTAATTCTTTTTTCGCTAAACCAAAATTCAAACAGAATTTTGGTACCTCTAACAAACAAGGACCGAAAAAGATATGGGTACCTAAGGATAAAATTGTCTATGTTGAAGATGTCTTTAACAGCAAAATTGAAACACGAATCTTGGTACCTGGACTCTGGATGCTCTCGACACATGACGAGAATAAATCATATGTTCCAAAGCATGGATCTTAAATCTGGAGGCTACGTAGGTTTCAGAGGAAATCAGAAAGGGATGATTATTGGCTCTGGAACTATTGGTAAAAGTACACTTCCTTCTATAACTAATGATCTGTTAGTAGATGGATTAATGCATAACTTGTTATCCATAAGTCAATTAAGTGATAACAGTTATGATATAATCTTCAATCAAAAGTCCTGTAAAGCAGTTAGTCAGAAATATGGATCTATCATTTTTAATGGAAAGAGAAAGAACAACATTTACAAAATAAAACTTTCTGGACTAAAAAGTAAGAATGTAAAATGCCTATTGTCTGTTAATGATGAGAAATGGGTCTGGCACAAAATATTGGGGCATGTTAGTATGAGAAGAATATCTCAGATTAACAAACTCAATCTGGTCAGAGGACTTCCTAACCTAAAGTTCAACTCAGATGCTCTATGTGAAGCATGTCAAAAAGGCAAGTTTGCAAAACCTTCTTTCAAAACCAAAAATGTTGTTTCTACCTCTAGACGATTAGAACTTCTGCATATAGATCTATTTGGACCAGTGAAAATTGCATCCATTAGTGGCAAGAAGTATGGATTAGTGATCGTAGATGACTATAGCAGATGGACATGGGTAAAGTTCTTAAGACACAAGGACGAGTCACATTCTGTGTTCTTTGCCTTCTGTAACCAAGTCCAAAACGAAAAAAGTCTTAGAATTGTTAAAGTCAGAAGTGATCATGGTGGAGAATTTGAAAACAAAAAATTTGAACTATTTTTTAATGAGAATGGCTTCTCTCATGATTTCTCTTGTCCTAGAGCTCCTCAACAAAACGGATTTGTAGAACGAAAGAATAGAACTTTATAAGAAATGGCCAGAACCATGATCAACGAGACTAACATTGCTAAGAACTTCTAGGAAGATGCAATTAACACAGCGTGTTACATTCAAGATAGAATCTCCATAAGACCCATTCTGAATAACACTCCATATGAACTATGGAAGAACAGAAAGCCCAACATTTCTTATTTTCATCCATTTGGATGTACTTTTTTTATTCTGAATACTAAAGAACATCTGAACAAGTTTGATTCTAAAGCACAAAAGTGTCTCATGTTAGGATACTCTAAATTCTCAAGAGGCTATAGGGTATATAACACAAACACAGATTGTAGAAGATTCCATCAATGTCAGATTTGATGATAAGCTTGGCTCTCAAAAGTCAAAGCAATGTAAAACTTTTGCAGATATAAAAGTCCAATTTATAGGTACTAAAGACACTGCATCAGAAGTTTCTCACAAAGAATCACAGTCAACTCCAGAAGAAGATGTCACAAACATTACAGTAACATCTGAAGAGCCTTTCCAGAAAAGACAATCCAGAAGCTGTTTAGCTCATCCGGAAAACAAAATTCTGGGAAAGAAACAAGACCCAATCAGAACAAGATCTACATTTAGAAACTCTGAAGAATCTCTCATGGGATTAGTATCTCTGATTGAGCCATCTTCCATTGATGAAGCCCTTCTGGACAATGATTGGATATTTGTAATGCAGGAAGAATTAAACCAATTCACCAGAAATGATGTGTGGGATCTAGTTCCTAAACCAAAAGGGTTTAACATAATTAGAACCAAATGAGTATTCAGAAACAAACTGAATGAACAAGGAGAAGTCGTCAGAAACAAAGAACGATTGGTGGCACAAGGTTATAGTCAACAAGAGGGGATAGACTATACATAAACCTTTGCTCTACTCGCCATGTTAGAATCTATCAGACTTTTAATTTCTTTTGCTGTAAATAATGGCGTCACTCTTTATCAGTTGGATGTTAAAAGTGCATTTTTAAATGGGTACATTGATAAAGAATTTTATGTGCACCAACCCCATGGTTTTGAAAACTCAAAACATCTAGAATATGTCTATAAACTAAATAAATCACTATATGGTCTGAAACAAGCTCTCAGAGCTTGGTATGAAAGACTAAGTAGTTTTCTGTTAGAAAATAATTTTACCAGAGGGAAGGGGGACACAAATTTATTCTATAAACTATTTAAAATGACATTCTAGTTTGTCAGATTTACGTAGATGATATTATTTTTGGATCTACTAAAGCCTCTTTGGGAAGAGAATTTGCTAAGTCTATGCAGGCAGAGTTTGAAATGAGCTTGATGGGAGAAATCAAGTTCTTTCTGGGTATCCAAATCAATCAAACTTCAGAAAGAGCATACATACATCAAAGCAAGTATGTAAAATAACTTATGAAGAAATTTGACTTATCAGAATGTAATCCAGCCAAAACTCCCATGTATCCCACATGCATTCTGGAAAAGGAAGAGGTGAGTAAGAAGGTAGAATAGAAGATCTACAGAGCTGTTAAGATAATTTTCAAGTATCTAAAAGGTACTACTAATGTCGGTCTTTGTTATAGAAAAACCAAAGAATACAAATTAGTAGGGTATTGTAATGCTGACTTCGATGAGGACAGAATAGAAAGGAAAAGTACTTTTAGAAGCTTCCAATTTCTGGGAGAAAATCTAATCTCGTGGTCCAGAAAGAGGAAATCCACCATTGCATTGTCAACTGCTGAAGATGAATATATAGCAGTAGTTGGATACAGCACACAGATGCTCTGGATGAAAAATCAACTTGAAGACTTCAATATATTTGAGAGTAACATTCCTATACTCTATGACAACACTTCTGCCATATGTCTTAAAAAAAATCCTACTTTACATTCTAGGGCTAAGCATATAGAAATAAAACATCATTTTATTAGGGACTATATTCAGAAATGAATTCTCCCATTAAAATTCATAGACACGGACCATCAATGGGCTGATGTTTTCACTAAACCCTTTTCTGAAGATAGGTTTAACTTCATTCTGAAACATCTCAGCATAAAGTTATGCTTAAAATGATAGTTTTATTTATGTATACGTTAACCCTTAAAACTTTATGTTTTTTTATGAACATCTGATCAATAATTATTCAGAAGTAAGAAGGAAAGTTGTATCAGGATCTATCTAAGAAGATCCGAGTGGTCTCCAAACGGTTCATTTCAAAGATAGAAGCTTCCAGTTCACAATATCAACACTTGTCATCTCTTCACAAGGGTTTCTTTTAAGGTTGAACACCTGTTCAAATTCTAAAGTGACTGAAACGTTGATTGGATGCATTGAGACTCGTGTCATATCAGTAACTGTTTCATATCTCTATGCCACCCCTCTTTTCAGGAATCATTAATGAAATTCTGGTATTAAATATGTGATGTCGAATGAGATGTCACGACACAAATATCTATTTACAAGTAAAATGCATTAATAACAAAAGCAGTAAAAACATAAGAGATTGTTCACCCAGTTTAGTGTAAACCAACACCTACTCTGGGGGCTACCAAGCCAGGGACAAGTTCACTAAATAGTATCAATTCATAGACCCTCAATAAACAACCGGTTTACGATATAATCACTTAATCACTACCCGTGTCATACTTCTACCTAAGACTCACTTATGTATAAGGCCCTCCTCAAATCCCTTCAATCATTTACAATGAAGAAACAAAAGAATTAATAATTTTAAAAGACTTCAATCATTCAATGCTTAAATGCTTATGAATGATACACAATTAACAACCCAAATAACAACTCAAGTATTAACCCAATACTTAGAGTGTATTACAAATAAAAAGCCTTAGACTTCTAAAACAGAAAGAAAGTATTCTTCTGCAAAACTTGCTCGTTTTTTAATAAAGAAGAAAGTCCTTATATATGTGCAGCTATGGGCTTGGGCTTAAAACGAAATATTCAATTCTTTTGAATATTTCCATAAAAACATGCCAAGATAAAATCCATGCAATTTGAAAAATATTCCTCCATATTTTTCGCAGCCTGTGAGTCACAACTCCTGAATAATGGCGCGCATGAAAACAGGAAACAGAAAACATAGACTGATGTTGGGTGGAGATCAGTTCAGGAGCCAGATGTCAAGACATCTTCTTTGACATCATTAAAACAGTTTTTCTTCAAATGTTAAGACATTTAGCAAAACATTATCAAGTCATTGTTTTACCAAAGTTGTTGCCAACAAACACTTACAAACTCCCCCTTTGGAAAATTTTGGCTAAAACATTATCAGAGCATATTAACAGAGCATTATCAAAGCAGCAACATAAGAAAAGAAATCATAACAAAAACTTAGTTAGCAGTTAGCTATTAACAAAGGAAGATGTCAAAACATCTTCTGAGACATGAGGCTACCCCTCAAGTATTGAGCTCCCCTTTAATCAATGGTCTGTCAGTGGTCAATGGTCAGTTAGTCACTTACTTTCTCTCCCCCTTTTTAGTCATAATATGCCAAATTTAAGGATGCATTCAAGAGAATATCAGTAATTTAGGTACAGACCATATAATTCAAATTTCAAGCACATGCAAGTGCCAAAAAGAAACAAAGGGGTCAAATGATTAAACAAAAAATAGTCTAACTGTTGTCAGGACCAGTTGACTTGACTGAGCCAGAACTTCCTACCTCACTAGAGTCTTCACCTTCAGAGCTCATTGTATCATAAAGGTTGTTGTCCTTTTGCAGGTCCTTGATCATCTTTTCAAAAGTTAACTTCCTTGCTGAGCTAACTCTGATCACATCATCTAATTCCTTGCATGCTTCCCTTAATTCATTGATCATGTCATCCTTGGCGGAGGTCTTGTTATGAACAGATGCAAATGTCAAAACAATGTCTAGGACATGTTTTCCTGAAAAAAGCTTAAAGTGAAGGGTCAAAGCAGACTCCCTCTTGCACACTACATCATTACCACTTAGAATCCAGGATGCTGATTAAGGATGATTCCACAGATGAGGGAAGGAAAAGCAATTGGCATCTTAATGGCACAAGTTCCTGCATGCTTAATAGTCTGATCAAAGATGTAAGTACCATAATCAAAAAGTTTAAGATTTCCAATAGTATAAATAAACTTTCCTAATCCAATGGAGATGTTTGAAGTGTGATTAGTGGGAACCCAATTTGCAGCTCCAACCCTATGTAAAATAAAATATTTCACACTTAGCTTGTCGACAGGAAGTTTATTTTTCATGGGCTACTCACTTACTTGATTAGCAGTGATGACTCTGCACACTTGATTATCTGTTACTTCCAGCTCACAACATACATCTTCAGACCTATCTAGAAATCTATTTATGATGGCAGGAGAAAATTCTACACACTTTCCTCTAACAAAAACCTTTCTATACTCCTTACTTTTATGGTCAGCACAGTCAACAGGAATATTAACAATAAACTCCTTAACAAGATTTTCATAGCAATTGGCAAACCTGGTAACTATTTTCATCAATCCAACATAAGATATCAGCTCCATGATTTATTTACATTCCAAAGCACCAGCTCTCAGTTCTCTCTCTAGGGCAATCCTTCTTTGATACACATACTTCCACTTTCCAGCATCCCCAACAGAATGGAAGGAGATGTTGTCAAGTGGGGCATCAGGAACCCTAACAGTTAGTTTCTTACTTGCATACTTTTTGATAAGAGAGATGTCCTGGACATCTTGCTCGACATCATACTCAGAGTCAGTCTCTTCAACTAGAACAAATTTCTTCTTACTCTTGGATATTTTTACAGCATCCTCATCATCATCATCTGTCAAGCTAATAGGTCTATCTTTTCTTTTGCTAGAGGGAGGGGACACTTTACTTCCTGCTTTTGGGGGTCCATACATGATTTTCTTCTTGATTGTCTTGGCAGGGGGTGTGACACTTGTATCCTTCACTTTCTTGGATTTGAGCCTTCTTGCAATATCAGGCACCAAATTAGTAATTAGCTCATTGTCAGATAGCTCATCTATATTAACTACATTCTCAATATTGTGACCTTCTCCATCCTTGGAGGCAGCAGCATCTTCCTTAGTAGGAGAGTTCTCTTCAACATCTTGTTTAACATTTTCTTCTTCCACTTTCTTTAGAGCAGAGATAACAAGCTTCTCAAGTTTGCTTTCAGCAACATCTTTCTTGAAGGTGAATGATTCAGTAGCAGCACTTTTAGGGTTACTTCCTTTTTCAGCTGGAGGAGGCATGTGAGAAAGGGGAGTAGAAATCCCAGGCACAACAAAGCCTTCATTTGATACTCTATCTAATAGCCTTCTGATGCTTCTATCAACATTAACAATCTCTTCTTGTATCCTATTATCAGTAGCAGTAGAAGAGTTACCTTTATCATCCTTGGATTTCTTTGCAGGTGATGATCTACGTTTCTTGACCTTTTTATCAAGAGGTGGAATGGTTGTTAGAGGAGTAGCATCAATTACTCTGTCAAGGGAAAGATTTTCAGTGAGGTTGACAGATTTTGAGGAAGACGATGTATGATGTTGAGACATGTTTGAAAATTTTTGAACAAAGAGATGAAGAATGGCAAGGGTTCTTTTTCTGTAGAGGAGAATGAAGAGTTTGTGAAAGTAGAGAGATGAATTTTCGTAGCGTGTGAGAAACACTTTTAGGCAGTCTTGTAATGATTTCTTTCAAAATTTTATTTGTTGGAAACACAAATAATATAATATCAATTTAATGGTGTTCCCACACGCCTTTAGTTGCTACAAACCCTCATATAAACAAATCCTTAATTTTTCTCTTAAATTCTCAAATTGATTAGCATCCAAAGCCTTAGTGAAGATGTCAACCAATTGCAATTCAGTGGCTACATGTTCTAAGGAAACAATCTTTTCTTCAACAAGCTCTCTTATGAAGTGATGACGGATGTCAATATGTTTCGTCCTGCTGTGTTGAATGGGATTCTTTGATATGTTTATGGAACTTAAATTGTCACAGAGTAATGTCATGACATCTTGTTTGACATTGTATTCTGTTAACATTTGTTTCATCCAAACTAATTAAGAACAACTGCCTCCTGCAGCAATATACTCAGCCCCAAAAGTGGACAGAGACACACAATTTTTCTTCTTGCTGAACCAAGATATGAGATTATTTCCAAGAAAGAACCATCCTCCTGATGTGCTTTTTCTATCATCATCACTTCCTGCACAATCAGCATCACAAAAACCAGTTAAGGCAGAATTAGATCCATGAGAGTATAGCATACCATAGTCACTTGTCCCATTCACATATTTAAGAATCCTCTTCACATGGTTAGCATGGATAACTTTAGGATCAACTTGATATCTTGCACACACCCCTACAGCAAAGACAATGTCTGGTCTGCTAGCTGTGAGATATTGAAGACTGCCTATCATACTTCTGTAGAGACTTTGATATACACTTACTCCTTTTTCATCTTTAGTCAACTTCTTATGTGTGGGAGCAGGGGTTCTTTTATGATTGTCATTTTACATCCCAAATTTCTTCACTATATTCTTGGCATACTTGCTCTGAGATAAAAATATGGAATCTTCCATTTGTTTAACTTGCAGACCAAGAAAATAGGTTAATTCACCAACAAGACTCATCTCTAATTATGACTTCGTTTGCTTGACAAAATGTTGAACCATCTCATTTGGCATCCCACCAAACACAATATCATCAACATAAATTTGTGCAATCATGATCCTCCCTTCTTCATCTTTGACAAAGAGAGTTTTGCCTATGCCACATTTTCTATATCCATTCTCCCCAAGGAATTATGTCAGTCTTTCATACCAAGCTCTTGGAGCTTGATTTAATCCATACAAAGCTTTCTTCAGTTTATAAACATGTTTAGGAAAACTTGGATCAACAAACCCCTTTGGTTGTTCCATAAAAACTTCTTCATTCAGATAGCCATTTAAGAAGGCACTATTTACATCCATTTGAAACAATTTAAATTTCAGAATGCATGCAACTCCCAACAGTAGTCTGATTGATTCAAGTCTGGCCACAGGAGCAAAGGTTTCATCAAAGTCAACTCCTTCAATTTGAGTGTATCCTTGTGAAACTAACCTTTCTTTAGTTCTAGTGACCACCCCTTTTTCATCATATTTATTCTTGTATACCCATTTAGTGCCAATCTATTTGTCCCTTCAGGTCTTGGAACCAGATCCCAAACATCATTCCTACTGAACTATTCTAGCTCCTCTTGCATAACATTAACCCAGAACTCATCAGTTAGAGCCTCTTTGAAATTCTTAGGCTCAGTTTTTAATACAAAATAAGAGTTTTAAATCCCTTCTCTTGATCTGGTAGTAACTCCTTTCTTTGGATCTCTTATGATAAGCTCCTTAGGATGATCTTTCTAAGTTCTAATTGAAGGTCCTTTATTTAGATGACTAGGCTGGGGATCTACTTGAGGAAGATTAGAGTCAATAATTCTGTCATTTGATTCTGTTGGACTATCAGGCAAAGATGTTCCAACATCTTTGGAGACATCTTCTTCAACATTCCATCCTCTATCATCAATAATAACATTTATTGACTCCATCATAACTTTGGTTTTGGAGTTAAAAAATTTGTAAGCTCTGCTATTTGTAGAGTAACCCAGGAATATTCCTTCATCACTCTTGGGATCCATCTTCCTCCTTTGTTCAAGATCAGCTAAGATGTAACATTTACTTTCAAAAACATGAAAGTATTTAACAATTGGTTTTCTTCCCTTGCATATTTCATACAAGGTGGCTGAAGTGCCTTTTCTTAGAGTGGCTCTATTATGAATATAGCACGCAGTATTCATAGCTTCAGCCCAAAAATGGTAGGGTAACTTCTTAGCATGAATCATGGCTCTGGCTAATTTTTGGAGAGTTCTATTCTTGCGTTCCACAATCCCATTCTGTTGAGGAGTAATGGGAGAAGACAATTCATGGCTGATTACTTCAGAGGAGAAAAAGTCAGCAAATTTGTTGTTCTCAAATTCCTTTCCATGATCACTTCTAATTCTTATGACATGACCATCTTTTTCCCTTTGAAGTTTTTGACATAGATCTTTAAACACTTCAAAAGTTTCTGATTTTTCTCTAATAAACCTTATCCATGTGTATATAGAGAAGTCATCTACAACAACATGGGCATACTTCTTTTCACCAAGACTTTCAACCTGCATAGGTCTCGTCAAGTCCATGTGAAGAAGTTCCAAAACTGTTGATGTAGGAAGATGTTGGATCTTCTGATGTGACATTTTAGACTTCTTTCAAATTTGAAAGTCACCATACACCCTTCCTTCTTCTATCTTGAGCTTAGGAACCTTCTCACTGCTTCTTCAGATATAATTATTTTCATACCTTTCAGATGCAAGTGCCCCAATTTTTGATGCCATAGTTTAACTTCATTTTCTTTGTCTAAAACACATGTTGAAGAGAAGTTCAACTCTCGAGGAACCCACATATAACAGTTGTCTTTAGATCCGATTCCTTTCATAATAACATCATTCTTTTCATTGCACACAAGACATTCTTCCTTGGTGAAGTTAAATTTGAATCCTTAATCACACAATTGGCTTATACTTATCAGGTTAGCTGTTAACCCTTCAACAAGTAACACATTATCAAGCTTATGGACTCTTGAACAATAAAGCTTGTCAACACCTTTGATTTCACCTTTTTCTCCATCACGAAAAGTCACATAACTGGTGGGATGAGATTTGACATCCACCAACAGATTCTTGACACCTGTCATGTGTCTAGAACAGCCACTGTCAAAGTACCAGTCATCTTTGGTTGATACTCTAAGAGTGGTGTGAGCTATGAAGCTACCAATATTAGACTTGGGAACCCATTGTTTCTTATTTTTTCTATTTTGGGGAATCTTATCAGTTTTGGGAAGAGGAGTATTTTTAAGATACCTGTTGTACCCCAAAATTTTCCCTCTCATGTTTTCCAAAGTCTTACCCCTGCATGACTGATCACAAACCCTTGCCTAAGGAAAAAGAAAATTTTTGAGTGGTGCCTTAAGTACCTTTCGATTGGCATTATGTAAAGGCCTTCGATTGGCATTCTGAAAGGCACTTCGATTGGCATTCTGAAAGGCATTTCGATTGGCATTCTGAAAGACATTTCGATTGGCATTCTGAAATACCTTTCGATTGGAATTCTGAAGGAGCATTTCGATTGACATTCTGAAGGAGCATTTTGATTGGCATTCTGAAGGAGCAATTCGATTGGCACGAACCAGCACCTTTCGATTGGCCTGTTAACAAAGCCTTTCGATTGGGATCCTTCGATTGATATTTGGACAAGGGCCATTCGAAGAACACCTCCCAGGCCATTTGGGAGAGGCCATCAAAGGGCACTCAGAAAACATGTCCAGGTACACTGAACATGAGAAAATGTCATGTTTCCCTTGCAAATATGGAAATAATTAAATGCTGATTGTGGATTTAATTCCTGAGTTAAAGGCCAGATTCTTGCCTTTTCTGTTCCTAAAGAGCTGATTCGACCAGAGTGTTTCTGTTCAACTCAAGACCATTCGAAGAAGCATTCAGAAGGCCCATTCGAAAGATACATGGGAAGTCCATTCGAAGGAGGCAACTCAAGGCCAATCGAAGAGCATGGCCTGAAGGCATTCGAAATTCAAAAGTGTCCAGGTTCATTCAAGAGACATGAATATTTCAAAAAAGGAAATTCTTTAATGTGTTTGATTCTTGTCTCCTGGCTTTAATGGCCTGGTTAAATGGTTGTCTCCTGCCGTTACTAAACCCCACACTCCTATAAATACAAGGGCCAGTGGCACATTACAGGACACAAAAATATACAGAAAAATAGAGAACTTGGAGATACGCTACCAAAGGTCATCAGCATTTTCAGAATTTTCCAAGCCAAAGCAGTCCTTCAGATCAAAGGTGCCCACGCCCATAAGCCCCAAATCAAAAGTACCTACATCCAGGAAGTGCCCAGATCGAAGGTGCCTACATCCAGGAAGCGCCCAAATTAAAAGTCCAATCTGCTGGTAAGAAAGGGTAAACTATCCAACCTCATATTTTCATAACGCATTATTACTTGTTATTACCTTTGATTTTCCATCCTAGACAGGATCGAAAGGCCTGGGTTTGGCGCCCAGGTCATGTTCCTCGTTTGCTATCACTTGCTGCAGACATAGCCTGAAGAGACCCAGCAAGCGCAGAATCGAAGGGCCTGAGGTTCAATACCCAGGCCCTGTGTTTTATTTTGCTAACATACTTTTGCAGGTATAACATTCCAGATCGAAGGAGACACCTTCTCTGGATTGAACCCATTAGCATGTTGGATCGAAGGAGGCATCTCATTCCTGGATCGAAAGCCATGTCCTCCAATCGAAAGGACCATAACCCTCTCTGGATCTAAGCTTCCATTACCTCCCTGGATCGAAGGATCCCCCCTTGTATTTTATTTTTGTTTTCATTGAAATATTTTTTATCTTTTTTAATTAACATTAAAATCAAAAAACCACAAAAAAACATTAGGCTAGTTTTTTCTATTAAAATTAACTTTGTTAATTAATCTCTTAATTACCTTAACATTTTCTCAAAACTAAAATTAAATAGATTTAGATCATAAAACAACAAAAAGATTTTATTCTTAGAATTTTTAGATTTATTTTCAGATTCACGCGCATTTATTTTATTATAATTGCCTACTGGTTTGTAATAGCTTAAACTAAGACCTTTACACTTTACTGCTTTTATTCCCCCAAATTTTTGGACATGTAAATAATCCCATCCCCGAAGCCTTGTAATAGCGTAGGATTTATAATTCCCGCACTTTAATTTCCTGTACATATATTAATTGCTTAGATGTATGCTAACTAGGATTGTATGACAAGATTAACTCTTAACTTAAAATCAACAGTAGTTCACCATGACATGCAAAGATAACATAACTGAAAATTGACACACTTGCACATGCCACTCCTAGGGTACACCTCACTTGGTTGCCTCGAATGTGGTCATTGAGTATAGGAAGTCTTAGAGGTCGCCCTCCTGTCCAAAGATCAAAGTTGCCTCGAAACGGTTGCCTCGATAAAAATAATCTAAGACATTGGGGTTACCGCTAAGGCGTCCTAACATTGCTTTAGTGACCACACGTCCCTTAAACCGAATTGACCCGAAAACTCCAACGACAGTGCTATCTACTCCTCAATAGTGGGATAGCACTATCTAAAGGACACTTTCACAATCTAATTCCTTTTTGAGTAGGTAGATATTCTTAAGTACTTGCTCCTTTTAAAAACAAAACAAAACTTTTCACACTTACACTCTCTTCAAAACAAAAACTCTTTTCAAAACCCACAAACACAAAGAAAATCAAAATTTTGAAAACATAGTGAGCAAGTACCTAAGAGCCCGTGGATAACCATGGATAGAAAGGGTGCTAACACCTTCCCTTTCTATAATCTACCTCCCGAACCCGAGAAACAATCTCGAAAAGGAATTTTTCTGTGCTTTTGTCCTTTCCTTGTTGGATAAAATAAAAGACGGTGGCGACTCTTTCTTACCGCGACTCTTTGCGAAAACAAACGCAAACGCGAACCAACATTCCAAAACAGTCAGTTCTCGTTCCCACCGATCACAGAACTGGCGACTCTGCTGGGGACTTATAATTGAGGTGTACCTTAGGATTAGATCACTTGTGTTTTCAATTGTATGCTTTGTATGCTTTTAATTTTGTGGGCTTGTATTGGAGTTCTATAGATCCTAACCCGGATCTGGGGTACCCTTTTTAGGTAAGTAGCAATAAACTGTGAGGGATCTGTCCGGCGTAGACCGACACGGATGAAGCAGTAGCTACATTGGTGTGGCACCTTAGTCTGTACCGATACCCTTGTGTTGGAACAAGGAGAATATGGGTCTTCTAAGGAGTCATTAAGCACCAACTGACCTTAGAACCTAAAATTGACCAACTTGGCCATAGAACAGTAGCAGTATGCTACACTCATTGAGACTAAACTCTCGCGATGATTCCGGCCGCAAGAAAAGGTTGCTAAACTGGAATTATGACCGATTGAGGGTAGTCAGTGATATTGAGATCCTTTAGAACCCGGTTACTATTTCTATGACAGGTTTGAGCCAACTAAACTGAAAGAGGGTAATACCTACACCCCATGCCAGCCTGAAATTTAAGGGCTATTGTGTGACTTGTGTGCCTTCAAACTTGATCTACTTGCACATACTTATCATCTGACAACATGGGTTCCTTGCAGGTTTTGTTTACAGTCCTTATCCAATAATTTGGACTTATTGTAGGGCCTACTTACATCACCTCACACTTGTGCTTAAACGCATAGCATACACATCATAACATCATGCCTTAACATTTCCTTAACCATTTCAAGGATCTCAAGGGTCTGTGATGCAGGTTTTGGTAAATTAGATGTCCACCAAGGGGCAAAGGGGATTTATTTTCCTCTAGCCAATGCCATCTAGAGATCAATACCCGATAACTTGAGTCAGGGGCTATGACCCACTCGATATGGTGAGCTTTACTCTTGAAGAAGGACTCTCAGCAACATGAAGTTCCTCCAATCAAGCTACCAGATTCAGATTCTAACAGTTTCTTGTTTACCCCGCGAGATCCTTGAAAACATCGCATACATATATCACACATATCATTGCATAATAGGTCTCCCAGTACATGTCTCTTATCTTCTTCGTTGTTTATTTCAACAATCATCATGTCTACTGAACCTTCCACTGAGCAAGCTATCAAGGCCCTCCAGGCCCAGAATGCCCAATTTCAAGAGTTGGTCATGAGCCTAGCTAAGGGTCAGCAGGACCTGAAGACCCTAATTCTGAAAGAGAGGAAGAAGAAGAAAAAGAGGACCATCCTGTTCAACACTGAACGCAAGATTGGGAACAGGCTGCAGGATGAAGTTGATCAGACCACCCCATCTGAAGGGAAAGATAGTCCACAAGAAAGTAGGGCTCCTAGCCCTATAGTCTCCGACAACGAGACGGACTATGATGAAGAACAGTATCCTCCTGCTGAGGATAAGTACAAACAACTGGAAGACCGTTTGAACGCTATGGAAATACAGAAGGTGCCCGGTCTGGACTTCGGAGATCTGGGCCTATCAACTGGGGTGGTGATTCCCCATAAGTTCAAGGCACCTGACTTTTCCTGGTATGACGGAGCTTCCTGTCCCAAGCTGCACCTCCGGTCATTTGTGAGGAAGATCCAACCCTATATTGCTGATAAGAACTTGTGGATCCATTTCTTTTAAGACATTCTCTCAGGGACTCAGCTTGAATGGTTCTGTCAACTGGAAGGAGCTAACATCCGCAACTGGGAGGACCTTGCTGCTACTTTTTACAAGCAATACCAGTATAATGCCGACCTTGCTCCCACGCGTACTCAGCTTCAGGGTATGTCTATGGATACAGGCGAAGGCTTTAAGGACTACGCTCAGAAGTGGAGAGATCTTGCTGGAAGAGTCCAACCCCCTCTGTCTGATAGGGAGTTGGTGGACATGTTTATTGGGACTTTGTCTGGTCCCTATTTCAAACACTTGATCGGAAGCTCTTCAGCCGGATTCACCGAGCTAATACTGACCGGCGAAAGGGTCGAAGCTGGCATAAAAAATGGGAAGATTCAAGAAGCTACACCTTCTGATGCTCAGAAAAATCCCTACAATGGGAAGAAATAGTCCAACGCTGTGTATGGTCAAAAGGGTCGTCATGACCAATACGTAGGAGAAATCTTGATCTCTAATCCTACACCCGCTCAACAAAGACAGGGGCATCAGCGTAAGGAGGTCGCGCCTAAAAGACAATTCACTAAGATCAACATGTCACTGGGTCAAGCGCTACAACGCCTGTTGGAGGCAGAGCTGATTACGTTAAGGGCTCCTCTCCGGAACCCAAATACTTCCGCTCCTACCTATCATCCCAATGAAAGGTGTGCATACCACTCTGACAGTCCGGGACATGACACAAACAACTGTTGGGCTCTGAAGAACAAGGTCCAAGACATGATTGATGCCAAAGAGATCAAGTTTGACCCTCCAGAGACTCCCAACATAATCACTGCTCCTTTGGCAAATCATTGAGAGCGTCTTTGTTTCATTTGAATTTTCAAGTTGTAATTCTCTTTGTTATTCAAACAATTATTTATTAATGCCAAACTTTGTTTCATTAATGCATTACATATGTTTGTCTTGATTTGATCCACTCACTTTCATTACATTTAAATTGTGCTTTTTACTTTATGACATTTAACTCTTGCTAAAAGTTACAAGCCTTTAGAGGGAGGATGACGAAACAATGCCATAATCTCATACAATATGCTTTTGAACAGACCTTGCTGACGATGTACATGCATTTCTTTCAAATCCTAAACATTGGAGTTATAAGGAAGATAATCCCTAGTCAACCCCTTAGAGACAAAGAAGTAGGAGTTTTCTGTTTTAAACACAAATCAAAAACCTTTATTTATAACCTGGGGCAGGGTAGTCTCTCAGTTAATTCAAAAGATGCGCATTGAAGTCGCAAAACTCTCAGTTCATAATACAACGAACGACATCAAAAGCATTCCTTTGGAATCAAAAGACAGTGGTGGTTCTTTATCTCATAGGCAGTCAATCTCTCAAAAGAGAAAAGCCCACTGAGCCAAAAACTATAAAGGAGGCTTAAGAAAGCTGGGGCATCCCGCTGACTGTAATCTCAAAAACAGAAACAGTCAGGTAAAAGTTAGGGATAACAAATCAAAAGAACGAGGTCATTACAAATCCTCGACAACATGAAAAATGTTGCAAAAATGATAACTGCCTTCAAATATCCAACTTGTGTGAACCATCACCAAAACATCGTTCCAAATTCGAGTAGAGTTCAAATGCACAATTAACTGAATTTAGGAGTGAAGAACATCACGAAGAGCGGGTGGGTACAAATATACTTTGAGCCTTTATCCTTTGTTTCTTAAACCGTGAACCAAGCCACGTTACAACCCTTCAAAAGTCCTAACTGAAGCATGGGTTAGTTCGAAAGCATACTGTTACAAAAGGTATCCTGACTCTTGTAAGGCTTTGCCCTAAATCTTGTGTTGAATTTGTCTTAAAAAAAGTTTTCTGCTAAAAAATGCATTTTTCAAAAAAAAAAACCTCGAGACAAGCATAAACTTTGCATTATTTGAATATCACTGTTTGCATTTGGCTATTTATTTGACAGCGGAGAAATTCACACAACGAATATCCGATGAACGAAAGCCCTCTCAGTGAACAAAATCACTTCAAAAAGGATGACACTTCCATTGACAAATCTCCAATCAAGGGGCATGACATGTCACTATCCAGCACACCTGGGGCAGTCCAGTCAAGATTCCAGGAAATCTCTCTGAAGAAGTACAGGGTAACCAGGGGCAAGTCTCCATCTTCGTCACTTGGGGCATTGAACATCAATCTCAGTGAAGGGTTACGTACAATTAAACATTTTCTGGCAATGTCACAAACACTTGCTACTAGGGGCAATGACAAATCTCCCCAAAATCCTTCTCATAGGATGACATCCCAGCAAGGGTTTAATCTCTGAAAACCTTTCCCCAGCTGAATCAACCTCAAGAATCCTCGAGGACTTCCCCCAACAAAGATGTCACCTCTCTAGCTGACTGGCGACAGGGTTTATTTCCCCAACAACATCAGGATTCCCCAGCTTGAGTTTGCCTCTCCGACTACTACAAATCAAAGGACCACAACTCCTCTTCCACAGTAGACTACTCTACAATCCCCAGTAAGTTACTGCGAAACCTGGACACGACCAGATATCAGTTCAACTTCGACTCCCCGGTAGAGCAACGGACGACTAAGACTCCTAAACTTTTTTCCCAAGCAGAAATAAACATACTCCCCACAGAGTTTTCAGTATCCCCCAGCGGAGTTCTCCTCAAACAACAAAGCAGGGATCCCCGGTGGAAACATTTTGAGCAAAGTCTAAGACAAAATTACACTTCAACAACATTCATAACATATACATACGAAATACATATGACACAAATCTCATTTTATTTTGAGAACATCATTACACAATGCATACATCATGACAATGCATACATCATGACATTGCATACAACTAACTCTTTACCTTTTAAGGAAAGATCAATCAATTGGCAAGGATCATCATCTTCTGAGATCCCTTCTAGAGAGAGTTCAGATGTGATCCAGATATGGCTGATATTCTGATACTTATTCCAGACTCCTTCTAGAGATAGTTCAGATGCGATCCAGATATGGCTGACATTTTGATACTTATTCCAGACTCCTTCTAGAGACAGTTCAGATGCGATCCAGATATGGCCGACATTCTGATACTTATTCCAGACTCCTTCTAGAGATAGTTCAGATGCGATCCAGATATGGCTGACATTCTGATACTTATTCCAGACTCTTTCTAGAGATAGTTCAGATGCGATCCAGATATGGCTGACATTCTGATACTTATTCTAGACTCCTTCTAGAGATAGTTCAGATGCGATCCAGATATGGCTGACATTCTGATACTTATTCCAGACTCCTTCTAGAGACAGTTCAGATGCGATCCAGATATGGCTGACATTCTGATACTTATTCCAGACTCCTTCTAGAGATAGTTCAGATGCGATCCAGATATGGATGACATTCTGATACTTATTCCAGACTCCTTTTAGAGACAGTTCAGATGCGATCTAGATATGGTTGACATTCTGATACTTATTCCAGACTCCTTCTAGAGATAGTTCAGATGCGATCCAGATATGGCTGACATTCTGATACTTACTCCAGACTCCTTCTAGAGATAGTTCAGATGCGATCCAAATATGGCTGACATTCTGATACTTATTCCAGACTCCTTCTAGAGATAGTTCAGATGCGACCCAGATATGGTTGACATTCTGATACTTATTCCAGACTCCTTCTAGAGATAGTTCAGATGCGATCCAGATATGGCTGACATTCTGATACTTATTCCAGACTCCTTCTAGAGATAGTTCAAATGCGATCCAGATATGGCTGATATTTTGATACTTATTCCAGACTCCTTCTAGAGATAGTTCAGATGCGACCCAGATATGGCTGACATTCTGATACTTATTCCAGACTCCTTCTAGAGATAGTTCAGATGCGACCCAGATATGGCTGACATTCTGATACTTATTCCAGATCCCTTCTAGAGACAGTTCAGATGCGATCCAGATATGGCTGACGTTCTGATACTTATTCCAGACTCATTCAAATTACAGTCCAAATACGATCCATATTCAGATATAATTCTGTCACTCATTCAAATACATTTCAGATACGCTCCAGATGCAGACGCAATTTTGACAATCATCCTCCTACCAACAATCTCCAAATGGCATCTGTAAGCCCATTCCCGACATCACAATGCTGATACTACACCATGC
The DNA here is from genome assembly GCA_948472305.1 of Vicia faba. Taxonomy (NCBI): domain Eukaryota; kingdom Viridiplantae; phylum Streptophyta; class Magnoliopsida; order Fabales; family Fabaceae; genus Vicia; species Vicia faba. The sequence continues at coordinate 128,606 of CATIWC010002270.1, read as the reverse complement.
GAGTGCAAATTTTTGGGCACTCTAGTGTTTAATCATCTTCCACCTTCGGATCACGAAAGGCACGCAAGCCAATCTACATCCTCAGGTTTAAGAAGATTGAACAGGGGCAACTGTTGTACCCCAAAATTTGCCCTCTCATGTTTTCCAAAGTCTTCCCCCTGCATGGCTGATCATAAACCCTTGCCTAAGGAAAAAGAAAATTTTTGAGTGGTGCCTTAAGTACCTTTCGATTGGCATTATGTCAAGGCCTTCGATTGGCATTCTGAAAGACACTTCGATTGGCATTCTGAAAGGCATTTCGATTGGCATTTTGAAAGACCTTTCGATTGGCATTCTGAAAGACCTTTCGATTGGCATTCTGAAGGAGCATTTTGATTGACATTCTGAAGGAGCATTTCGATTGACATTCTGAAGGAGCACTTCGATAGGCACGAACCAACACCTTTCGATTGGCCTGTTAACAAAGCCTTTCGATTGGGATCCTTCGATTGATATTTGGACAAGGGCCATTCGAAGAACACCTCCCAGGCCATTTGGGAGAGGCCATCAAAGGGCACTCAGAAAAAATTTCCAGGTACACTGAACATGAGAAAATGGCATGTTTCCCTTGCAAATATGGAAATAATTAAATGCTGATTGTGGATTTAATTCCTGAGTTAAAGGCCAGATTCTTGCCTTTTCTGTTCCTAAAGAGCTGATTCGACCAGAGTGTTTCTGTTCAACTCAAGAACATTCGAAGAAGCATTCAGAAGGCCCATTCGAAAGATACATGGGAAGTCCATTTGAATGAGGCAACTCAAGGCCAATCGAAGAGCATGGCCTGAAGGCATTCGAAATTTAAAAGTGTCCAGGTTCATTCAAGAGACATGAATATTTCAAAAAAGGAAATTATTTAATGTGTTTGATTCTTGTCTCCTGGCTTTAATGGTCTGGTTAAATGGTTGTCTCCTGCCGTTACTAAACCCCACACTCCTATAAATACAAGGGCTAGTGGCACATTACAGGACATGAAAATATACAGAAAAATAGAGAACTTGGAGATACGCTGCCAAAGGTCATCAGCATTTTCAGAATTTTCCAAGCAAAAGCAGTCCTTCAGATCAAAGGTGCCCACGCCCATAAGCCCCAAATCAAAAGTACCTACATCCAAGAAGTGCCCAGATCGAAGGTGCCTACATCCAGGAAGCGCCCAAATTAAAAGTCCAATCTGCTGGTAAGAAAGGGTAAACTATCCAATCTCATATTTGCATAACGCATTATTACTTGTTGTTACCTTTGATTTGCTATCCTAGACAGGACCGAAAGGCCTGGGTTTGGCGCCCAGGTCATGTACCTCGTTTGCTAACACTTGCTGCAGACATAGCCTGAAGAGACCCAGCAAGCGCAGGATCGAAGGGCCTGGGGTTCAATACCCAGGCCCTGTGTTTTATTTCGCTAACATACTTTTGCAGGTATATTATTCCAGATCGAAGGAGATACCTTCTCTGGATCGAACCCATTAGCATGCTGGATCGAAGGAGGCATCTCATTCCTGGATCGAAAGCCATGACCTCCAATTGAAAGGACCATAACCCTCTCTAGATCGAAGCTTCCATTCCCTCCCCGGGTCGAAACTCCTTTTTTTCCCTGGATCGAAGGATCCCCCTTGTATTTTATTTTTGTGTTAATTGACATCTTTTTTATCTTTTTTAATTAACATTAAAATCAAAAAAACATTAGGCTAGTTTTTTATATTAAAATTAACTTTGTTAATTAATCTCTTAATTACCTTAACATTTTCTCAAAACTAAAATTAAATAGATTTAGATCATAAAACAACAAAAAGATTTTATTCTTAGAATTTTTAGATTTATTTTCAGATTCACGCGCATTTATTTTATTATAATTGCCTACTGGTTTGTAATAGCTTAAACTAAGACCTTTAAACTTTACTGCTTTTATTCCCCCAAATTTTTGGACATGTAAATAATCCCCTCCCCGAAGCCTTGTAATAGCGTAGGATTTTCAATTCCCGCACTTTAATTTCCTGTACATATATTAACTGCTTAGATGTATGCTAACTAGGATTGTATGACAAGATTAACTCTTAACTTAAAATCAACAGTAGTTCACCATGACATACAAAGATAACATAACTGAAAATTGACACACTTGCACATGCCACTCATAGGTTATACCTCACTTGGTTGCCTCGAATGTGGTCATTGAGTATAGGAAGTCTTAGAGGTCTCCCTCCTGTCCAAAGATCAAAGTTGCCTCGAAACTGTTGCCTCGATAAAAATGATCTAAGACATTAGGGTTACCGCTAAGGCGTCCTAACATTGCTTTAGTGACCACACGTCCCTTAAACCGAATTGACCCGAAAACTCCAACGACGATGCTACCTACTCCTCAATAGTGGGATAGCACTATCTAAAGGACACTTGCGCAGTCTAATTCCTTTTTGAGTAGGTAGATGTTCTTAAGTACTTGCTCCTTTTAAAAACAAAACAAAACTTTTCGCACTTACACTCTCTTCAAAACAAAAACTCTTTTAAAAACCCACAAACACAAAGAAAAGCAAACTTTTGAAAACATAGTGAGCAAGTACCTAAGAGCCCGTGGATAACCACGGATATAAAGGGTGCTAACACCTTCCCTTTCTATAATCTACCTCCCGAACCCGAGAAACAATCTCGAAAAGGAATTTTTCTATGCTTTTGTCCTTTCCTTGTTGGATAAAATAAAAGACGATGGCGACTCTTGCTTACCGTGACACTTTGCGGAAAAAAACGCAAACGCGAACCAGCATTCCAAAACAGTCAGTTCTCGTTCCCACCGATCACAATACCCATACAACTTGAAATAGAAGGGCCTTATATGACCAAGCTCTCCACAGTGATGACATCTCCAGGGCTAGGGATTCACTCTGGTGTGATTAAGCTTTTTCTTCCAATGATGTTTTCCATGATGTCCTTTCTTCCCATGATGTTTTCCAAGATGTCCTTTCTTACCATGATGTTTTCCCAGATGTTGAGACATTTGATTCGACATCTTTGGTTTAAACTTGGCATGAGTGGAAACTAATGAATGCTCTTCTTAGATAGGTTCCTTTTTCTCAATGAAACCTAGACCACTCTTGTCTCCTGTCACTCTTCCTGATTGGAGAATTTCATTTAATGTGTCAGGCCCATTATTCAACATCTTGAGAGATTTGACCATTCTATCAAGATTTGAATTCAGAGAAGATACTTCACTTTCCAGATCAGAAATAGTTTTAAGATGCTCTTCCCTTTCCTCTTTCAGCTGAGTTATGAGGGCTTTCTGTATCTCCCCTTCAAGAAACACTTTTGCACTTCTGAGACATAATTCTTTGTATGAAGCAGCTAACTCATCAAAGGTTAGTTCCCCATCAATAAACTCTTCATCAGATATATATTTTCCTATCAATGCTTTAACATATTTGGCAGATTCTTCAAGATCACTCTCTGAGTCCTCTTCAGACCAAGTAACAAATAGATTCTTCTTCTATTTCTTAAGATATATAGGGAATTCAGCTCTAATTTGGCCAAAGCCTTCACATTCATGACATTGTACTCCCTTCCCTTGAGTGGATTTTTCTTCCCTATTTTTCTTCCAAACTCATTTGACTTATGGATGTCAGATGAGATGTTCTTGACATTTGATCTTTGGTTCCTATACATTCTTTTTATCACTTTGTTAAACTGTCTTCCAAGCATAGCTAAGGCATTTGATATTCCTCCATCTGTATCCAGATCACAGTCTTCCTCTTCATCTTCAGTATTTGATACAAAGGCTATGTTTTTGTTCTTCTTTTTCAGATCTTTCATTTATGCTTAATTCAAATGTCAGAAGGTATCCAACAAATGATGAAGCCCTTCTGGAAAATGATTGGATATTTATAATGCAGGAAGAATTAAACCAATTCACCAGAAATGATGTGTGGGATCTAGTTCCTAAACCAAAAGGGTTTAACATCATTAGAACCAAATGAGTATTCAGAAACAAACTGAATGAACAAGGAGAAGTCTCCAGAAACACAGAACGACTGGTGGAACAAGGTTATAGTCAACAAGAGGGGATAAACTATACATAAACCTTTGCTTCACTCGCCATGTTAGAATCTATCAGACTTTTAATTTCTTTTGCTGTAAATAATGACGTCACTCTTTATCAGATGGATGTTAAAAGTGCATTTTTAAATGGGTACATTGATAAAGAAGTTTATGTGCACCAACCCCCTGGTTTTTAAAACTCAAAACATCCAGAATATGTTTATAAACTAAATAAATCACTATATGGTCTAAAACAAGCTCGCGGAGCTTGGTATGAAAGACTAAGTAGTTTTCTGTTAGAAAATAATTTTTCCAGAGGGAAGGTGGACACAACTTTATTTTGTAAACTATTTAAAATGACATTCTAGTTTGTCAAATTTACGTAAATGATATTATTTTTGGGTCTACTAAAGCCTCTTTGGGAAGATAATTTGCTAAGTCTATGCATGCAGAGTTTGAAATGAGATTGATGGGAGAACTCAAGTTCTTTCTGGGTATCCAAATGAATCAAACTTCAGAAGGAACATACATACATCAAAGCAAGTATGTCAAAGAACTTATGAAGAAATTTGACTTATCAGAATGTAAGCCAGCCAAAACTCCCATGTATCCCACATGCATTCTGGAAAAGGAAGAGGTAAGTAAGAAGGTAAAACAGAAGATCTAAAGAGCTGTTAAGCGAATTTTCAAGTATCTGAAAGGTACCAATAATCTTGGTATTTGTTATAGAAAAACCAAAGAATACAAATTAGTAGGGTATTGTAATGTTGACTTCACTGAAGACAGAATAGAAAGGAAAAGTACTTTTGGAAGCTGCCAATTTCTGGGAGAAAATCTAATCTCGTGGTCCAGCAAGAGGCAATCCACCATTGCATTGTCAACTGCTGAAGCTGAATATATAGCAGCAGTTGGATGCAGCACACAGATGCTCTGGATGAAAAATCAACTTGAAGACTTCAATATATTTGAGAGTAACATTCCTATACTCTATGACAACACTTCTGCCATATGTCTTTAAAAAAAAATCCTATTTTACATTCTAGGGCTAAGCATATAGAAATAAAACATCATTTTATTAGGGACTATATTCAAAAAGGAATTCTCCCATTAAAATTCATAGACACAGACCATCAATGGGCTGATGTTTTCACTAAACCCTTTTCTGAAGATAGGTTTAACTTCATTATGAAACATCTCAGCATAAAATTATGCCCAAAATGATTGTTTTATTTATGTATATGTTAACCCTTAAAACTTTATGTTTTTTTATGAACATCTGATCAATAATTCTTCAGAAGTAAGAAGGAAAGTTGTATAAGGATCTATCTAAGAAGATATGAACGGTCTCCAAACGGTTCATTTCAAAGATAGAAGCTTGCAGTTCACAATATCAACACTTGTCATCTCTTCACAAGGGTTTCTTTTAAGGCTGAACACGTGTTCAAATTCTGAAGTGACTGAAATGTTGATTGGATGAATTGAGACTCATGTCATATCGGTAATTGTTTCATATCTCTATGCCATCCCTCTTTTCAGGAATCATTAATGAAATCCTGGTATTAGATATGTGATGTCAAATGAGATGTCACGACACAAATATCTGTTTACAAGTAAAATGCATTAATAACAAAAGCAGTAAAAACACAAGAGATTGTTCACCCAGTTCAGTGTAAACCAACACCTACTCTAGGGGCTACCATGTAACGCCCGTAATTTAATTAAATTATTTTTGGAATATTTAAGAAGTTGTATTATAATTAATTGGATTTAATTATTTTATTAAGTGGAGAAGTAATATTAGAGATATAATATTATGTGGTGAAATAATATTAGAAGTGTAATATTATTTAATGTGGGCTTATTTTGAGAGAATTGAAGTAATAAGGGTGTGTGTTAGTTTTAAGCCCAATAAGGAATAATAGAATAATAGGGTTATTTTATTATTTGTTAGAAGGAATAGAAAGACAGAAGCAGTAGAAAGAATAAGGATTTGGAAGAGAACGTGCAAGCTGCTAGAGAAAGTGGAAAATGGTAAGCACGAGAATCCAACGGGAAATTGTAGAGCGACCTTCAATCCAACAAAAGGGTGGCGTTCTGACTCTATAATTGGGTTTATGATAATTAATATGTGGGGTTAGAGGTGATTGTTGTCTTGTTCTTGAATTGAGAATATATGATTGATGAATGATGAGGATTGATGAATTTTGATGAATATTGATGTCTTGATGCTGTTAAAATGCTGTAAAATTATAGGGTTATTATGGGTGATGAATAAACATGATTATATTAAGTTCTAAGGCGTTATTTATAAAACCCATAGTAAGATGCAGAGAAGAAAACATAGAATACTGCACTGATGAAAACGCAGAATGTTACGGTTGTGAAAAACGTAGAACCGTACGTGGAGGATATCAGAAGTTGTTGTCTAGAACAATGAGTCAATTAGGGATGGTGTTAGGCATACTGTTCCTAATTAGGTTGATAACAGGCAAATAATCAAAGTGGTAGGATGAAATAAAAAGTAGCAGTTCTGACATTAGAAGTATGTTGATAAGAGTTGCGTCAGATTAGTGCAAGATAGAAGTTCTGATGTTATATGTGGTTAGTCAGAAGTTGTATTAATCAGAATATGTGGTTAGTCAGAAGTTGTATTAATCAGAATATGTGGTTAGTCAGAAGTTGTATTAATCAGAAGATGTAGTTAGTCAGAAGTTGTATTAATCAGAAGATGTGGTTAGTCAAAAGTTGTATTAGTCAGAAGATGTGGCTAGTCAGAAGTTGTATTAGTCAGAAGATGGGGTCAGTCAGAAGTTGTATTAGTCAGAAGATTGTGTCTTCTAGAAGTTGCGTTATTAGAAGTTGTATTATTAGAAGTTGGGTTGGTTAGAAGCTGTGTTGTTAGAAGTGTTCTGGTTAGAAGTTGCGTTATTAGAAGCTGTATTATTAGAAGTTGGATTGGTTATAAGCGGTGTTGTTAAAAGTGTTCTGGTCATAAGTTGCGTTTGAAGTTAAGATTGGTTTTGTACAGAACGATGAATGTTAGATTCTTAGAAGATGATGTTTGAACTATAACTGTAGGATGGTGACGGTCTTGATGTTTGAGTTACAGAATAACAGTGTTGATTTAATGTGGGAATTAAAATACTGCTGAGTTGTTAATGAGAAGTTATTAATAATATTGTGTTGATGATTTATAATAAATAAACAATGTTTGATAAATTATTTTGATGATCTAAGATATTGATTATTTGAGATGTTTTTGAGATGTTAATTTGAGATGTATTTTGAGATGTTATTTTGAGATGTTAATTTGAGATGTTTGAGATGATTTGAGATGTTGTTAACTTGGGTGTTATTATTACATTCATGATTGTGTCGCATACATTGCATTTTTGAGATGGAGCTTATGCTCGTTGAGATGGCCTTGATTGGCAAATTTTGAGATGAAGGCTATGCCTTGTTGATGCCTCTATTAATTGGCAAATTTTTGAGATGGGAGTTCTGCTCCAATGGTACCACATGCATTTGCATAGTATTGAGTCACATTATATGATTTCATAAAGAAGTTTATTTTGATGTTGATGAATAAATATTATTGTTGACATTATTGTTGATTATGAGATGAGAAGTGGTGATCTTGTTGATCTAATTTAATATATTAATTATCATGCGCTTTATTATATTGTTAGATATCTCACCCCTTATGTTTGAATGTTGCCCTTATGTTGGTAACGTGCAGGTAATCAAGAGTGAAGGCTGTATACCTTCAATAGTTCGAGTCGGTGTCATTGCTCTAATATGTGACACTCGGGGGGATGAACGTTTGCTAATTTTTTATCGTTGATTTTCAGTTGTTGAATTTTAAATTGATTATTATTAAATATGAGATGTTTCGAAGTTGCTGTTTTGTTAGAGATGTTATTAAGAATTTTGCTGTGTAGATGTTGATTTATTTGATTAAAGATGTTATGTTGATTTTTCATCCGATGTTTGAAAAAGTGTTATATATCCACGATGAATGCAATGAATTTGTTAGAAGAATTTGTGACATCCTGATTCATTTGTATGATTAAAATTTTATAACTCTGAGTTATTTTGCTTAATTGCTTGGGGTAGAACTGGGGTGTTACATACCAAGCCAAGGACAAGTTCACTAAATAGTATCAATTCATAGACCCTCAATAAACAACCATTTTATGATATAATCACTACCCGTGCTATACTTCTACCTAAGACTCACCTAGGTATAAGGCCCTCCTCAAATCCCTTCAATCACTTACAGTGAAGAAACAAAAGAATTAATAAGTTTAAAAGACTTCAATCATTCAATGCTTAAAAGCTTATGAATGATACACAATTAACAACCCAAATAACAACTCAAGTATTAAACCAATACTTAGAGTGTATTACAAATAAAAAGCCTTGGACTTCTAAAACAGAAAGAAAGTATTCTTCTGCAAAAGTTGCTTGTTTTTTAATAAGGAAGCAAGTCCTTATATTGTGCAGCTGTGGGCTTGGGCTTAAAACCAAATATTAAATTCTTTTGAGTATTTCCATAAAAACCGACCAAGATAAAATCCATGCAATTTGGAAAATATTCCTCCATATTTTTCGCAGCCTGTGAGTCACAAATCCTGAATAATGGCGCGCATTAAAACATGAAACATAAAACATATACTGATGTTGGGTGGAGATCAGTTCAGGAGCCAGATGTCAAGACATCTGCTTTGACATCATTAAAAACAGTTTTTCTTCAAATGTTAAGACATTTAGCAAAACATTATCAAGTCATTATTTTACCAAAATTCCTGCCAACAAACACTTATAATTAATGCTAGTAATCATTTTTTAACCCTTTTCTTATTAATTAACTTTCCTATTTTTCTAAATATATGTTTCTCACTTTCACTATCACTTTTCCACTCTCAAATTATTTTTCTCTCTTACTTGTGTTCAATCTTTCAAAAACCCTATAAAGTTTGTGTGAACAATGGCTTCCTCCCAACAACATGCTCAAAGATCTCAAAGTGTTCCTGGCTCTTCTTCCACAACATCAGAAAGGTACGAAGAACCCTCAAGAATACTCCTAACTCCCATTGATTTGCTGGAAGTTCTGTGTGAACTCATTGTGGACTTCGTCAGTATGAAGGAAAACGGATACGATTTTACTCCTGATGTTAAATTTCAAGGATGGATAAAGTATTTTGATCATCTAATGGGTCCAGTTTTTCCAAGACTTGTTAAAGAATTATGGATTCACGCTACAACATCAAATCATCAACTCACTTATTTTGTGATGGGAAAGAAAATAGTAATCTCTGAAGATCTCATTGGGCATTTGATAGTTCATGATGGCGGCAGTATTTGTTGCAATGATATGGATGACAAAAGCTCTGAACTAACAAAGATTTCAAAAGAGATTTTTACTTCTGGCCAGCCTTCCAACAAAATCAAAGATCTGAATGACTACCTCACAATTTGGTCAAAAATCATTTTGGGCTGCATCAATCACAGAAAACCCACAAGTTCTCCAGATTATATCAATATTGATCAGCAATATCTTCTGTACTTCATAGAAACCAAATCAAAGGTTAATCTTCCCCATCTTATGTTTATTTTGAAGATGTGAAAAACAAAAGAAGGGGGGTTGAATTGAAAAACTTAAATCAAAAGGCTTAACAACACAGTATTTTTATCCTGGTTCGTTTGATCTCAAACTACTCCAGTCCACCCGTCAAGGTGATTTCGCCTCTCTCCAACGAGGTCTTAATCCACTATTCTCAAAGGATTACAATAGCTACTTTAACAACTGTTAAAGTCTTCTTGAGTACAACCACAATCCGGTTAATCTCAAGGAACTTCTTTTACAAATGATTGAACAAGTGTGTGTTGTTGTTTTCTTACAAAACTGTATATCACAACTGTGATAATTATAAAAAATAAGCTTGGAATAAAATGAATTTGCTAAAGCTTTGAATATGCATGGTTTGGATAGCTTGGCAAATTGTTGAGTGCGTACGTACGTGCTTCTTTTCACAAGAAGACCTGTTTATATAGGGAAGCAAGGATACGCTGTCCATAAAGCAGGTTTTAATGATAATAACACACTTTCCTTTTCTAGAAGATCTTTGTCTGAAGAAAGTCATTAGCATTTAATTCTGTCTTGAATAATCAGTAACGCTTCAGAGTCTTCTTAGCAAAATTGCTGATAACGCTTTCAGAGTGTTGATGACATGGTAAGGATGTATTTGACCAGAGTCATAGTGTATTTTTTTAGGCGCAGATTCTGGTCATCAAGCTTCAGCGTATAATCTGGTAGCTTCAGCGTGTAACACATATTGCTGATCTTCTGATGTTTATTCCATTCTGATGCTGATTCCATTTTGATGCTGATTCCATCAGAACTTCTGCATATACAAAACATAATTTTAAGGAGCATAATTGTTCTTTGTATATATCTTTGAGATAATTTATTCTTTGTATTTTGTTATCATCAAAACTCTAATCAAGGGTTGTAGAATCAAACTATGTTCTAACAATCTCCCCCTTTTTGATGATGACAGAAACCAGATTTTTCAATTAAGAATAAAGAATAAAAAGTATAGAATTAAGAAGAAAAACTCCCCCTGAGTTGATTACTTCCCTTTAATTCCATGAGTCTTTGAGCATCAGAATCTTACTGTATCTTTCATTAGAGTTTTGTACTTGTTCAAGTTTTTCAGAAGAGAGAAATTAAGTAGATCAGAATGTTTGAGACTTATGTCTCAGTAATCAGTTATTGAAAATATCTTATTCTTTCTCCCCCTTTTTGTCATTTATCAAAAAGAACATATAATGAGAGCCAAAAGGGTTTATATTAAAAACAAAATCAACGATAATAAGTTCAGAACAGCAACAATGAAAAACAATATTACAGATAAACAAATTTTAAAACAAAGAAAAATCTAAGAGGGAGGAGGAAGACGCGTGAACAAAGCTTCCAACAAGCCCTTGATCTGGATGTTGGTTTCCTCTTGTTTGGTTAACATGCTCTTGATTTCCGAAATTTTATCATCCTGTTTATCCATCTATTCCTGCATAATAATATCAGATCTCTTCAGTTCTTCCAGAGTCTGCCTTTCATAGGAGGAAGCTTCAGAATCTTCAGTAACTGGATGCTTCTCAGAGCATTCTGCAACGTCATCTTTTTGACCCAGTTCTTCTGTAGGAATCATATGTTCTTGAGCAGCAGTCAGAGTAAGATCTTCTGACTCTGGTTGAACTTTGTCTGCTGGACGATGTTCTGACCAGGGAGCATTGTCCAGAGGGAGAACTTCTTCCTTGAGCAGCTGGCTCAAAACTTGATCTTCAATTACTTTTAGCAGATTACTGAAGTTCTGTTGAACTTGTCCATAGCTTTGTTCTTGCATCTTATGAGTTTCAGAACATACCCATTTTCTGAAACTTGTCCAATGATAATCTGATGCAGCAGGATTAATCATCTCAAGACCAGCTTGCTTCAGGGAAGTTATCCACTTATGCATTTCTGTTTCAAATATCAATAAACTAGTACCAACATCTGGTGTAGGTTTAGATGGTTTTGGTTTTGGAATGGCTGTTTTGTGGGTTATGGCGACAAGGCGTTCAAAAATAGTTAAATCAATGACAGTTTTGGCGTTGTCATTTGGATTATTCTTTGGTGAGGGAGTGGGAGAGTCTAGAATGATTATTGGACTATTGGGGGAGTTTGGTGGAGTTGATTCTAGTGAAGAGGGAATTTGGGGAATATCCAGAATGGTCAGGGGCATACGGATGGCCAGAGGTTCAGTGATTCCAGGAATGGGAATGGGATCAGAATCAACAGTTTGGTTGGATTGAACGTGATGAGGTTCTGGTTCACAGGATTCAGAAGGTTGGACCTCAAAAGTTTGAACTTCTGGTTGTGATAGTTCAGGTTGTGGAGAAGGTGGATGAATTTCTGGTTGAGGAGATGGAGGTAGTGGTATTTCTGGTTATGGAGAGAGGGAAGTATCTGGTTGTGGTGCTTCAGGAGTGGTTTCAGAGTTTGGATTTTCTGGTATGGGAGCAGAAATATTCTGGTCAAAGGATTCAATATCTGTCAGAACTTTTGCAAGTTCTGGTTGAGTTGTTTCAATATTTGGATTGATAGGTAGGGAGTGAGTTCCTCTAAGAGTTAAAGTTTCTGACAGGTCAAACTCTATGTCAAAATCATCAAATGTTTGTGGGATAGGAATTTCTGATTGGGTAGGAATTGGTGCAGATGTTGATAAAGATATTGATTCTAAAACATTAACAGTAGAAGGATTACCTTTCCTTTTAGTAGCTTTGGGAGTCCACTGGGATGATCCTTCTGCTGCTTCCTTCATTTTCTTGTTCTTCTTCAGCACAACTTCTGGAGCCTTTTGTTGCAACTCCTGAATATTTAACTCTGGTGCAGCACCATCTGCCTTGCATGCATCCAGATATCTGACGATAATCTCAGGCTTAGAATCAACTTCTGAGAACATGGGAAAGTCATCCAGAGGGATTCTTCTGCTGGTGATTGTTGCAAAAGAAGTAACAATGGGTTCCTTCTTGATGTTCTCAATAATCTTAATCTTCTTCAGATTCTTCGCATTCAAAGGCTTTCCAGCAGTTGCCTCTAAAGAGCGGATTTCCTGTGCTTCTGTTAGATGATCTATCAGCCTATTCTCTGTCAGAATATCTGATATGAGCCTTCCAAGGGGTATCCAGTCCCTTTTAGTGCGCTCATCTTCTCTAGTCTCCTTAACACTAGTCCTTAGATGATTGAACAACAAATGAGCCAGATTCACCTTAGTCTTCTGAGATATGAAGTAGATCAGAAATTGCTGATCAATGTTGATGTAGTCAGGAGATCTGGTTGGCTTCCTGTGGTTTATGCATCCCAGAATAATCTTAGCCCATATTCTGTGATGGTCCTTCAGATCCCTTATCTTGCTGGAGGGAAGACCCAGAGTGAAAATTTATCTAGCAATTGAACCGACATCAACATATCTTTCTGCCATGTCTATGCACCTTACGCCACCACCACTGTAACCTATCAATCTTGCAATAAGGTCTTCAGTTATGACTATCTTCTTCCCCATTACATACGAAGTAACTTGATGGTTGGAGTATGAAGCATGAATCCAAAATTCCTTTACAAGGATTGGGAACGTTGGACCTACCAGACGGTCAAAATACATGTTCCATCCTTGAGCCTTTACTTCTTCAGAAAGATTGAACCCATTTTCTTGAAGACTGTTAAAGTCCACAATCAATTCTGAGAGTACTTCTAGGTTGTCAATGGGCGTGAGGAGAGTTCTGAATGGTTCTTCATATTGTTCTGAGGATTCTGTTCTCTGAGTACTGGTATTAGGAATGCTTGAGGAAGCCATGTTCACACAAAAAAAATTGAGACGAAAAAAGGAGGGGTTTTGAAATATGCAAACTGAAAACAATTAGATTGTAGATAAAATGAAAGTGAAAGAGTGTAAAGAGTAAAAAAACGTTTAAATATATTTTGAAAACATAAACTACAAGAGAGATAAATAAATTGTAATGATTATAAGCATTAATGACCGCTGATTTTGGGGGATTCAGAAAGATATTGGAACGGTTACCCATGACATGTGTCTCAATGCATCCAATCAGCGCTTTTGACCTTTCAGAAAAATGAACGCGTGTTCAGCCTCAGAAGGTAGCTGATGAATGAATGATAATTGTTTGCTTACATGAACATCACACTTCTATCCTTGAAATGAAACGCTCAGATCTTCATGGATATATTCTGATACAATCTGGACTTCTAAAATTCTGAAGGCAGGTTGATTAGCAGTTCACAAAAAATAACAAAAATTCTGAGGATTAAGATATGTAAATAAATCAGTTTATTCTGGGAAAAGCTTCATGCTGAGATGTTTCAGAATGAATTTAAACCTATCTTCAGAAAGAGGTTTTGTAAAGACATCAATCCATTGATGGTCTGTGTCAATGAATTTTAAATTGAGAATCCCTTTCTGAATATAGTCCCTAATAAAATGATGTTTTATTTCTATATGCTTAGCCCTAGAATGCAAAATAGGATTTTTACTGAGACAAATAGCATAAGTATTGTCACAGAGGATAGGGATGTTACTCTCAAATATATTGAAGTCCTCAAGTTGACTTTTCATCCAGAGAATTTGCGTGCTACATCCAGCTGCTGCTATGTATTCAGCTTCTGCTGTTGATAGAGCTATTGTGGATTGTCTTTTGCTGGACCATGAGATTAGATTTTCTCCTAGAAACTGGCAGCTTCCAGAAGTGCTTTTACGTTCTACTCTGTCTCCAGCAAAGTCAGCATCACAATATCCTACTAAGCTGTAATCACTTGATTTTCTATAAAACAAACCCAGATTAGTAGTACCTTTCAGATACTTGAAAATTCGCTTAACTGCTGTTACGTGAGATTCTCTAGGATCTGATTGGAATCTAGCACAAATGCAGACACTGAATAGAATGTCAGGCCTTGAAGCCGTCAGGTAGAGAAGAGAACCAATCATACCTCTGTAGACCTTCTGTTCTACCTTTTTACTTACCTCTTCTTTTTCCAGAATGCACGTGGGATGCATTGGAATCCTTGAGGGCTTACATTCTGAGAGATCAAATTTCTTCAGAAGTTCTCTGACATATTTTCTCTGATGAATGTAAGTTCCTTCTGGATTTTGATTAATCTGAATGCCCAGAAAGAATTTTAGTTCCCCCATTAGGCTCATCTCAAATTTTGCCTGCATACATTTAGCAAACTCTCTTCCCAGAAAGGGTTTAGTGGATCCAAATATAATTTCATCAACATAGATCTGACATACTAAGATGTAATTCTTAACTGTCTTAGAGAACAAGGTTGTGTCCACTTTCCCTCTGGTGAATTCCTTTTCTAACAGAAAGTTACTTAGTCTTTCATACCAAGCTCTGGGAGCTTGTTTCAGACCATAGAGTGACTTCTTTAGTTTGAAAACATATTCTGGATTTTTGGAAATTTCAAAACTAGGGGGTTGGTGCACATAAACCTCTTCTTCTATATAGCCATTTAAGAATGCACTCTTGACATCCATCTGATACAGAGTGATGCCTTTATTAACAGCAAATGAAATTAAAAGTCTGATAGATTCTAACCTGGCGACTGGAGCAAAGGTTTCTGTATAGTCTATCCCCTCTTGCTGAATATAACCTTGTGCTACCAGTCGTTCTTTGTTTCTGATGACTTTACCTTGTTCGTTCAGTTTGTTTCTGAACACCCATTTTGTACCAATGACGTTGAATCCTTTTGGTTTGGGAACCAAATCCCATATGTCATTTCTTGTGAATTGATTTAGCTCCTCTTGCATTGATAGAATCTAGTCATTATCCAGAAGTGCTTCACCAATTGTTGTTGGTTCAATCAGAGAAACCAGTCCCATGAGGGATTCTTTAGAGTTTCTGAAGGTAGATCTTGTTCTGATTAGATCTTCCTTCTTTCCTAAGATTGTTTCTTCTGGGTGATCAATGCTGCTTATGGATGGTCTTTTCTGGAGTTGATCAACAGAAGGTGTTGGGTTGCTTGCAGTGATTCTTTCTGATGTTGAGGGAGTGTCTCTATTGAGAGTCTCTGATAAGTTGTCTTCAGTACCTGTGAGTTCAACTTCCATACCTACAAGGAATTCATTCTGCTTTGACTTTTGAGAGTCAAGCTTATCATCAAACCGAACAATGATTGACTCTTCAACAATCTGTGTTTCTGTATTGTATACTCTGTACCCTCTTGAGTGTTCAGAGTATCCTAACATAATACACTTTTGTGCTTTTGAGTCAAACTTGTTCAAATAATTTTTTGTATTCAAAATAAAACATGTACATCCAAATGGGTGAAAATAAGAATGTTGGGCTTTATGTTCTTCCACAATTCATATGGAGTCTTTTCCAGAATAATTCTTATGGAGATTCTATTCTGAATGTAACACGCTGTGTTTATTGCTTCTGCCCAGAAGATCTTAGCAACATTAGTCTCGTTGATCATGGTTCTGGCCATTTCTTGCAATGTTCTGTTCTTTCGTTCTACAACTCCATTTTGCTGGGGAGTTCTAGGACAAGAGAAATCATGCAGAATGCCTTTTTCATTAAAGAATAATTCAAAATCTTTATTTTCAAATTCTCCACCATGATCACTTCTGACTTTGACGATTCTAAGATCTTTTTCATTCTGAACTTGGTTGCAGAAGGTAACAAACACAGAGTGTGACTCGTCCTTGTGCCTTAAGAACTTTACCCATGTCCATCTGCTATAGTCATCTACGATTACTAACCCATACTTCTTGCCACTGACTGAAGCAGTTTTTACTGGTCCAAATAAGTCAATGTGTAGAAGTTCTAATGGCTTAGAGGTGGAAACAACGTTTTTGTATTTGAAAGCCGGTTTTGCAAACTTGCCTTTCTAACATGCTTCACACATAGCATCTGAATTGAACTTCAAGTTAGGAAGTCCTCTGACCAGATTGAGTTTGTTAATCTGAGATATTCTTCTCATACTAACATGTCCCAATCTTCTGTTCCAGATCCATTGCTCGCTGTTAACAGACAAAAGACATTTTACATTCTGACTTTTTAGTTCAGAAAGTTTGATTTTATAAATGTTGTTTTTCCTCTTTCCATTAAATAGGATAGTCCCATCTTTCTGACTGACAACTTTGCATGAATTTTGATTGAAGATTATATCATAACCGTTATCACTTAATTGACTTATGGATAACAGGTTATGCATTAATCCATCAACTAATAAAACATTACTTATAGAGGGAAGATTTCCATTACCTACTGTTCCAGAGCCAGTGATCTTTCCCCTCTGATTGCCTCCAAAGCCTACGTGGCCTCCATGCTTAAGTTCCAGGCTTTTGAACATATGCCTTCTTCCCATCATGTGTCGTGAGCAGCCAGAGTCCAGGTACCATGACTGGTGTCTTTACTTTACTGTTAAAGATATCCCTTCTGTATATGATTCTGAGTCTGAACCAGAAGCTTCATTATGTTCAGAGACGTTTGCCATGAGAGCTATGTTTGCTCTTTCATCATCTGATTCTGAGTCAGCTTCAGATGTATCAGAATCATCCCATGTATCCATGAGACTTTTCTTCTTTTCCTTGCCAAACTTCTTTTTGGGCTTCTCCTTCTAAAGCTTTGGGCAATCACTTTTGTAGTTCCCTTGCTCGTTACACTCATAGCAGATGATGTCTTTGTTGTTTGGCTTTCTGTATCCTGAAGAGCCTTCAGATCTTTTATGTCCAGAGGAGGATTCTGACCTTTTGTATCTGGAGGAAGATTCATTCTGATTTTCTGATCTTCTGGGATTCCTGAACTTCCTTTGCCTCTGCTTCCACAATTGGTTCACCCTTCTGGAGAGAAGAGACAGTTCATCTTCTTCTGATGAGGATCCATCAGAGGTTTCTTCCACAACCTGCAAAACTTTGGATCAGATTTTCTGTTAGATTTTAAAGTGAATGGCTTACCTTACTTTTGAGGTTCATCTGCTTCTAGCTCTATCTCGTGACTTCTGAGGGAGCTGACAAGTTCCTCCAGATATATTTTGTTGAGATCCTTGGCTAGCTTAAGCATTGTGACCATTGGCCTCCACTATTTTGGCAAGCTTCTGATGATCTTTTTAATGTGATCAGCAGTGGAATATCCATTGTCAAGAACTTTTAGACCAGCAACAAGAATTTGGAATCTTGAAAACATAGCTTCTATTGATTCACTATCTTCCATCTTGAATGCCTCATACTTCTGAATGAGCGCAAGGGCTTTGGTTTCTTTGACTTAAATGTTGCCTTCATGCGTCATTCTCAGAGAATCAAACATATTCTTGGCAGTTTCTCTGTTTGATATTTTCTCATATTCTGAATATGAGATGGCACTGAGAAGAATTGTTCTGGCCTTGTGATGATTTCTGAATTCACGCTTTTGTTGATCAGAGATCATTTTCCTGTCAATATTCTGACCACTTCCATCCACTGGGTGCGTGTATCCATCAGTCACCATGTCCCACAGATCAGCATCATGGGCCAGAAAGAAACTCTCAATTCTGTCTTTCTAGTAGTCAAAGTTTTCTCCATCAAATACTGGAGGTTTGCCACTGAATTTGTCCCTTTCTTCATTGTTGTCATTGCTGAAGTTTTGACTTGGTCCTGTCATTGTGTTTTTCTAATGCTGGATCTTGTACTGACACGGTTAAGTGTTGAAGCTCAGAACCAGGCGCTCTGATGCCAATTGAAGATGTGAAAAATACAAGAAGGGGGGGTTGAATTGAAAAACTTAAATCAAAAGGCTTAACAACACAGTATTTTTATCCTGGTGATTTTGCCTCTCTCCAATGAGGTCTTAATCCAATATTCTCAAAGGATTACAACAGCTACTTTAACAACTGTTAAAGTCTTCTTGAGTACAACCACAATCCGGTTAATATCAAGGAACTTCTTTTACAAATGATTGAACAAGTGTGTGTTGTTGTTTTCTTACAAAACTGTATATCACAACTGTGATAATTACACAAAATAAGCTTGGAATAAAATGAATTTGCTAAAGCTTTGAATATGTGTGGTTTGGATATCTTAGCAAATTGTTGAGTGCGTACGTACGTGCTTCTTTTCACAAGCAGGCCTGTTTATATAGGCAAGCAAGGATACGTTGTCCATAAAACAGGTTTTAATGATAATAACACACTTTCCTTTTGTAGAAGATCTTTGTCTGAAAAAAGCCGTTAGCATTTAATTTTGTCTTGAATAATCAGTAACGCTTGAGAGTCTTCTTAGCAAAATTGCTGATAACGCTTTCAGAGTGTTGATGAAATGGTAAGGATGTCTTTGATCAGAGTCAGAGTGTATTTGTTTAGGCGCAGATTCTGTTCATCAAGCTTCAGCGTATAATCTGGTAGGTTCAGCATGTAGCACATATTGTTGATCTTCTGATGCTGATTCCATTCTGATGTTGATTCCATCAGAACTTCTGCATATACAAAACATAATTTTAAGGAGCATAATTGTTCTTTGTATATATCTTTGAGATAATTTATTCTTTGTATTTTGTTATCATCAAAACTCTAATCAAGGGTTGCAGAATCAAACTATGTTCTAACATATTCATTTGACGACCAGCGTCAAAGAGACAAGAGAAGAATAAAGAACAAAGAGAGATTGTATTCCTCTGGGCAGACTCATCTCAGATATTATGACAGAAAACAAATGGATAGAACATTTGACTGAGGCTCAACAAGTCAGCACTCTGGAAGCTTGTGCTGGTAAACCTCTCAATGCTAAGAATCTGAAGAAGATGAAGATCATTGAAACAATCAAGAAGGATCCAACAATAACAACCAAGGAAGTCATTACAAATAGAAGAGTACCTCTGAAGGACTTTCCACTCTTTACCCAAACAGATGATTCTCCAGATATTATTCTCAGGTATCTGGATGCTTGCAAAAGGGATGGGACAAATCCAGAAGTAAACATTTGTGATCTGAGACAACAACCTCTAGAAATTGCTCCCAAAAAATTAAGAAAAAGGAAAGCTGTTGCAGAAGGAACTTCTTAGAATATTCCCAATGCTCCTAAAAAACGGTAATCCATCTTTTATTTCTGTTATTGAATCAGTACTATTATCAAAATATGAAAACCCTTCTTCTCCAAAACCTACAGAAGATCCATCGCCACAAACTTTTGATGACTTTGACATTGAATTTGACCCCTCACTATCTCTAGATAACCTTCTGAACAATCCACCTACTACCCATCTTGACCAAAATAAGCCTGAACTTGCTCAAGTTCTTTCTGATATTGATCAATTTGATCCGTTGTTTGAATCTCCCCACTCATAAAATCCAAATTTTGACTCTGATACCACAACATCCATTCCTATAATCGCCTCCCCTCTCATGGTCTCTTAACCACCCACAATTCCCTCAACTTCCTCCTAGAACCTCTCCATCCCAGATATTCCATCTCCCTATCAATCCACTCCACCAAACTCACCACATTCACCCATTATTATTTCTAACTCTCCCTCTCTAAACAACCATCCAGAAGATCCCCTTCGAACAATTATAGACTTCGAAGTTGTGGACAATCTTGTCTCAAGCTCTCAAAAAATTGTTGTACCAAAACCAAAACCAAAAATCTACAAAGAAGATGTTGGTAAATCTTTGCTGATTTGTGAAACAGAAATACAGGAATGGGTTAATTCTCTGAAGCTAGCTTGCTTAGAGAATCTTAATCCTGCTACTTCTAATTCTCATTGGAACCAGTTCAGAAAAACGGTTCAACTCTGAATCCCAGAAACTCAAAGAACTGAGTTATGAAATTTCTCAACAAAACTTCTGTGATCATCTGAATATCTTCAAGGATCAAGTTCTGTGTGACTGGGAAAATAAGCCATTCCTTCTGCTGGACAATGTCCCTCGTAAAGATGATAAGCCAACAGAATGTAATGAACCATCCTCTGATCCTCTGCCTCTTCTTAGGTTTCAAGACAAAGGAAAGGAAGTTGAAGAAGCTCTTGAGTCAGAATCAGCCACATTTTTCTCTGAAAAAGTGACACCTTCTACTGATATACCATCTTCATCTCTTGTGCTGCAAATCGTATTTTATTCTTTAAAGTGTTTTTATTGCTTTTTAATTCTTAACAAAAAAGGGGGGAGAATGTAAGATATTTCTAATATAACAGTATCGAGACTAAGTCTCAAACATTTTGAATATTATAACTTCTACTGTTCCTTTCTTAAAGCAAAATAGGAACAAACTCTATTGAGGACAGAAGTGGACGCATCAGAAATCCTTTTCTCAAAAACTCTGATCAGAATTATCTTCAGGGAAGTATTTCTTCTTTATATGAGTATTCAACTCAGGGGGAGACTTTAAATGCTTCATGTTCTTTGAGTTTCTATCGAAATATCTATGTTTTTGTCATCATCAAAAAGGGGGAGATTGTTAGAACATAGTTTGATTCTACAACCCTTGTAAGAGTTTTGATGATGACAAACACTCAAAGAACAATTATGCTCCCTAAATAAGTATTTTTTTTTGCAGAGAAGTTCTAATGTAAGAAGCACAGAAGATAACCTATATCATTGTTCAAACTTTGATTCTATACATATTTTATAAATAATTTCTAAAGTTGAAACTTCTGAGTTCCTAAACGCTGCAAACATGAACTTCATCATTCTGATCCATAAAGTTCTGGAAAGAAGTAATGGTAACATTCATCTTCTGAAGCAAGCATGTTCTGAAGCGTTACAATTCACTTATGGCTATTCAAAAGTAATGGCTGAAAGGGGACAAGAATATATATTTTTTGGAAAGCTCTTTAATTACTATTTATCAACATTCCAAAAGCTCCCACATGCGTTGCCTATATAAACAAATCTTGAAGGAGAAATCGTTTATGATTTTGAGTGCACAACAAACGAGTTATCTTCATCACCTTTAACATACTGAATTTCATTTGTGTAAAACATCACTTGTGTGATACTGTTTTATTAGAAAAACACATTTTGTACACTCTTTTGAATATTGTATTGTGTAATTCCTTAAGAAAACCGAGTTGTGGTTTAAACTCAAGAAGACTTTGATGGTTGTCATAGTAAATGTGTAATCAAGTTTTATTAGTGGATTAAGACCTCTTTGAGAGAGGATAAATCACCTTGGCGGGTGGACTGGAGTAGTTTGAGTTCAAACAAACCAGGATAACCAACGTGTTTTTTACTTTACATTTTAAAAACCCCAATTCAAACCCCCTCTTCTTGTGTTTTTCCATTCTTCATAGACGACTTGATGGATCAATTGGTGGGTGCGCATGTGTTTAGCAAGATTGATTTGAGACCGGGCTATCGCCAGATTTGAGTAAAGGATGAAGACATTCAGAAGACAGCTTTTAGAACTCGATATGGACATTACAAATATTCGCGATGCCTCTCAGTGTTACCAATGCGCCGTGAGTGTTTATGGAATATATGAACTATATTTTTAATACTTATTTGGATCAGTTTGTCGTAGTATTCATCGATGATATCTTGATTTTTTCCAAAGCTGGAGAGGAGCATGTTGAACATTTGCATATTGTATTTCAAGTGTTGAAAGAGAAGAAGTTATATGCGAAGTTGTCAAAATGTGAGTTCTGTTTAACAGAAGTCAGTTTTCTTGGTCATGTTATTTCAGGTGATGGTACTGATGTAGACCCGTCTAAAGTGGACGCAGTGTTATAGTTGGAAGCTCTAAAATCATTCATAGAAATTAGAAGCTTTTTGGTCTGGATGGTTATTATAGAAGATTTATCGAAGTATTTTCTAAGTTAGCACTTCCGTTAACTCAGCTAACTTGTAAAGGCAGGGCTTTTGTGTGGGACCTCCAATGTGAGGAAAGTTTTGTTGAACTAAAGAAGAGACTAACGACAGCTACGATCCTTATATTTCCTAATCCTGAAGAATCATTTGTTGTATATTGTGATGCTTCTTAAATGGGTTTAGGTTGTGTGCTTATGCAGAATGATAAAGTGGTTACTTATATGTCGAGGCAATTGAGGATTCATGAAAGAAACTATCCTACTCATGATCTAGAATTAGTTGCAGTAGTGTTTGCGCTAAAGATTTGGAAGTATTATCTCTATGGTTCCCAATTTGAAGTGTTTAGTGATCATAATAGCCTAAAGTACTTATTTAATCAGAAAGAGATGAATATGAGACAAAGGAGGTGGTTGGAATTATTGAAGGACTATGACTTTGGAATGAATTATCATCCCGGTAAATATAATGTTGTAGACGACGCCTAGTCGAAAGACTTTTCATATGTCTGGTATGATGGTTAGAGAATTAGAGTAGATCGAACAATTCAGAGATATGAGTTTGGTTTGTGAAGTGACACTGCAGCATGATGTTGAATATTAACAATGACTTCTTAGATAACATTAAAGAATCCCAAAAGTTAGATGTCAAGTTGGTAGACTTGATGGTCGAGAGTAAAAAATCTGAGGACAGTGACTTTACAGTAGATGCCCAAGGTGTGTTGAAATTCTGAAACAAGATTTGTATTTCTGATGATGCTGGGATTAGAAAGATGATCCTAGAAGAGATCCATTAAAGTAGTTTAACTATTAATCCAGGAGCTACCAAGATGTATCATGACTTGAAGAAGTTATTTTTATGGTTCGGGTTGAAGCGAGACGTGGCACAGTTTGTGTATGCATGTTTGACTTGTCAGAAGTCGAAAATCGAGCATCAGAGGCCTGCAAGACTGTTGGAACCTTTAGACAATCCAGAGTGGAAATGGGATAGTATATCTATGGACTTTATGACGGGGCTTCCAAGTACTCCAAAAGGTACGATGCGATTTGGGCGATTGTTGGTAGATTAACAAAATCAAATCACTTCATTCCTGTCGGTATCAATTTTCATGTACTGAAGTTGGCAGAGTTTATCTTCAGGTAATTGTAAAGGTACACGGTGTCCCATCAAGCATTGTGTTGGATAGCGATCCGAGATTTACTTCTAATTTTTGGAAGAGTTAGCAGGATGTGTTGGGTTCGAAGCTGAAATTGAGTTCTGCTTATCATCCAGACAGATGGTCAGATAGAGAGGACTATTCAGTCCCTAGAAGATTTGTTGAGAGCTTGTGTTCTTGAGCAAGGAGGTACTTGGGGTAGTTTTTTTCCTTTTATTAAGTTCACGTACAACAATAGATTGCATTATAGTATTGGCATGACACCTTTCGAGGCATTGTATGGCCGCAGGTGCAAAACACCTCTGTGTTGGCATGAATTGGGTGAAAGTGTAGTACGAGGACCCAAAATCGTTCGACAGGCTACGGAGAAGGTGAAGATGATCCAAGAGAATATGAGAGCCTCGCAGAGTAGGAAGAAGAGTTACCATGATAAGAGGAGTAAGGACCTTGAGTTTCAAGAAGGGGACCATGTGTTCTTGAGGGTATCTCCTATAACCGGTGTAGGTCGTGCGTTGAAGTCAAGAAAATTGACTCCTTGGTTTATTGGTCTGTATCATATTTCAGAGAAGGCGGGGAATATTGCATATACAGTCACATTACCACCTAATTGATCAAAACTGCACGATGTCTTTCATGTGTCGTAACTTTGGAAATATGTTCCAGATCTGTCACATGTGATTTCAATAGATGATGTACAACTACAGGACGATCTTACCGTTGAGATCGTACCTGTGAGGATCGAAGACTATAAAATGAAGAGGTTGGGGGGAAAAGAGATCGCTCTTGTGAAAATGGTTTGGGAAGGAGCTGCTGAAGAGAATGCGACTTGAGAATTAGAAAGCAAGATGCGAGAAGCTTACCCAGAGTTGTTCGCTTGAAGTAATTTTCAAGGACAAAAATATTCTAAGTGGGGGAGAGTTATAACACCCCGAATTAGTTAGAATTATTTTATTTAAAATAATTAAATGATGTGATGTGTTTATATGACTTGGTGAATTTTATCATGTGTTGTGATCCAAATTACGGGAATCAGAGGCTTAGGAAATTATATAAGTGGGTATATAAGTTATAGTAATTATTAGAATTATTATTTCTATTATTATTTTAATAGTAATAATAATATAGTTAGTAATAATATAAATTATAAATATTAAATAAATAATTAAAAATAAGGAAGGGTAAGATGGGTATTATGATTTAGGGATCTAAAGGTTATTATTGGGAAAAACAAGGAAGGAGAGTCCCAATTGTTGTTCGATCGTGAAAACTAGAGAATGGGAGAATAAGGGAAAAGAGAAAAACACCAAGCTAGGGCAAGAATATTTCATAGAGAATCATCAACCAAGGTAAGGATGGGGTTCTAACTCTCTAAGAGATTGTATGATGATAGGTTATGATAGAGTTAGTTTGCATAATTGTGTAATCATCCTTATGTGAATTTGGGGTTTGTATGATTTGTATGTGTGATGATGGATGATGATGAATTGGTGTGAAATTTTTTTGATTTTGATGATGTAAAACATCCCAAATTGATAGTTATAATTTAGGCTTGTTTGGTAGAATCATTGTTACTAATTCATGTTGAAATTTGGTGAATTTTGGGTGTTTTAGGAAGGAAATCGCAACCTGCATAATTGCATAAATTTTGAAAACAATAGCAGTGGAAACCAATTACCACTGGGGAGTAACCGGCTACCACGTGAAAATTTAAAGGAAAGAGGCTACTGTGTTACACAGTAACTTGTTACCGTAATGCAGTAACCGGTTACCACTGACAGATTTTTGAAAAAGAGCTACTGACTTATGAAGTAACCAGTTAGTGTAATGCAGTAATCGGCTACCACTGAAGGATTTTGTGTAGTTCACTATTGTTTCATTCAGTAACCGGTTATGGTAATGCAGTAACCGATTACCATTGGGTTAGATAGAATTTTTAAAAATTGAAAACTGCATAACTTTTTACTCGGGTGTCCGTTTGATACGTCGTTCGAACCTATGACAAGCTAAAAATATTTTCTACTCAATAAAAATGGTTTGAACATAATATGAAATGATTTCCTGAATTTTATTTTATTCCGACGTTTTATTGAAATTGCAAAGTTGTTAATATGGCGATGAATATGAAGAAATTTCATGAAGTAGTGATGTTACGAAGATATATAAATAATGATGTGTGATCAACGAGATGTATTGGCTTGGTTGTTGATGTGTGTTGTGATGTTTCATTTGTTGTCATAACATGTTAGTGTTGCATGCCTGTTTATAAATGACGGTGTGGCCTTAATGGCAAGTAACGGTGTGGCCTTAATGGCAAGTGGCGGTGTAGCCTAAATGGAAAGAGACATTGTTATGGTACCACATGCATGTATTTATGGAAGTTGGTCTCATTGCATTATGACGTTTTTGTTGAAGAGATATGATTTGCTGTTTGTTTGGGTGAGATTGTTGAAATGATGTTGTCTATCCGTGTTGATGCATGAAGTGTGAATGAATGATTATGTGTGTTGCACCTTGCTCATTATCATATATTTGTTTATATTATTATGATATCTCACCCCTTCTATTTGAATGTTTCCTCTTTGTGAGTAAAGCGCAAGTCACGAAGTTTAGAGTTGCTTGAGGTATGGAGTTGTGCCCTGTAATTGCATAGATTGAGTCGGGTCTTGCTATGATACGTAACATCGAGGATGACCGTTGTTTTGTCTATTTAGTCGTTGTTGTCTTCGAAAAATTATGATAGTAGCATAACTACTTTATTTCACTTTATTTGATGAGATGTTGTTTTATGGATTATTGGAGTTGTAAGCTAGTTATATTTTGGATTGTTTTCATTGCATTAAAAAGGTGAAGTTGAATACCATGATGATTATGATGACGATTCATCCGAAAATAATATTTTGAGACAATGAAATGTGACATCCTATTTTGATGATTGATTGGAAAATTTTATTTACTCTGATTTCATTTAATTATTCGACGAGAAAAAATAGGGTGTTACACAGGAAAACAGATGGAAATTGATTTCCCTATATGGAAAATCGATTTTTTGCTGTTAAAAACAGCAAAAACATAATTTTAAAGGTTAAATTCTTGTTCAAACTTTTTATCAAACACCTTATGATCTTG
Organism: Vicia faba; assembly: GCA_948472305.1. Lineage (NCBI taxonomy): Eukaryota > Viridiplantae > Streptophyta > Magnoliopsida > Fabales > Fabaceae > Vicia > Vicia faba. The sequence continues at coordinate 101,932 of CATIWC010002270.1, read as the reverse complement.
GTTTTAATTAAGCACGAAAATTTCATCAAATTATGAGAAAATAGCACCAATGGAATCACAAAACATAGCTTAAAGAATCAAACAACCAAGATCAATGAGAGATCACATTGTGAAAGATTAAGATCCAACTTACCAGAGGTAGATCTAGAAAATTATCAAATCAACTTCAAAAATCAGCTCCAAGAATCAATCTCCTAAGTTTAGATGTAGAGAGTTGATGAAGAAAAAGTGTTTGGGTGAAGGTTTAGCTTAAAGATTAGAAAGCTTTAATGAAAAGCTTACTAACTTTGTGAAAATGGAGCTTCGAGTGAATTTAGTAGATGAAGAGAATTGAGAGAATTTTTTGTAAGGTGAATTTGGCTATCAAAAGCTTGAGAATTGAATTAAATGAGGGATTTATTTATAGAATTTAGGCTTGGGATTAGTGTTGGTTTAGAGTTTGGTTTGGAACCAAAATTAGGCTTGGTAATTGATTTTGGAGCCAAAAATTGAATCAAGTGATGCACATGTGATCAAATGAAGGTGTATGATGGAATTTAATTTTAATCAAGTGGGGAATTATTTTTTTGTGTAATCAAGAATTTTCTCTAAAAAAGAAAATTAGAGCAAAAAAAATTACAAACTTAAAAATTGCTTTTTTTTTTTCAAATTTTCGCGAAGGAAATTGATTTCCCCATATGGTAAATCGATTTCCAAAGCAAAAAGTTTAATCCTTGGCACAAAAATAGTGAGGGAAATCGATTTACCTTAATGGGAAATTGATTTCCTCAGAAGAAAATGCCAGAAAACCTTGTTTGTTGGATGCTTTGGCTTGATATCTATAAAACACAAATATACAAGAAAGAAAATCAAATATTTTTGGTATTTTGATTAGAGGTCAGTAAAAAAATATAACAACACATATATACAAGATACACAGTGATTGATGATCCCTTGAGAGCAAACTTAAAGATAGGGGAACAAGGAGAACAAACCCAAATGATTGACATCAGTACATATGACTGGGAACAAAGGATTGACATCAGTTCTTATGACTGGAAACAAAGGATTGACATTAGTGCTTATGACTAGAAATAAAGGATTGACGTCATTACTTATAACTAGAAATAAAGGGTTGACGCCAGTACTTATGACTGGTAACAAATGATTGACATTTGTACTTATGATTGAAAACAAAGGATTGACATCAGTACTTATGATTGGGAACAAAGGATTGACATCAGTGCTTATGACTGGCAACAACTCGACTCTATTGGGGTAAAGTCCAATAAGGAGAAAGAGGTAAATATTGACTAATGAATGACGGTGAACTACCAATTCAGGGCCGAAGGTAGGAAAAACATAGAACAATAACAAGTTTCTCACAATTCTGGTATTCCACCTAGAACGGGTCTCAACTTCTTCTTTAACCAAGGCATTCCACCTAGAAAGGGTAATAAATTTTACCAATTTATGGATTTCGCCGAGAACGGTAACAATTTCTTCTTTGATCAAGATATCACTTGAAAAGGGTAATAACTGATATAAATATCTTTCAACAAACTATCTTTGGCATACTGAAAAGACCATCCATCCATTGGAGTTAACAAATAATCTTCTCTGGCACTAACAAACATACTTGGGAGTACAGGTTTCTCAAATAAAAAGACCGTCACTTGTTATTATATAAAGGATTGCAATAGCACTGCTGGGAAATGAAATTTGACTTCCTGGGGAAATATAAACACATTCCCACTGAGGAGATAAAGTCCTCACGTGAAAAATAAATTCATATTCAATCTAGGTTTCACAGCCTAGAGAGATCAAAATATCATTGTCATCGGGGACCAAATTCAAGCCAGGAATAAACTAGAGTGAAACAGTCAACCAAGACACCACCCAATGAAGAATAAACTCAACTGGATATCAATTCCATCCAGGTAATGAGCTGGGTAGGAAGGCTAAAGCAAAATTCTTCCACGAGGGATAACTCAGTGGGAAAATTGAAAGGATATACAATTTCTTCTTAGGACTGACATTCTATTAGATAGAGGGTACACATTCTACAAAGAGGATAATGTATCGACAAAAACATTAATGAGTGTAGATGAAACACTAATTTTAATTCAACTATGCATGATGTATGTATGAGTAATGTATGAATGTTGTCATGTATATGATGACAAAACAGACATGTTACACTTGAGAAATCCAGAAAAAACCAACTTGGGTAAAAACAACACTCGGCTAAATCACATCCAAGATGGAGATTTCGTAAGAGAGTAAGCACCAACTGGGGAAACAACATCCTACTTCACGACTTCACTTTAGTGGGAAAGGAAATGTTGCTTGAGAATAATCAAAGCACAAACTGATAGCAATGAACTGTAAAGATGCAGGGATATAATAAACTCCTCTAGGCTTCATTGGGGAATATCATACATACTTTGCTAGGTAAGACAATAACACATTATCTAGACTTCAACTGGGGACACCAATCGACTTTACTAGGGAAGATAAAGCCATGTCACTGAGGGGAGACCATAAACATTTAACACCAAAGAATAGAGGTTGTACAAACTTCTCTAAGGAAGATCAAAGGAACTTCATGGGGATAAAAACCTCAGAGGGAAAAATCATCCTTGATTCCTATGGGGAATTAAGAAGTTAACATCATAGCAAGAAGTCAAATTAATGGGGGTTTTAAATCAAAATCCACACTTGGCGAGAGAAAACCCAAAAAATTGATAGATGTTTCAACAGTTCTCAGAAACGATAATGCTCTTGTCTAGCTGCTCGGGGAGCACACAACAACAAGGTTATAATTGGAGGGAGCAATGCTCTGCAAGAGCTTCTGTACCACTTCTCAAAATACAAAGGGAGAAAGAATCCAACAACTTAAGCAAATGCTGCACAACTTTACCTCTCTACTTAATCATAACCTTGCTGGAAGGGGAATCACACTCTTCTGGAGAGATCCACATCAATACTTAACTGGGGAATATGGGATAGAGGTATCAAACCACCCAAACCAACACCATATAACAACTTGGAGTAATTTAACTATTCAAGGAACAATCGCAAGGGGACTAAGTGCAGATCAGTAAGAGTAACCCGAGAATGCTTCTTGGAGGAAACTTTTCAAGAATTCTGAGTTTGTCCATCCTCAGAACCACTACTTTTGTCCCGTTTGATTCACAGAATCAAAGTAAAAAGTAAATTGCAAATTATTTTCAAAAACATGTTTTTATTTCTTTAAGGCTTTTTGTTTTGAAAAATACTATCAATAATAAATGAAATTTTTGTAGACAGAATAAAATAAGAACTGTAAAGAATTGGATAAAGGCCCAAATTTTATTAATAGAATGGTAGTACACAAATGGAATGACTCCATAGATGATTACAAAGTTTTGGAAAATGGTAAATATATGGAAAAGGTATATTGAAACACAATGACCACTATTCACCCTAACAACTTTGAACTCTTGTGCATAGACTTCAGCTGAAGTGCGATGAGAATGCAAGAATATTGTTGCTTCAATGATCAAGTCTTGCTCGACGCAGTTACTTGCCAAGAAATCCGTAACTTTTTCCTAGGTTGCCCTTGCGGGTTTTCAACCTATCGGGAAATTTTTTTTTTTTTTTATTTCTCTAACTTTTTTCCTAGACTTCCTTTTCAGGTTTTTATCCTACCGATACACTCATTTTTGTCTAAGACACCCTTTCGAGTTTTCAACTTAGCAAGCTACTCTTTTATTTATTTAGGTGAATTATTTTTTGACTGCATCAGTATTCACGGAACATGGGAACTCCTCGCCATCCATAGTTTCAAGAATCAATGCACTGTCATCATTTTATCATTTAAATTTGAGCCATTGTCAATGATATTCCTGCTTGGCACACCATACCGACAGATAAGGTTCTTCTTCATAAACCGCACCACCACTTGCTTGGTGACATTAGCATAAGAGGCTGCTTCCACCCATTTAGTGAAGTAATCAATTGCCACCAAGATGAAGAGATGTCCATTTGAGACCTTGGGTTCAATCATTTCGATCATATAAATACCCCATATAGATAAAGGTCATGGGGAAGAAATAACATTGAGGAAAGTTAGATGCACATGAATCTTGTCAGCATAAATCTGACATTTATGACACTTCTTTGAAAATTTGCAACAGTCAGATTCCATTGTAAGCTATTAGTAACCTGCACTAAGCATCTTTTTTTCCATCGAATGTCCATTGGCATGGGTACCAAATGATCCTTCATGAATCTTGTGCATTAACATGTTTGCTTCGTGTCTATCCATGCATCTGAGCAAGACTATATCGTAATTTCTTTTGTATAACACATCTTCATTGAGGAAAAAGGTACCAGCCAACCTTCTCAATGTCTTCTTATCTTTGTTGGATGCACCAACCGGGTATTCATGAGTCTGAAGGAAGTGCTTGATATTATAATACCAAAGTTTATCATCTGATGTCACCTCTTTAGCAAACACATGAGCTGGTGTATCAAGATGCCAAATCGTAATCAAAAGTACATCATTCCAAGAATTCACTTGGTACATAGAATCCAAAATGGCTAAAGCATCTGCCATCTGATTCTCGTCTCAGGGGATATTATGGAATTCAACTTTATTGAAGAAAGGTAATAATCTTATTGCATAATCTTTGTAGGTAGTCAATTCAGAGTGACGAGTCTCCCATTCTACTTTTATTTGATTTATTACCAAAGTTGAATTACCGTATACATCAAGAATTTTGATTCTGAGATCCATAACCTCTTCAAGACCCATAATACAAGCTTCATATTCTGCCATGTTATTGGTACAATCAAATGTTAACCTTGCAATAAAAGGGATATGAGAGCCATGGGGAGTAATAATCACAACACCAATTCCTTTTTCATAAGCATTTACAACCCCGTCAAAAACGATACCCCATCGCGATTCAGGATCAGGACCTTCTCCAAGAAAAGGTTCATCACAATTTTTCACTTTCAAATACATCACATCCTCATCAGGGAAATCATATTTAATAGACTGATAATCATCAACCGGTTGGTGAGCAAGGTATTCTGATAACACACTGCCTTTAATAACTTTCTGAGTATGGTTTTCAATATCATATTTAGACAACAACATCTGCCAACGGGAAATTCTTCTAGTAAGAGCAGGCTTTTCAAAAATATACTTAATTGGATCCATTTTGGATATTAACCAAGTAGTATGATTCACCATATATTGTCGTCGATATTTCGCAACCCAGACGAAGGCACAACATGTCTTTTCAAGCATAAAATATCATGACTCACACTCAGTAAACTTCTTGCTTAGATAATAAATGGCATATTCTTTTCCTCATGTTTCATCTTGTTGTCCCAAAATATAACCCATAGAATTATCCAACACAGTCAGATACATAATCAATGGTTTTCCTTCAACAGGAGAGAGCAATATAGGAGGTTCAAGCAGATATTCTTTAATGCTTTCAAATGCCTTTTGAAAATCATTTATCCATACGTAAGTTTGATCTTTCTTCAGAAGCTTGAACATTGGTTCACATGTTGCAGTCATGTGAGAAATAAACTTGGAGATGTAATTCAGACGCCCAAGGAATCCTATGACTTGTTTTTCAGTTCTTGGTGCGAGAATTTCTTGAATTTCCATAACTTTATCAGGATCAACTTCAATTCCTTTTTGGATGACAATAAAACCCAACAATTTTCCTGAACGAACACCAAAAGTACACTTATTCAGATTCAATCAGAGACGATACTTCCTCAAATGCTAAAATAACTTCAACAAGTCTTCCAAATGTCTTTCCTCTATCTAAGATTTGGAGATCATATCATCAACATATACTTCAATTTCCTTATGCATCAGATCATGGAATAGGGTTGTCATATCCCTCTGGCACGTTGCACCAGCGTTCTTCAACCCAAAGGGCATCACTTTGTAACAGAATGTTTCCTAGGGTGTGATAAAAAAGATTTTCCATGTCCTTAGGAGCCATATTAATTTGATTATATCTGGAAAATCCATCCATGAACGAGAATACTTTGAATTTTGTTATACTATCTACCAACATATCAATATGTGGTAATGGGAAATCGTCTTTTGGACTCGCTTTATTCAGATCTCTATAATCAACACACATGCAGACTTTTCTGTCTTTCTTAGGTACTGGAACAATATTTGCAATCCACTGAGGATATATTGATGTCATAAGAAAATCGACATAAATATGTTTTAAGACCTCCTTTTTAATCTTCACTTCCATGTTGGGATGAGTTTGTCTCAACTTCTACTTGATAGGCGAACATTCTGCATTCAATGGTAAATGATGCTCCACAATATCGATGTCCAACCCATGCATATCTTGATAAGACCAATCAAAGATATCAACATACTCTTTCAACAGCTCAATCAACCTGCTCTTCACATCAGGATGAAGTAATGCCCCAATCTTGATTTCTTTCAAATCTTCCTCTGAACCCAAGTTTATCATTTCCAACGGCTCTTTATACGGCTGAATGGTATTTTCCTCGTGCTCAAGAAAATGAGAAACCTCTTCTGTAATCTCATCAAATTCTTCTTCTTCAGCCACATACACAGGACTTTCAAAGTTGGGAGAGGGTGTCGGGTCTTTGTATTCAACGGGTTTTTTAATTAATCTGCACATAGGATTATGATTGATTTTAGAAATAGACAAATGTAACAAGTGATTATGCAGATCTATTTACAATTATTATTTATTTTGAAAGGTTTTTTCTGATTACCAATTTCTAAGAAAAACATAAAACAAAAACACGATTAGAAATCAAAAATAACTTTTAATGATGATTTGAAAAACCAAAATGAATGACGCGCCTATACAACATCGCTTTCACCTTGGGCAGAGTGAACGAATTTTCTGAAAAGATAATAAAAAACAAATCACTTCTAAATATACATGAAATTAGGAACATTAACAATGATCCAATTCTAGACCCTGACTCCATGCGTCACAAAGTTTGGCATCTCCCTTTCCAGCTCATCCTCAAGGATAGCGTTGGCCTCTGGAGTAGTTGGATGGAGATATCCTGCACTACGGAAGATATCTTGATATTCGATGAAGGCAGACTTCGGCTTCATAAATTCATTCTTCGGGGAGAAACCCAAACTAGTCATATTCTTGTTCACAGGTAGATCAATAACTTGTCCCCATACATTGATAAGGCCTTTTTTTACTACATGTTAAGCATCTATAAATGAGGCGATAGAATCTTCATTCTTCCCTATATTATCAATTGACAAAGCTTGGAACTGAGTTCCAACAGCGGATTCATCAGCTTCTACAAGCTAAAGGAAGACAAATGAGATATCAACAAAGCTTGTTCACCATTCACAATAACCATTTTCCTTCACGGACAAATTCTAGCTTTTGATGCAAAGTTGATGTAACATATCCTACTTATGGATCCAGGGTCGTCCCAATAAACGGCTGTAAGCTACGATAATATCCATTAATTGAAAGGTAATATGGAACATGCGTGTACCTATGTGAATGGGTAAGTCCACCTCTCCAATGACATATTTTCTCGAACTATCAAAAGCTTTTACTATAATGCCACTTGGACGCATATGAGTTCCTTGGTACTAAAGCTTCATGAGAGTTCTCCTCAATATGACATGCAAAGCAGATCCATTGTCTATCATCATATTGGACATGGAGTCATTATTTCAATTCATAAATATATGCAGCGCCAAATTATTGTTTCGTCCTTCATCGGGTAATTCCTTATCACAAAAGCTCAGATTGTTACAAGACGTAATTTTTCCCACAACACCGTTAAGTTGATCAAGAGATACATCTCTTTCAATAAAAGCTTGATCCAACACTCTCATCAGAGATTCTCAATGAGAAGAGGAGTTAATCAACAAAGATAAAATGGAGATCTTAGATGGAGTTTGCAACAATTGGTCCACAGCCTTGTAATCACTCATCATAATAATCTTCAATAGATTATCAACATCTTTCACCATGGTGGCACCACTGGATTCTCCTACCATCTTCTTAGGCTCAACATAGGTCTTAACAATCTTTTTACCAAGATCAACATCTCCTCGAAAAGTAGGAGCAAAGACACAACCACTACGGGTCACTCGACTGGCCTCGGCTATATTCTCAACATGGTTCAAAGGTTGGATTGGAATTTCTACATTGTCTTCCAGGATAGTTGCATTGTATTTATAAGGTATAGCTCTTTCTAACCGGTAGGGAACAGCACCAGGAAAACAAATAACCACATGAGCTATAGCAGTTCTATTGCAATATGCAATCTCTACAGGAGTGGGAACATCAAAATTTGGTACAATGACACTCACTCCCGCCTCTTCAGCATATCCAGGAATCACATAATCATTATTAGAAAACATATCTTCATGAGAAGGAAAGAATTCATCGGCATAAACATACTCATCATCATACATGGCCTCAACAGAGTAATCTTCAATCATATTAACTCCATTATAATCATCTTTGTTTCCTACGACTCTGATAGTACCTTTATCTAACAATAATTGAACACCTCTTCTTACAACAGAACAACCACGGGAATCCCTACAGCAGATCAGACAGGACCCATAATGATGTATCTCTTGGTCATCCATGTGAAAAAATGTGGCGTGTAGTTGTACCAGATCGTCATCCATATAGTTTACATCAAAATTCTGGAATTCTCCAGGGCAACCATAAATCATGTTCATTGCTTCTTCATATTCAGCCCTTGGTCTGATTATATGGATAAGGCCTTCATACATCATCTCTTGGAGATCATCTATCACTTTATCACACCCACGAATATCTTCCTTGCAAACACAACAAGATGCATGGTCATGTGTGTAATAGCTAAATTCGCAAAGATCAGCATGCATCTTTACCAAATCGCCTCTTGCCAAATTTATAAAAAAATTGAATTCTTTTGGACAACCAGAAACCATATTCACAGTACCTCCACCTCCATGCTTAAGCAGTAGATTAGCTTATACATTGGTATCGATATCTTTAAAAGATGATAGACCAGACCTTATCATCTTTTGCACTTCAACCTTCAACGGATAACAATTTTCAATATTGTGCCCATGGGCTCCTTGATGAAAAGCACAAGTCTGATCAGCTTTATAATACCATGGAAATGTAGGAGGTACAACAGGGGGAGACCTAGTCTATACCAGGTTCTTTTAGATCAAAGCCGACAATAATTTTGCATGAATCATTGGAATAAGATCAAAAGCTTCTATTTTCTGGCCCTGCCCTTGATTACCTTGATAAGGTGTCTTCTGATATGCAATAGCAGTCGGAGCTACATTGACAACTGGAGTTACTAAAGCAACCTATTGTTAATGTTGATGACGTCTTCTCGGAGGTCTAATCCTTCTTTTTTGAACGATATCATTCGTTTCTCCTTCTTTCTTTCTAGAAAGCCCATATGATGGCATCTTTTTACCACTAGAACCTTCATCTTTTGACAATCATCCTTGCCTGACGGTTTCCTCCAAACAAACACCCATACTTACCATTCTTTCATAGTAAAATGAACCAAGGGTTTTTAGGAAGACGTTAGTCATTCCTTGCTCTCCCATTGGAGGTACCATTTGGGCAGCAACCTCATGCCAACACTGCGCATACTCTTTACATGATTCCTTATCTTTCTGAGTCATTGATCTCAACTGGTCACAGTCAAGTGTCATAAACATATTTTACTTATACTGCTTCATAAAAGCTTCACCCAAGTCATTGAATGTATAGATGTTGTTATTGTCCAATCCCATATACCATTTCAATGCAGCGCCAGTCAAACTATCATGGAAGAAATGAATAAGCAAGCGTTGATCATCAGTATGAGTGGACATATTTCTGATATACATCACCAGGTGGTCACAGGGGCAAGAGTTCCCATTGTACTTCTCAAATTCTGGTACTTTGAACTTTGTTGGCCGTTTCACATTAGGGATTAAGCAGAGTTCACTGAAATTCTGTCTGAATAACTCTTTCCATCATAGGGCCTCCACCTCTTTCTACATTTCATTGAATTAATCTTGAAAGTCATCCATTTTTTCATAGAATTCCAAACTTTCACTTGGTGGAGAAATAACATTATAAACCTCATTAATAACAGGAACAACATTTACCACATGAGGTGAAGCAAGATGAATTTCATTATTAGCAACAGGAGTGGCGTGTACCATAAGAGGTGCAACATGATGAATTTCATTATTAGCAACAAGAGTAGTGTGCACCACAGGAGGGGCATAAACCATAATTGGTTGAACAGGCTGAGCAACTTAATTAGTAGGGTTATATCCTTCTGGCATGTAACCTTCAAGAATTCCCCAAAGACAACCGAGAGGCATACAATACTAAACAGAGGTAACAAATGGAGTAGCAGAGACGGGAACTGACAACACTTCATGAATGACAGTTATTTGTTGTGGTTGAGTAGCATGAGGAGACGAAGGTGGGGGTGTCTGGTTCTGAGCAGCCACCAATTACTCTACCAAATCAGTTAGAATATCCATGTCGACTCTCAAAGCAGTAACTTCTTCGCCCAGTTCACGATTCTCTTGTTCAAGGTTTTCCATCTTCCTTCTAGAATTAGCCTGAGTGCTGTACTGGTGAGACAACTTGGCTAAACGAAGCAGAGAAACAAATAAGACACATGGAAGAAATAGGAATGTGAAAATGATGTGTGATATGCAATGCACATGATTTATTTTGATTATTCTAGTTTTTCCAAGGAAGTTAAAGAAAATTTGCAAATATCAAAGAAGCAACACATTTTTAGCAAACTGAATAATCTTGTTATATTAATTACTTTGGAAAGGATTACAACTTTTAGTGTAAGTTTTAAAAATCCTGAATACAAGAGAAATAAAGATAGAATCTAAAAAGTCTAAGAAGCTAAATCTGAAGAAGATCCATGCACACGTTAACGCTTCCCCTTGAGTCTTGCAATCTGAGCCTTCAACTGCTTGTTCTCTTCTGCATACTTATCGACGACTTCCTTCCATCCACTAGAAATGGGAGATAAGTGCTCAACAGGACTTGGCTGAGTGCTAAAGGAAAATAAATCCTCTTGCTTCTCCATCCTCTCAACAACATGTCTCTCACGAATCTCAATTAAATCATTCTTCTCCTTTAATTCTGTGGAGTAGGACACCTCCAAAGTCTGGTACTTGTTCTTCCATGCTTCCTTCTCTTGCTGCATCCTAACCAAAGCAAGATAAATTTATTCCACATCATCAAAAAGGGGATGAGTATTCGTCATAAATATATCATCTAAAGGTTCTTCACGAGAATAAGGCATCTTCCATTGAATTGCCCTTGCTTGTACCCACCGGAGATGAGGCTCTAAAGAAACAGCTCCTTTTGGTCCTAAATATTTTCTACCCTTCCTATGGATATGGCGCCAAGCCTTTTCAATCTCTTCATTAGATACTTTGTGATATTTTCCTTCTTGGGGAAAGAAACCACTCAGATGAATGTTATTTGGCTTGTCTCTCATTGGATATCCAAGCTGGCGGCGTGCAAGAACAGGATTATAGTTAATTCCTCCCTTTGTACCAATAAAAGGCACATTGGGAAACTACCATAGAGTGTCAATAATCTTCACATTATAGTAAGCTTGACGATACCAATAAATGTCTAAATGAGTGAGAGCCATAATCTTCAGTGTCCACCATGTTTCCTTCTTGATATCCCAAAAAGCAGCAGACTGAGGAAAGTGAGAAATAAACCACTCATATAACAACAGTGTGCAACAGATGATCATCTCATCTTGATGTAAATTCTGAAGATGGATGGAATAATAAGTATCTCGTAGCAACGTAGGGACTGGATTCCCAATCAGAAAGATCCTAATGGCATTAACATCCACAAACTTGTCGATGTTAGGAAATAAGAACATACCATAGGCAAGAAAAGAAAAGATAGAATCAAAAGCAAATGTATTCTTCCTCTTGGCAAAGTAATGAGCTTTCTCCAATAGAAATTGAGCAGGTAAGCCTCTGATTCCTCCTTTGGTAGTCATGTTATCCTCAATCTCATACCTCCTCAAATGAGTAACTGCTGCAATCTCATGAGACTTAGGTTTACCTTCTAAGCCGGTGAAAGGAACACGATCAATAATAGGTCAACCCAGTAAATAAGAATACTATTCCAATGTAGGCATCAAATAATAATCATGGAAAGTAAAACACCAGAATACCCTCCTTCATCTTGATCTTCAAAAGAGGCATAATAGCTTCATACTTCTTCCGAAAATCTATAAGACTCTCGATCTTAGAAATTAGACTCTTCAGCTCCTCTATCTTAGGATCCTTGAAATTGTACTTCCAAGTCTTTCTCCTTACAAAATCCATGGACAAAAGAGTATCTGAGATATTTGCAAAGGTCAATCTTAGTTCCTTGAAAAACTGTTTAAAGAATGCTCATGGGTGCATGAATGCATGGTAATGCAACAATCACACACAAGATAAAAAACATGGGGGTTCATAGGTTCGACGTCATGAGCATGAAGCCAGAGGTAGTACCCACAAGGTAAGGACTAATGGTTTATCACCTATAGATCAAGGTCCTAAGGAAATCCCAGAGTCTACATTCCTCTTTCAGATATTACCAATGTCCCGATTAGCTCGATAATTAGAAATATTCTCAAGAGAAACTCGTCTAAGTGAAGCATCATGTGACAGCTACTTCCAGATTTCTCCATCATAGTTTCCGCACTACATCTAATGGCCAAGATGGGTTAAGGGTTATACGGCTTCTCAGCTTCACTGGCTCCCAAGTCGAAAGCAACAATGTCTTTCTGATTGCTCAATAAACAAATAATACAATCAAAGGGGCCTCTATTGGGTGGGGAATCTCATGTATTCTTCTTCAGGATTACTCCTTCAAAGTTGACATGACTATACCTCCCGTCCTATCTTAACACTACGTCACATATGGGAATAGACAACACTTTTTTTTGCCATAGACAGCACTTATAAGCGCTGCCTATTCATGCGTTGCTGTAACCATAGGCAGCGTTTTTTGTCTATGTGAAAGCATTGCGTAATGTAGACTTTAGACATCCCTTTATTGAATAAGCGCTTTTTAAAGGCCCCTATAGACAACGCTTTTTGCATTATAAGGGATTTCTATAGTGTACCTATAACAGCGCTTTCACTTTAGACTACTTTAGAAAGCGCTGTGTAATGTATATTTTCCCACTTTTTAATGTTTTAGGCAGCGCTTTATTACAAGCGCTTTCTAAAGTCCCCTTTAAGGCAGCCCTTGGTATTTCATAAGAGCTTTCTATTCCTCATCATAGGAAGCACTTTTTTGTTCAAATATTTATCTAATAATGTTCACCAATTTTTTTTCATTTTGAGCTTATATTTTAAGCGCCCTGTACACATAAACACTTAAAGTTTAAGCGATGTCTTTCAAATTTGCACCAGATTTTATAAATTTGAAGCTTTAATCCAATATGCACCAAATTTACATATTTATATATACAACTTTAATCCAATAATTTATATATACATAAATGGGATACAACTTAAAGAATTCAATAATTTATATATACATAAATTTAAATATTTACATATACAGCTTTATAATCCAATAAATATGCACCAAATATATATATTATTATCTTCTAGAGCTACTATATTCTCTACTATCTTCTCTACAAACAACAACAATGAAGAATCTTAAATGAATCTATATATCTTCTACATATGCACCTACCTGAAACAAAACCAACAAAGACATATATTTCAGAATCAAGCTATATATATAACACTTAAATATTATAACTATTATAATTTAACACAAATCAATGTACTAAAAACAAATCAAGAATTCGTTATAACCCATCATTAAAAATTCCCCGATTCATACCATGATAGAAACAAAATTTTGTTTGAATTTAAATTCAATACTGTTGTACCCCAAAATTTGCCCTCTCTTTTCTCAAGACATTTTCTCACAAGGATTTATTAAAGTTCAATATTACACAAGTATAATTGGATTTTTAACGCCCCACATAATTTCCATGGATCATATTGGATTTTCAAGCATCAGGTTAAAGAGGAAACTGTTGAAAGAGCAAAGAAGAGAAATTTGATTTTTTTGACAAAATTAAAGAAAAGCAAGATTGCTTCGATTCATGCTTAGCTTCGACTGAAATCTCTCCTGCATGCTAGCTTCGACTGGGCATTGTTTCCCTTTGAAACAACTTCCTTCGATTCAGGAGGCAAGGTCCTCCTGTTGGTTTCCTTTGATTCAGAAAGCTAGTGACTTCCTACTGGTTTCTTTCGATTCAGGAGGCAATGACCTTCTGAAAGCTTCCATCGATTTAGAGGGAAATCTCCTTCTGAAGGCTTTCCTTTGACACAAAGTAGGGACCTCCTGCATGCAAGTTTTGATTGCACCATTGGCCCCTTACATGTTTGCTTTGATTCACAAAGCAGGGGCTTCCCTCATGTTAAACAGGAACAAGGCAATGACTCCCTTTATGTTTGCTTCGATTCCACCTTTAAAACCTTCACAACACATAGTTTTTACACTATGAAACCCAATTTGGTGGATTCGAAGGACACGTATTTGGTGGTCTATTCGAAGAACATGCAATGGTTGGAAATAATTAGTCTTGTATACCTTTGAGTTTGGACGAAGGTTGGACCTACGTGATCAAAACAAAAGGATTCAAAGTGATATATTCAGCTGAATATGACCCATTCAAAGAACATTATTTTGTTAGGGACATTCAATTTCATTTTCTCTTGAGTTTGGTCGAAGGTTGGATCTGTATGGCCAAAATAAAAGATAGGGTATTCAATCCAAGGCATCAAGTTAAAGACGAAATCCATAGGCCAGGGCTACATGGTCTTGCTCTTCAGGCCTCAAACCTATGTCTCACTCCATACTTAATTATTTACACAATTAATTAAACTATTACCCATGTGTTTAAAGTATTGTCCAAAAGGTCTTTCCATATATGGCAGAAATTTATCATTGCCATTTCAGGAAAATAGGCTTTGTGCAAATTGTCAATGCATTGAGCCTTGTAACCTTTATTTCTGATTGCAAGTAACATTAAAAAGCATAATTCAAGTCTCCTGTAAACATCAGGCCCCCACTTGTACTTGAACTTGGGAACCATGAAAACCCATTAAACTTGATTTCTTTTCGTTTTACACAAAACAATAGCATGTTATCCTGAACATGAAAGAACCCTATTCTCTATAAACAGAGAGACTCTTTACAAGTCAAGGTCAGATTTTGGATATAGGAAAAAGATCATCAAACACTCTCAAACTCGCAAACTCTTAAACTCTCAAACTCTCAACATTCTCAAACACTCTCAAACCCAAAATCAAAAGAACACACCTTTGTTTCTGTCCTTCGAATCCAGAACTAAAGAAACACAGTACTTGTTTCTTTTCCTTCGAATCCAGTCAAAGAAACACGACACATGTTTCTTTCCCTTCGAATCCAAGAACACCCAGGGCAGCAACTCAAGTCCAAAACCCACATTCCAGCTTCAAGCAAGGTAAGTCCTCTTAACCTTAAACCTATCGTTTCAAGCATAACATGTAAATAGCCATTTCCTTTCATTTCAAACATCATTATTACCCTTTGGTTTGTTTTTGTATCCACCTTCTCTATTTGTTTTCGTTTCCACCTTTTTTTGTTTGTTTTCGTTTCTAACCTTTTGGTTTGTTTTCTTTGTTTGTCAAACATATTTTAAGAACTAACCTGACCATGAAACAATATTAGCATGGCTTTAACCCATGCTTCTATTTAATCCCAAACGAAATAAAACAGGAAGAAGGTTGTGTGAATCGAAGCCTTAGGCTTCGCCCCATGCTTCCATCCAACCCCAAATGAAAGGAAACGAAAATAAAGGTGTGCGAATCGAAGGATGCAGGCTTCCATACATGCTGTTTGCAGGCCCCAAACGAAATGAAGTAGAAAAAGAGTGTGATCTAAGGGTACATACTCATGCTTCTTTGTAGGTCCAAACGAAGGGCAAGAAGGGTGCATGCTCACACTGACTTCCAGGATCAATCGAAAGAAGCAAGAAATGGTTGAATCGAAGGGTGCCTACTGCCTGGATCGAAGAACTTGTTTTCCCCACTTTTATTTTGTTTTGTTTTTATATTTTCTTGACATTCAATATGGTTTTAATAGCGTAGGACATTTATTTTCTGCAATTTACCGCTTTGATATAATTGCTAGTAACTTAGGGTGTGTATGGCAAGACTAAAACCAATACTTAGACCATCCTAAATTCAAGACTAAATGCATGCAATCAAGCACACTATTCACACATGCACCTCTAGGGTAATCTCACTTGTTGCCTCTGAAAATAGTCATGTCCCTCGAATATGGGCGTTTTAGCAAAGACCCTCGATAAAAAAGATCGTAGTCCCTTGATGTCCCTCGACGTTGCCTTCGATAAACGATCTAGTCCCTAACGAAAATTGCTAAAACGTCTCATAGGTTGCCTTCTATGACTATACAAATGACACAAGCCCGTCCCTTCACATCTAACGATGGGGCTTTTTATCAATCAATGGTAAGATAACAACATCTAAAGGAGGAGGAAAAGAATGTTGACCTTTTGAGTAGGTAGGACGCTCGTAGTTGCTTGCTTGCTCACAACTAAAAAACCATTTTCGCACCAACACTTTCAATTGAAATATTTTCAAAAGTCAAAACACTTTGTATGCATTCTTATAGAGACGAGAATCATTACAAAGGCACTTTTCAAAATCACTTTCAAAAACATCTTCCGCAACAAACATATCTTTGAACTATTTTCAAAACCACACTTTGTACGCATTCTTATAGAGACGAGAATCGTTACAAAGTTCACCACAACAAAGGAATTATGAAAAATATTTTCAAACTTACACCACAAGCACATTTTCAAACAAAGTAAATGATTTAGCAAGAAACTAAGAGCCCGTAGATAACTACGGATGAAAAGGGTGCTAACACCTTCCCTTTTCATAACCTACCCCCCGAACTCAAGAAATAATCTCAAAGGTCTTTCATGTTCTTGTCACCCTTTCCTTATTGGATTAAAGAAAAGTCGATGGCGAATCTTGTTATCCGTAATAAATGCGATCAAACGCAAAACAACCAAGTCAGTTCTCCCATCGTATTACAAATATCATCCTAACTAACCTTCCACATAATAACAACAACGTTGCAACAATTTACCACACTAATGACGACATAATATCTCATCAAAACTCAAACTTATATATACTCAAAATTTGAATCAATGGAAATGTCACAATATCTTATAAAATTCTCATCTCAATAATGTATTGACACAAATCCTCCTTAATTTCGTACAAATGATCTTTCGAATAAGTACAAGACTTGTACTCATCAAAGTACTATATAATATAACATAACATGATTTAGTTAAAACGAATTAATTAGATGAAATGTGTTAAATATATTAAAATAAATCATAAGTTAGAAACTCATACCATGGTTGGAATCTCTATTTGATTCAAAAGAATAATTTCTTTCATAAACCTCAACATGAAATAACCGTAATCTATACCATTGCACTGACGAGGACACTACACGTGGAAAATATACAAATATATATCAGTACATATAGTTTAACTTGTTTTATCAAGTAGCATCACTAATATAATCAAAATTGTGAAAACATACCTGCACTCTAATCCATGTAATGTTATTTGCCTTACTCTTTGGTACTTGAATATCTCTTTGTGATCTAAAAATTTGTATAACTCTAACACAATATAAATGAGTATTTAGAACAATATCACATAAAAAAATAAATAAGTATACAAACGCAGATTTAGAACAATCTAACTTGCGTATCAACCATCTTCTTCATATTTGGGTATTTTTCCCATCACCTTCTAATGAATCCAAATAATATACAATTTCTCTTATTGGATTAATCACAACCAACAACCAGTGTCCCATATAAGATTAACAAAGGTTAGATGGAAACTTTCTATAGAATGTCAATACACGAAAAATTATAATAGATGAAGTTTGAATGAAAATCTTACCCGTTGCCAGTATTTAATGAAAAAAAACAAATTTTCTATTTCTTTGTTGTCCATAAATGTAGGGACAAAGTAGTCTTTGACATCATCTGGTCTTTGTTCGATTAATAGTGCGTTGATATTTTTTGGAGATAAGAAAGAGAATCTTTGGTCCAATTGATGCGGGCGCATCAAGTTGGCATACATGAAACTTAAATAAAAACATCACTAACATTAAGAACATTCATTGAAATGAGTAGATAAATTTTTCAATAAATTAAATAAAGTTGATCGGAGAATACCAGGTATGTGTATTGATAACACCGATGCCTAATTCTTCATGTCTAAGAACTTAATCCACATCCTCTTTATTTATTATTTTGTAATAGGAAAAACCAAAAATATCTTCCTCCATAGGTATATTACGAGCACCTCCATCGATCAAATCTGAAATTCCCATTAATGTCAGAAGGCACGACCTATACCGAGAAGTAGACTTCTTTCTAGCCGCAGGCTTTGCCACATCCTTTTTTTATGCAGACGTGTTGCCAATTTCAGGCTTCTTAGTCATATTGACTTGTTGCATGTCTTTAACATGAATCTAAATATCAAATGCATATAATAAGTTAGGTGAAGTATAAGATTGTGAATTTACTTTTTCTATGTATAATATATATATATATATATATATATATATATATATATATATATATATATATATATATATATATATATATATATATATATATATATATATATATATATATATATATATATATATATATATATATATATATATATATATATATATATATATATATATATATATATATATATATATATATATATATATATATATATATATATATATATATATATATATATATATATATATATATATATATATATATATATATATATATATATATATATATATATATATATATATCAATTTACCTCTTTTTTGGATGCAACTTACTTGGTTTGCTGTTTAATCCCCTTATTTTTTTATTTGAATTTTTTGGGAGTCTAACATTACCATGAAAAAATGTACGTTAAATGGTCGTAAAAAATTTGAATACTCAAAGTTTCATAATGGTTTTCAACATACCTCATCATCTATGCAAATGAGGTTTGACGACCATGCAACATAAGATCCTATTGTCTCTCCCACCAATGTTGCATCTGAAATATCGTCAGGCATAGGTAATGGCGCATCCCTCTCTAAAGCAATATCAATTGATACTTTCAAAAATCCATCAGGGAGCATTTTATTGTGAAGTAGTTCTCCCAAGGTGTTATGCACTTTGCCCTTGCCAACCATGTGATAAGTCGGTGACGATAAATATAGCTGACAAGGTGAAACACCCTAAACCAATAATAAATATGAAATTGTTAATGTTTATATATGTCAATTAAAAAATTATTCTAATTCATAATAATATATGTTACCTCAGGAATTTTCTATTCGAAATCACAATTGATACTATCTTTGTCACTAGTATCCTTGAACCCTGAACCTTGCATTTTTTACATGTATCTTTCTTTGTCCTTTTCCAACTTACGAACTTTAGCTTTTAATTTTCCTAACTATTCCATAACTTCTTTATTGCTACGGCCTTTCCTCTTTTGATGGTTACCCAAAGATTTTTGAGTCACCCTGAATCCCTTACCCCTCACACGACCGGTATACTCAAGAACATTTAATAATCGACTAAGTATGCTCCTGCAATCATGGTCTTTAACTTGAGTTAAAGATTGAGATAGACTCTCCTGAAATTCATATGCATAGCAAAAAAAAATTTTGGTGATTAAACTCATAAATTTTTTATTTTAATAAAATTTTGATTTAATTATAGGAATATTGATATACTTACACATTTCTCATAAATTTGAAGCACATCTTCCTTAACAACTCCATCCTTACCCACCCAAGCAGCCTTCCACATAACATATTCTTGAAGAGATGTTTCTTGAATTTTCTCCTCTTCTAACTACACATTAAGAGAAATAATAAAATCAATAATAACACATGATGAACAAGTATATAATAGCATTTATATATATTTACCAATCTTTGTTGTAAGCGTGCATATTCCATACGCCCTTTTCTGTATGGATATGGGGGACTTGATGCTCGTTGGCGATTCACGCCACTCACATCCTGAAAATATGAGGTTCTTCTTTTTTCTTTGAAGGTTTCCCATTCTTCAGGGTAAATCAAGCCTGCATACACCTTCAAAAGTTTTGCATCGATAAAATTGTTATCGGCATCCCTAAGAAACTTGTTTGTCAAAAAAGATCAAAATTATCTTATTCTTTTTTCGGCCAATTGAAGACAATGTGCTTTTCAATCATCATCAATGTTAAAAGACCTCTACAAAAAAACATACATAGAGTGCATTAGTAATTTATAGACATAAGCGTCAACAAAAATGAAAGACATCACATATGGCACCTGTATTTCAGTCCATATTTTTCTTTAATGGGTTTCAGCTCACGCCTTCTCTAATCATCACAAGTAATTGGAACTTCTCTCCTCACAATGGAACCAATGTAACTTGTCAACATTGAACCATTAGGCTCAATTAGTCGTTTGCCTTCATTCAAATGTATGTCAAATTTGATACATTTATCTCTTGCACGAGTTATTGACTTCATAATTGTTATTCCTTGTCTAATATCATTCTCCGTATCACGAGTTGATTCATTTCCATCATTACTAGAAGCGGGATGTGATTTTTCCTCATTAGTAGCCATTTGACCTGTAACATTAAAGAAAAACATAAACACCATATATAATTCAAGTAGAATTGAATGAATAAACATAATATAAAAACATAAACACAATATAAAACCATAAACACAATTGTTGTACCCCAATTTTTTCTCCTAAGATCCCCTCATCATACCATTTTGATTCAATCACAACAATATCACATTAGGGCTTGTGGTTCTTCTCCCAATCTTTAGCTTTGATATTTGAGGAATCACCAAGCACCTTGACTTGTTTTCTTTTGTGATCATTAATATTTTGTCTTGATTTTCCTTTTAGTTAATAAAATGCAATGTTTGTTTGTCTTACTTGTTAATAATGTAGGTAAAGGCAATAAGGCTTAGCAAGTTTCTCTATGGGTTCATGAGTTTATTTCCACGCCCTAGTCAATAAAGCTTGAGAAGTCCAAACCTCACCATTGAAGTTGTTTTGGAAGGGATGGCATGGCAATATTATTTTTGTTCACTACATTTCCAAGTTATCAAGATTGATTCAAAAGTGCAAGGGGTTGATTGAAGAAGTTGTCATGGTTGGACAAGGCCTTGTTCCCATTGGTCACAAGTGCATATTTCTCTAAATTATCAAGATATGGAAGTGGTTTTGGTGGCTATTAATTCTCATTTTCTTCCTCTATAACTTCTATTTACAAAGCAAGAGTGTTGGTACAAGAAGTTGGTTCAAAATAGTTTCTTGATCTAGGAGCTAGGGTTTTGAACTTCAAAGAAGTATATCTTGCTCATATTTTGGTATTTTTGAGTTATTCCAAAGACATCCTTCTCTTAAAAGGGTTATTAACAAATCACTTCAAAATTTTCAAGGATTTTTAATGTGGAAGAAACTTGATGATGAAGAAATATTACAAGTCCTCCAAATGAACCCCCGATTTCTCATGTACGACTTCAAATGATCATAACTTGGTCAATTTTTATCACCTTGAGCCCACTCTTTTTCCACAATGATCTTGAGGATGTGAACATTATTACTTCTTTATATGAAAAGTGATAAAATGGATGGAAGATTCCCTAAGGATACAAAAGATTATAGGTCATTTCATGATTTTTTGCCAACTTCAACAATTCATAACTCCCTCAATTTTTGGAGATTTTGAATGGTTCAAATTTTAAAGTGTCATTTAAGAGGTCTATTTCATGCCATCTTTTTTGGTAAAGAGCAAATTCCAAGTGGAAGTCCATGTTTGGATGCAAAATATTATAGGTCACTTTTGAAGAAAATTTTGAAATATTTCTATGTATGGAAAGTCAACCTTTTTCTCCAACTTTGACTCAATGCAACTTTCAGCTCAAACATCCATTTGACTCCATTCTATTCCCATGCAAAGCTTGTAACCCCATCTTTCTAAAGCATCAAGAATCATGCCCTAAGACCCCTTGAGCTGAGAATGTCATTGATTTGAACTTATTAACTTGGAACTGAAGTTTCTTCAAAAGTCAGAATTTGAAATCATTGGTTTAGCTTCTAAACACTTTGTTTCTGCCTGTTTTTTCCTCTAAACATGTTTAGTGAACTTCCAAAAGTGATTATCACAACAAAACACGCGTTTTGGATGAGTTTTGATCAAATTAGAAATCACACTTTTCTTGTTTGCAACTTCACACGATTTCCCTCCAAATATCATCATTTCACACGCTTGGACATTCCATTTGATTCCCTATAAATAGAGGGCCATCCCTAATTCATTAACTTCAGTTTGGATATCCAGAATCACCCTGCCAAACTTGTTCCATAACTCAAATTTCTGCAACTTCGAAATCTGTGTTCAAGCCTTTTTCAATCCAATTTTTCCATCAATTTACCTCCCTTGATCTTCCCTGAAGCTAACCATATAATTACCTTCAAGAATCGTGCCCTATATTTCTCCATAGAAGTCCAGTTCCAGAGCTCTGCAACTCAACTTCAATAGGTAGATTTTTTCATCAATTCTTCAAAACTTTGATATCATTCTGATGCTCTGATTGCCCTGGTTCTAGTTACAACACGTACTTTTATCTGGAAACATGTTTTGACCATGAAATTTGAAATCCTTTTTCAAAAATTTCCTTCCAAATTACTTGAGTTACCATTTATCTAAATTTATCGCGAAAGTGTGGTTGTCTTCGTCTTGAAGAGACGAAGCGAATGGCATAGGTCTCATGCTCTAATTTTACAGATTGAGCAACCTGGTTTTGGGATTGGTTGGAGGTTGAAGATGACCAACGTGTCATCCTTCAACCAATGAAACAGCGCCATTTTTTTTTAAATTTCTGATTTATATTTGATTCAGTGTTTTATTCACTAATGACCATGATATGCACAACGCGCCAGATCCCTTGGATTTGATTACGCGTTTTGACTCTCATCCAATGGTCCACATATTTTTGACTTTATTTTTCTTTTTTGATTTTTATATTTAATTGTTTAAATTTCAAAAAATCATAGAAAATTCATTTTTAGTCCAAAAAATCTGAAAAAATTATGAAAAATATTTTTGATTTTTCTCTTTCTGATTTTTATTTGTTCACAATTTTATCTTGTGTTTTGATATTTTTTATAAATTTTCACCTTATTTGATTTGTTTTAAATGTTTAGAAATACTTTTATGCATTTTTAAATTCTGAAAAAATTATGGAATGATCCAATGATATTGTGACAAATATTGGTGACCTCATTCATTTTTTATTTCTGACTTTGGTATATTTTGTCATTTTTGGTTCATTTCACTCATTTCTTTCAATTTAAAAAATAGTTTCTGACTTTAAAAAATTACCAAAAATTTTATAAAATTATTTTAGTTCATTTCTGATTTTTCTATGGTCTTACCTAAATATTTCTTGATTAATTTGAACATAGTTTCCTTTTTCTCTATTATTTTCATTTTTTGATCATTTTTAAACCCTAATTCTTTTATTTTAAAAAAAATACAATTTATTTTTTTAATATTTTTTGGCTGATCTTGGGTTAAATTTTTTATCATGAACTTTATTAATAGCATTGGATCCATGGTATTGAGTCTAACTCCACAAAAGTGGATGAATTATTTTAATAATAGTTTGATTAAATTTTAATTCAAATGTGGTTTGTATATTCTTCCCCATCATTCTTCATCTTATCCCTTTCTTATTGCACTAAGTGTTATTGGATCATGATCTCTATATCATGTCTCAAAATAAATGGTGCATAGATTGCTATTGACCGACCTCAAAATAGGTGTGACTTCTACATAAGTCCACTTATGATTGCTTAACATAGTGCTAAATTTTGTCTCGATTCGAATAAATGATCATGCATGGCCAAAACCTATGTTTGCAAACCCAAGTATGTTAATTTGATCTCTTTGATCCAATAACCTTGAGATTCATTTTCTGGAGGCTTTGGTTCTACCAATCCTCTAATGGATCTACAACACTTTTGGTCAACGCGAATCACTTAAACATTATTGATCATTAAATGGTACTTTTGAGGATTCCAAATGGATGATATACTTGACAAAAAGCAAATGCGACTTGTTGTGTGAAGGCTTTGGTTCTACCAATCCTCTAATGAGTTCCAAATGCAAGTTTCAAGATGGTCATCCAACTAACCACTAATTATTAAATTTTTTTTACTTTATGCTTTTATTTTTATGCTTTATGTACCATTTACTTTAAGCATTACATTTCATGTCATTTTATTTTGCTCACTTGAGCCTTTTCTTTTCTCTTCTAAGACACCTAATAATCAACATGAACCATAAAAACCTTTAATAATACTTGGACTATTTGGATACTATCCTTGGCATTATGGAGCATTGGACTTCTTGGACTTAGGATTAGAGACATTGGCCTATGTTGGAGACTTTGTGATCTTAATCGATATTTTGTCTGGAGTTCTTGAGGTTTACCTTGAGACATGGGTTGTTTGTTTGTTTTATGTGCAGGTTATTGTGATTATATTCTTTGTTTGTAATCTAGAATTCACCCGTATACAGCTGTTACTCCGCCCAATTTTTGTGAAGACTTAATACACTTGAAGTCTGGTTCTCTCAAGAGGTCTAAGTATCTTTGCTTGCTTGGTTTCAATCCAAAGAATGAGAATTCTATCTTGAATCATAATGTCAGGTATTGGCTTCTTGTTAGTTAGATGGTTCCTATCCCTAGCTTTTATCTTATGCTTTAAGATAGTCTCTTCTTCTCATCCCATCTTCTTAAATTTCAAAAATCTTCTTCCTCCTTTTGAAAATTCTTCTTGTTTTTAAACTTGAATCACTTTCATAATAAACTTTGACTTATGTCCACGCGTTTTCAAAACGTTTTTATAAATAAAATTCGATCAACTTAATAATACCTTGACATTTTTTTGAGAAGACTAAAAGTCAATCAATCTCATTTCAAACCATTTTGCCACTTTGGCTTTTTATTTTAAAACCTTTCTCAAAAGATTAGACTCTTGTCAATCCTTGTAGTGATGCAAACAACTATACTTCTACAATATGTAGTGAAGAGAGATATTTTCCACTTGGGTGTTGAGTGAGGCATTGTTGATTTTAAATCCAAGCCATATCCTCCACTTTGAGATGATGCAAGTTCTCCTTTCTCATGATTGTTGGTAGTAAGTGTGTTTTTCCACACGAACAATGACGATGATGTCTTATCTCTTAAAATCACCCAATGCACTTATATTTTAAAATACTTTAAAAGAGGAACTATGTGTAACCTGATCCCCTATTGCATGAAAGGTGGTACGTAGGAACTAAAGGTTCGCAACCGCGGCGGGTGCAAAAAACCATAAAAATATATTTCTTTTCTCACCTCCACCATCCATTTTATACAACGTTGTATAGCCAAAATATACAGATTTTACAAAGAGGTTCTTGCGGAGTACCGTAGATGTTTAGGGTGCTAATAACTTCCATTTGCATAACCAACCCCCTTACCTTTAATCTTTCCCCCTCTTTTTGGGTTACTCGCTCTTTTCCCATTCCTTTGGAAACAATAAAGTGTGGTGGCTATTTTTATTTGATCTGTATAAGTCTAGTCAATCCAATGGCTTAGTCTTGAACATTTCTACTGCTACAACAATATAAAAACAAAAACACAATTTTATTGAATGACGGAACATATAACATTTTACTAGTACCTTTTTCACTAACATCTCTTTTGTTTCTTGGTTGGAATATGAATTACTTGGATCTTAACAACTCGGACGGATGGATTGATCCAAATTCCATCATTATGATCATTTCTAATATATGATTCATCCACTATAATATTCTCATCTTGATCATTTCGTACATACGACTTATTCCCTCTAACATATGACTCATTCTCAACATCAACATCACTTTTGTTTACACTTTTATCATCAATCACTTTGTTAGATAAAAGCACTATAGACCATTTCGTACTTGTCAGATCAGTGACATAGAACACTTGTTTAGCTTGAGAGGCTATAATAAAAGGCTCATCTTTGTACCCCACCCTATTAAGATCCACTTGTAAAAATCCTGACTTATCCATTAATATGCCACTATTATGTACCCACTTGAAACCAAAGATAGGCATCTGAAACTTCTCATAATCAAACACCCAAATGTGCTCCATAACCTCAAAATATGATAGATTAGCATATTTGGGGTTTAGGTGATTCATACTTGAAATGTGCATTGCTTCAGCTAAAACAGTCACACCACTATTTTGCATAGTACTTTTATCATCTTGTTCTTTGGTATAAAATGTGTATCCATTAATTGCGTATGCGCTATAAGAAAACACGAGCAAATTCGGACCATATGCTAAACATCTCAACCTTTCTGTTATTGAAGTGGGATCTAAATCAAACTTTGAATAAATATGATCTTTGAACCATTGTATAAAACTTTTATTGTGCTCTCGTACTATCCAATTTTCATTTCTATTCGTATTTAAACCCCGGAGTACATCCTTGTGCAGTTCAACATACGGCTCAACCTCATTGTCATTGTGCAGAACATATAAATGCACTTGATCCCGTTCAACCCTTGAGACTATCACAATTTTATTTTCAATTAAACTTTTTCCTCCCTTACTTTCAAAATTATGAGATTTGGGTAGTCCAATGAATTGAACATTAGTCAAATATTCAATACAAAACTCAACCGCTTCTTCAACAATGTATCGTTCAACCATACATCCCTCTGGCCGACTTCGAATTTTCACGTACCCTTTTAATATTTTCATATAACACTCAACAGGGTACATCCATCTCATATAAGATGGTCCATACAATTGTGTCTCTTTTACAAGATGAACAACAAGATGTACCATAATGTCAAAAAATGAGGGAGGAAAATATATTTCAAGCTCACACAAAGTAATAAATATTTCTTTTTACAATATTAGTAAGTTCTCAGGATCGATCACCTTACTAAAAATTGACCTGAAGAAAAAACACAATTTAGTTATGGAGCTTCTTACTTTTTCTAGAAAAATAAAATGTATACCTATTGGTAGAAAATGCTCCATTATAACCTGGCAATCATGTATCTTTAAACTCTTTAACTTGAGGTCTTTCATAGACACAAGTCTTCTAATATCTGAAGAGTAACCTTCTGTAACTTTAACTTCACTTAGAAACTTACACAATATTTTTTCTCCTTTCTATATAAAGTATAAGCAGCAGGCGGAAGATATGTTCATGTTCCTTTCTTCATGGGTCCTAATTCAGTTCTTATTCCCATCTGTATCAAATCCTTTCTTGCTTTAAGGCCATCCTTAGACTTTACTTGTATATTGACTAACGTACCAATAACACTTTCAAATAGATTTTTTTCAATATGCATAACATCAAGAAAATGTCTTACATACAACGACTTCTAATATGGCAATTCAAAAAAAAATGTACCTCTTCTTCCACCCACCTTTGACAAGCGTATGTGCAAAAGGCTTGCCAAACTTAGTACTCATATCTTTCACCTTTCTGTCAACGTAGGTGGAACTATATCATGTTATGGATTTCCATTGAATTCCTTTCTCCACCCACGGTAGTGATGATTAGAATTTAAGAATCTACGATGACCGATAAATACATTCTTTTCACAAAATTCCAATTGCTTCCAATTTGTGTGTTCTTCATAAATAGGACACGCTTTTTGACCTTTAATGCTATACCCTGATATATTTATGTATGCCGGAAAATCAATAATTGTGCCAAACAACATCGCCCTCAAATTGAAACTTTCTTTCCTATATCCATCAAAAACCTCCACACCGTTCTCCCACAAAATCTTTAAATCTTCGATTAGTGGTGTCAAGTATACGTCTGTGTTATTCACTGGTTGTTTAGGTCTAAAAATTAACATAGATAACATCATGTACTTGCGCTTCATACATAGCCATGAAGGTAGGTTGTAAATCATAATAATCACAGGCCATGTGGTGTGTGAGATAATTTGAAGACCATGCAGGTTCATTCCATTAGTAGATAATTTCAAGTGAAGGTTTCTTGCTTCTCCTCTGTAATCAGGATAATCATTATCAACTTTTGACCATTGTGGTGAATCTACCGGATGTTGAAACTTTCCATCAATAATTCATTCATTTGCATTCCAAATCAAGTTTCTTGCATCATTTTCACTATGAAACATGCGTCTAAATCTTTAAATTATAGGAAAATACCATAAGACTTTTGTTGGAGACAATTTTTTCTTATATCGAGATAAACCGCATTTAGGACACTAATTTAACGATGCATATTCGTTTCGAAATAAAATGAAATCATTTAGACAAGCATGTATCTTATCATAGCTCATGCCAATAGAGCACAAATTTTTTTGGCCTCATATGTTCGATCAGGAAGAACATTATCCTCCGGAAGCATATCTTTCATAAGGACTAATAACTTTGTGAAACATTTATCCGACCATCCATTACCCGTCTTTAGTTGTACAACTGTAATACCGCAGACAGTCTTGTGAATTTAGTGCAACCTTTGTACAACGGTTTCTCTTCATCTCTTACCAACCTCTCAAATATTTTGGGGAAATCCTAAAGATCTTCTTCAAGTGCTTCTGCCATCTCTATGATACAATCACAATCGTATGTATCTCTGCCATTATCGTCTGAAGCATATGTCATACTATCCCCCGGCTCAACATTCCCGTTAGTTTTCTCACCATGAAATATCCAACATGTATAACTTCGATCAATTCCTTTCCTCAGTAAATGCGATTCCTACCCAACTACATCAACCCGACCCCCATAACAACAACCCAAGCAAGGACATTTCATTCGACTGGGGTTTTCGGCATGTTCAACAACAAACTTAACGAATTCTAATACCCCATTCTCGTACTCTTTTGATAATCGATTGGAAGACATCCATTTTTTATCCATGGTTTTACTATTAAGTAAGCTAAACAAAAACACTATAATTAATCATGTATCTATAACAAAAGAACAACTAATTACCTGTAGAGAAGTCAACAACTTCTGGAACCATACAGTGTAAGATTCTTGGAACGATCAGAATTTTACTTTTCACAAGAGAAATCGGAAATTGTGAAAATGGATATGAAATCGGGCAGCAACTACACATAAACAAAAACAACATCATTTCTTAGAAAATATTTTTTCAACTTCAGAAAACAAAGAAACCTTTTACATAATAAAAAAGTTGATATTTTTAATTAACCAAAGAAAATAGATGCATTAAAAGAACTTACACATAAGAAATGATTATGATGCATTAAAATAACTTAAACACATTCTTAGGTCTAAGTTCTCTTTTCTTTCTTTTATCAAGAAGTATAACTTATCATTAATACTAAAATATATGGTACCTGGTATCTAAGTTGAGCTTCTGTGTTGGTGAAGATTTCAATCAAAGTAGCCCTAACAAAAGTGCTACTCCTTGGGAGAAACGTGAGGTGTTTGAGGAAAACAAGTAAATCCTGCATATTGAATGCATTAGAAAAATAACTAAACTTAATCAAATTAAAAAGTATTTCTAACATTACAAAGATAACTTCATATATGGGTTATTCTGCTTACAATTTTTTATCAAGTAAAGTTGAACCTCTCATAAAGGGATTTTGGCCTTTGGTGGTGTATATACGTTTCTTATATTATTTTTATTGTAGTTGATGAATGATTAAAAAAGGATTCATGTAGAAAAGATTAGGCTATTTTGTTGTTGTTTCTTTTTATTGATTCTTTAGTGTATAATATTGTGATTTAAAATTGTAGTTAGCTTAACTAGGTGAGTTAAGTTCATGTGGCTATTAAACTAGTATATATTGGTGCAGGCTTTTAAATTAGTATATATTGTGATAAATAAAGTGTTTTTTTAATGAAAGTAGAAAAGGTATTCCAGACTTTTAAGAATTGTTTTTAAACACTACAGGTTTTTCTATAGTATCATTAGGAGATTGTAAATTTTAGTAATTTAAATCACCAATAATGTACTATACTTAAAATTCAGTAGAATAAAGAAATCACTAGCTTGCATTGTCAACCTTGGAATGATAAAATACTGTTTATATGGGTATGTTATATCAATATCTTTTAGTAATTGTGATATATTTATCTCAAATGGAGAAAAGTGTGATATATGGGTTATTCTGTTTGGAAGATTGAGTTAATAAAACTTAAACAAACAAACACTAAACTAATACCAGAAAACAAATGGAAAATGTTGTGTAAACTATATATCTAATATTGTTTTAACAACAACAAACTCTTTGAATCTCTGCAACTCACGATTTCAGTAACAACAACTACAATAATATATGAATCATTGATGAATGGAGGAAAATAATTGTTAGAACTCAACTACAACAATATTTGTTGATGAATGGAGGAAAAGAAAACAGAACTTACAGTTATGAATTGTGTTCGACCGTTATGAATTGCGTTGAAGAATCGTTTGGAGAAATTGTTGTTGGAGAATTGATGTTGGATAAATTTGTTCGTAATCACTTTTCAGAGAGAATGTTCGTAATCATTGCAGAGAAATATGTTTTTGAGAGATAACAAAAACCTGAGTTTTTAGGGTTTTAGTTTTTTTAATTTAGAAATAATACATTAATGGCCTTAGGAAGCGCTTTCAGCAAGCGCTTTCTGATGTATTACATTTAGAAGCACTTTCTAAATAAAAAGCGCTTTCCAATGCATGCCCTATAACAACGCTTTGTGGGTATGCATGGCCTTAAGTAGTGCTTCTCAAAAGCGCTTTCTAAGATAGGCCTTTAGCAGCACTTTGGGCCTATGACAGCGCTTTCTACTGTTGGGCCTATAGCAGCGCTTTGAGTTTAGGCTGTGCTTCTAGAATTTATTTTTTTATTTCCAATTTTAATTGACCTTAGTCAGCGCTTTCCTGAAGCGCTACCTAAAGTGTAGGCCTTTAGCAGCGCTTTGGGCCGATGACAGCGTTTTCTATTGTTGGGCCTATAGCAGCGCTTTGAGTTTAGGAAAAGCTTCTAGAATTTAATTTGTTATTTCAATTTTAATTGACATTAGTCAACGCTTTCATGAAGCGTTGCCTAAAGTGTGGCTTAGGCAACTATTTTTCTTAACTTTTAGTAGTGTTTTTTTACAAAGCGTTGTCAAATGTATATAATTTAAAATTTAAAATTTAAAATTTAATCATGACATATAGCAGCGCTTGGTTATAGAAGCGTTGTCTAAAGTGAACTGCCTAAAAACTTTTTTGGCGTAGTGTAAGTTTTCCAAAGTCTGGGTATAGGACTTATAAGAGATCACCAAGCACCCTGAAAACCAGAAAAATTCAGACATACATATATACAATAAATAATATACAACAAATAATAGCACATACACAAATAAACAAATATAGACTCAACCCACTTAGAGATAGTCCCAGCAGGGTCGCCATTTTTCTGTAGCGGTAGAAATTTTGAGACTAATTTATTGGAGTGACTTAACTCGTACAAATCAAATAAAAGTCGCCACCGCGCTTTATTGTTTCCAAAGAAAATGGGAAAAGAGCGAATAAACCCAAAAGAAAGAGGGAGAGAATCTAGGTGTGAGGGTTGGTTATAAAAAGGGAAGGTATAAGCACCCTAAACATTTACGGTACTCTGTAGGAACGTCTTTGAAAATCTGTGTATTTTGGCTATAAAAGGTGTATACAAAACAAGATGGTGGAGATGAGAAAAGAAGTACTTTTTACAATTTTTGCACCCGGTGCCGTTGTGAACCTTTAGTGTCTATGTACCACCTTCCGTGCAATAGGGGATCATGATACTCGTAGTTCTCCTCAAAAGTTTTAAAACACATGTGTGTTGGTTAATTTTAATAGAAGAGACATCATCGTGATATCCGAGTGGAAAACATACTTACTACCCACTATTATCAGAAAGGAGCATTTGCATCATCTCAAAGTGGAGAACATCACTTGGATTTTAAAATCCACAAGACATCACTCAACACCCAAGTGGTAAATGGCTTACTTAACTACATATTGTAGAAGTATAGTAACTTGTACCACAACAAGAATCAACAAGAGTCTAATCTTTTAAGAAAAGGGTTTTAAAATAAAAAGCCAAAGTAGCAAAAATGGTTTGAGTGAAGTTAATGACTTTTAGTCTTAAGAAAGATGTCAAAGTATTGTTAAATTGATTAAGGGGTTAATTAAAAAAATATTTTGAAAATGCATGGACCTAAGTCCAAGTTTATTATGAAACTGATTCAAGTTAAAAACAAACAAGAAGAGTTTTAAAAAGGAGGGAGAAATTTTTTGAAATTGAAGAAGATGGGAGGAGATGAAGGGACTATCTTATGTACACAAAGTAAAAGCTAAGGAAAAGAACGGTCTAACCAACAAGAAGCCAACACTTGGCATAAAGAAGTCAATATAGAATTCCCATCCTTTGCATTAAAAACCAAGAAAGCATAATAAAATAGAGATTTAGATGAAAATAAGCTTCAAATGAACTTGCGCCTTAGATGTATTAAATCTTCACAAAAAATTGGGCAGAGTAACGGCTGTATACAAAGAAATCCCAATCACAGACAAAGCATAAAATTAGAACAACCTACACACAAAGAAAATAAACTCAATTCCTTGGGGACTTCAGACAAAATAACAACAGGGCACCAAGGTCTCCAAGTATCAAGGCTTCTAATTCTAAGTGTGACAGATCCACAACTCCACAATTCCAAGGATAGTAATCAAATAGTCCATAAAGAATCAAGTCTTTTAAGGTTTAAGTTGATTATTAAGTGTATTTAAAAGAAAAAGAAAGTTCAAGTGAGCAAAGAAGAAAATGAAAAAAAATGCTCAAGTGAGAAAAAGGAAAATAGCATGAAATGTAAATGCTTAAAATAAATAACGTATAAGTAAAGACAACACAAATGTATAAAGTAAGGGCATAAAGTAAAGTTAATTGTTAGTGATTAGTAAGTTAGGAGTTAACGTCACAAAGTATTATCAATAATGATTGAATAATGAACATTAGACCAAGTTAATGAAAACTCATTAGAATATTGATAGAATCAAAGCCTCCTAACAAAGAGTTTCATAGGTCTTGAACCAAAGTCAAATAATAAACCATCATTGAGCTTGTAAACATCAAGTTTAGGCCATGAATGATCATTTTCCGATTCGGGACAAATTTAGCGCTATGTTAAGCAATCGTAAATGGATTTATGTAGAAGCCACACCTATTTTTAGGCCGGTCAATAGCAATATTTGTGTTAATACTTGCTAGAGAAATGATATGTAGATTATTATCCAAAAGCAATGTCACACAAAAAGGAAAAAATGGTCTCATCTTCACCAAGAACTTAACAAGAGTTCCAATGATATTGAAGATTCTTCATCAACTAAAATAAAAAATAATAATAATAAGGGAGAGGGGAAGAAAAATCACATTGGATCACATCCTCAAAATTCTTTCATCTTCAAGTTCAATCACTCATCTTGGTGGACTAAAGTACTAAATATATCACTAATTCAAAGCACCAAGAATGAATTAAATAATACACTCTTAGATAGATTTGAATTAATGAACATTTATCCAACTTAATCTACATCCTAAGTCCATTGAATTTGAAGAGAAATTTGACATTTAAAATTATAATCCAAAGTAACAAACAAAAGAAAGGAGTAGAAAATAGAAAATGAACCAAAACAGTTCAAAAACAAAGCAAAAATGGCCATTCTGCTTGCAGGAAATCGATTTACCATGTGAGGAAATTGATTTCCTCTGCTTGATTTTTAAAAACTGACACTGGAAAACATAGGGAAATCGATTTTCCTATATGGTAAATCGATTTCCTACTATTAAAAACAACAAAAACAGCATTTTAAAGGCAAAATTCTTGTTCAAACTTTTTATCAAACACTTTATGATCTTGATTTTAATTGAGTAATAAAATTCCATCAAATTATGAGAAAATAGAACCAATGGAATCACAAAACATAGCTTAAAGAATCAAACAACCAAGATCAACAAGAGATCACATTGTGAAATATGAAGATCGAACTTATTAAAGCTAGATCTAGAAAATTATCAAATCAACTTCAAAAATCAGCTCCAAGAAATAATCTCCTTAGCTTAGATGTAGATAATTGATGAAGAAAAAGTGTTTGAATGAAGGTTTAGCTCAATGATTAGTAAGCTTCAATGAAAATCTTACTAAGTTTATGAAAATGGATCTTTGAGTGAATTTGGTAGATGGAGAGAATTGAGAGAATTTTATGCAAGGTGAATTTGGCTATCAAAAGCTTGAGAATTGAATGAAATGAGGGTTTTATTTATAGAATTTAGGCTTGGGATTAGTGGTGGTTTAGAGTTTGGTTTGGAACCAAAATTAGGCTTGGTAATTGATTTTGGAGCTAAAAAGTGAATCAAGTGGTACATATGTGATCAAATGAAGGTGTATGATGGAATTTAATTTTGATGAAGTGGGGAATTGTTTTTTTTGTGTAACCAAAAATTTTCTCTAAAAAATAAAATTGGAGCCAAAAAAAATACAAACTTGAAAATTGCTTTTTTTTTTTTTAAATTTTGCGAAGGAAATCGATTTCCCCATATGGTAAATAGATTCCCGCAACAAAAAATTTAAACCCTGGCGCAAAAACAGTGAGGGAAATCAGTTTACCTATATAGGAAATTGATTTCCTCAGAGGAAAATGCAAGAAAACCCTGTTTGTTGGATGCTTTGGCTTGATACCTATAAAATACAAATATACAAGAAAGCAAAGCAAAAAAATTTGGTATTTTGATTAGATGTCAATAAAAAATATAACAACATATATATATATATATATATATATATATATATATATATATATATATATATATATATATATATATATATATATATATATATATATATATATATATATATATATATATATATATATATATATATATATATATATATATATATATATATATATATATATATATATATATATATATATATATATATATATATATATATATATATATATATATATATATATATATATATATATATATATATAAGATACACAAATAAGGTGCTTGACGATCCCTTGAGAGCAAACTAAAAGATAGGGGAACAAGGAGAACCAACCCTAATATGTGATCTTGATGTATCGTGATGATGAGATGATAGAGGATCTTAGGGGCAAAAATTAGGGTATAACAGATGTAAGGGCAGAAGACTGCTGACAGTTACTGAAGTATGAGAAGAGTGTTTTGAGGTGGTGTTTTTCTTCTACTGTAAGTTGTAACACCCCAATTCTACCCAACAATTATATAAAATCAGTTATAAAAATTCCACAACTAAATTAGGATACTACAAATTCAACTTACAACAACGGTATTCATTACAAATACATAACACATTAACTTGGATGAACCAACAACGACATAAATTAATATTTTAAAACCATCAACTTTCATAACCACGCAGCAGAATCAAATATTTAACTTAAGGAATATAACATCTTTATCCAACTAAAACAAATTCAGATAACAGTTATTTAACGAAAAACAACTTTAAGTGCAACAACTGCGTAATAACAATAAAATAGCAAGCGTTCATTCTCCCGAGTGTTACGTATCAGAGCAATGACACCGACTCAAACTACTGAAGGTAAACCGCCTTCACTCTGGATTACCTGCATGTTACCAACATCGGGGTAACACTCAAACAGAAGGGGTGAGATATCAAACACTATAATGGAGCGTAATATAAATAAAACGTTAGGATCAGTTCATACATATTCACCACTTCTCAATTAATAACAACATAAGCATAATCAAATCAACCATACAACGACTCAGAATGCAACTTGCCTTTATGCAAATGCATGTGGTACCAATGGAGCAGAACTCCCAACTTAAAAATCTACAAATAAATAGAGGCATCAACAAGGCATAAGCCTTCAACGTAATATTTTTCCAATCCAGACCAACTTAACGAGCATCAACTCCAACTTGATATGCGATGTATGCGACACAACATGAATGTAGCAACAATAGCAACAAACAACAACTTAACATAAATCATTGTTGGCCATAAGCCTACAACATCAACAACAATTCAACATCAACATAATTCAACTTTGGCCATAAGCCTACAACATAATGTTTGCAAAGTTAGAGGCATCTCAACATAAATCATCAACCTGCAATTTCTCAACTCAGGACAACTTATACAGCACGCTGTAACAACCAAATTGACACAACTGACAATAGAACTAGGGAAACTACGAGCCCCTCGACATACACAACAACAAAGACAGAATAATAACTTACTCAAGACTCCTCGTCACGCCCAGAAACAAAATAATAACAACTACTTATGCTTCTCGACACAACCTGTAGCTTCGTACAACTCGACATCACTATTGTGCTTCTCAGCATGCCTTGCAGCCTAATACCGCCCGACATACAACACATATTCTCCGACACACCTCTCAGCCTAAATGCCGCTCAACACCTAACACCATCAGCATTCTCCTCGACCACTAGTTCCGGCCAATAACATAGAAAAACAACAGCATAATGACCACCACGACACAATCCATGATTTTCGGCCGATTGTTCGGAATACTACCATAACAGGAAACTGTATTTCCTATTCAGAAGATTCGTTACTTGTACAAAATAGTCACGCTGAACCCATCCTATAACGACCACAACAACAATCCCTAATTTTCCTGCCCACTGCTTGGGACACCACAACATTAATAACGACCACAACACCCAGTAATATACTACACTAACCTAATCATCGATTCTACCGGGAAATGATACAGACAACTCAAACGCCCATAACATAACAACTCGGCAACTCCATATAAAATGTTCACTAATCATGCTTTCACACAACCACAACATAGAGAGATGGGAAACTTCGATAACAAATCTAGAAACATCAACATACATAGTCATACAACTGACCAATTCCCACATAATGCATATCATAAATCTGATTATAAGGTCAGAACCCCACCCTTACCTAGATTGAAGTTTTCTTAACCAAAGCTCCGGTTGTAATCCTTGCTTTGTTCCACTCGACACCGGGTTGCTGCTCCTCTCGTCGCGCGGCTTCACACTGTCAGCGTATATAACTCCTTATTCTCCAACACCCAAATCCTTGATTCAGCTTAACCGTATATATCAATTCTATTGGGCTTAACTTTCACACCCCCATTTACTACTTCCAACCAATAACATAGGTCCAACACAATTGTTCTATTAATTCCAACATTATTATTATTAATCAACTAATTAATTAATTAATAATAATTCAACAACTTATACCAATAATTCCCAACATCTCACAACTTCACAAATAGTCCAAAAATAATTTAATTAAATAATTAATTAAATTAACGGGCGTTAAAACTCTCCCCCACTTAGAATATTTTCGTCCTCAAAAATTTACCTTATTCGAATAACTCAGGATAGGAGTCCCGCATCTTGCTTTCCAACTCCCAAGTCATGCTTTCTCTGGCAGCTCCTAGCCAGACTACTTTCACCAAAACAATCTCTTTTCCTATTAAAGTCTTCATTTCACGATCCGCGATTCGTACAGGCATCGTCTCTATAGTAAGATTATCCCGTACTTGCACATCATCCATATGAATCACATGAGATGGATCTGAAATATATTTCCGGAGTTGTGACACATGAAACACATCGTGCAAATTCAAAAGATTATATGGTAAAGCCACTCCATAAGCAAGATTTCCAACTCTTTCTGAAATTTGATACGGACTAATAAAACGAGAAGTGATCTTCTTAGACTTCAATGCTCGCCCAACACCATTCATAGGTCTAACTCTCAGAAACACACGGTCACCTTCTTGAAATTTTAAATCTTTCCTTCACTTGTCTTGATAACTCTTCTGTCTACTTTGGGAAGCTTTCATCTTCTCTCAAATTAAATTCACCTTCTCAGTAGTCTCACGAACAAGTTCAGGTCCAAGCACTACACTTTCTCCAGATTCTTGCCAACATAAAGGAGTTCTACATCTCTGACCATACAATGTTTCAAAAGGTGCCATTCCAATAATAGAATGGTAATTGTTATTATAAGTGAACTCTATCAACAGATGATAAGTATCCCATGAACCTCTCTACTGAAGAACACATGCTCTCAACAAATCTTCCAACGACTGAATAATCCGTTCAGTTTGACCATCCGTCTAAGGATGATACGCCGAACTCAACCTCAACATAGAACCCAACACTTCTTGCAAACTCTTCCAAAAATAAGAAGTAAACCTTGGATCTCTATTTGATGCAATACACAAAGGAACACCATGTAGCTTTACAATTACACTAGTGTAAATCTCAGCCAAGTTCGACACTGGAAAAGTGATGTTAATAGGAATAAAATGAGTCGACTTCGTAAACCTATCAACAATCACCCAAATAGAATCATGTCCTCTTAGAGTATTAGGTAATCCTGTCACAAAGTCCATCGAAATGCTATCCCATTTCCATTATGGAACTTCTAACGGTTGCATCAACCCTGTAGGCTTCTAATGTTTAACTTTCAACTTCTGACAAGTTAAACATGCATACACAATCCGAGCCACATCACTCTTTATCCCAGGTGTGATACGGTGGCAGAACTGACAGTTTAATACTGGTTTTCATTTTGTATTCGCAAATGTGCGATAAGCAAGAGTCGTCACTGACTTTTATTTCATCCAACAAAGGAAAGGGAAAAGAACAGAAAAAACCTTTTTTCGAGAGTTTTTGAGTTTTTTCGGTAAGCAAGAGTTTTTGAGATTATAGAAAGGGAAGGTGTTAGCACCCTTTCTATCTGTGGTTTTCCACGGGTTCTTAGGTACTTGCTCATTTTGAAATTGCTTGTGTGTGTTTTAAAAAGTTTTTGTTTGACTTCGTGGTAATCCTTGTATTTGTCCTCATGAGTGTGATGAAGTTGTTTTTGAAAACTATTTTGAAAGTGTTTGTGTGAGATTTGTTTGTTTTGAGCAAGTACTTAGGAACTATCTACCTACTCGAAAAAGTTTATTCATTTTCCTATAGACAGCGCTATCCTACTATTAAAGAGTAGGTATCTCAGTCGTTGGAATTTAAGGGACATTCGACAGGGACGAGTATGATCACATAAGAAATGATTAGGAAGCTTTATTAGTTACCCTAAAATGCTAAAGATCTTTCTGAGGCAACATTTGAACGGGTCATTTTTGATCTTTTGGGACTAGAGGGCAACGACTAAAATTCCTTGTGCTTCATGACCGTTTACCAACGACAACCGAAGTGGGGAAAACCCTAGGAGTGAGAATGTGCAAGTGTTTGATTTCAGTTTGATTTATCTTGCGCATTTAGGGTTATCTACCGTTTTAAATTGTTATCTTGCCATTCAATCCTATTATCTATACATCTAGGCAGTTTATAATTGCGGAAAGTAAAGTGCGAGAAATTAAAACCCTAGCTATTACAAGGCTTTGGGGAGGGGGATTACATAATCAAAAAACCGGGGAAAATAGTAAATTCGAAATAGTAAACCTAATTAACTATTACAAACTCGGAGCAATTACATTAATGGTAAAAATAATGAAATAAATACGCGCGAGAGTAAATTAAACGGAGAATTAAATTCAGAAACAATTTATTGGTGAATAAAGAAAAGATATTTTTTGGATCTTTATGAGAAAAAAATGATTAACTTTGCAAATTTACCTAACTTCTATTTAATTTTAATTATGGAAAAAGTATTTAAGTTAACCTAATTAACCTAATTAATTAATGCAATTAAATATTTTATAAAAAAGCTAATCCTAATGTTTTTGTGATTTTATGATTTTATGATTTGATAAAAAATGATTTTGTAAAAAAAACAATTAAGACAAATAATCAAATAAAAGAAATTAAAAGAGAATTAAAATTGGGCCTAATGTTGTTGAGTGATCTGGGGGTGTGTTGCTGAGTTTGTGAAGGCCCAAGATGATGGCCCAATATCCAGCGTGAGGTTCCATGGGGCTTCCTTCTGAGGTGCATGGTGGACCCTCAATTCTGGGGCGTTCGATCTGCTTGATGATATACCTGATGGTTACGCATCTTGGGCATACGGTGGACACTGGATCATGAAGTGCATGGAACCTGCAAGGAATTTGAAAGAAAAATAGAAAATGTTGGAGGCAGGGGTCGAACCCTTGTCCTCTCACTTACAACGCCTTATCCCCTTTCTTGCTTTCCACTGGGCCAGTTGGCCTTTTTTTTAATATAACTGAGCAAAATATAATATAATTGAAACATACGTATTATGCCCAGAAAAATGCGCTAAGATTCAAATGATCCAATAGGATGTTGCCACATAGCCTTCTTCTTCCTCAGTATCGTCGTATTAGGTAAAGGCTTTTACATACGGTTCAATGGCTGTAAGTATAACCCTGCATCATTCAAAAATCTCAAACAAACAAGATAAATGAAATCCAAGCATACAAATCAACCAGGCTTGATCTCATGAGTATGATGATACCCATCTTTTGCCCTGATTTTACCTGTATCAAAAAGCCCTAAAACGCAAGCTTAAACCCTAACAATGCCAGATGTCTATACATGTGTCAAAACTCATAATTAATCATACCAATGCATTCTAAATGATGATACAAACATGAAGGTATGCTTAAAAATCGTTAATCATGCGCGTATAGTCAGAACCAAAATCAAAAATAATGTCAAACCGTGATGTATATGGAACGTGATTCTTGATGCTTCAGAGCTTGTCAAGGGTTGGAAAAGCTTCTGGAGGTGTCCAGGTACGTATTGCAATCCTTAAATCTTCTTGAGGATGGTTGTAATATGGAATTTGATTTGAGATTTTTTGAAAAAAAGTTGCAACTTGGTTTGCCTGTTTCACGTGATCAACCTCTTTTTTATGCTTGGGAATTGTTCTATATATGTAGTGCACTGAATTAGGTCAACAAAAAGTATTCAAATCTTGGCAAATTATGAAGATTGGATTTGATTTCCTCTTTGCATTATTTCTTCCTAAATCAAGCCAAATCATGTCATTCTCATCCCAATCACCCTTTGCACGATTTGATTTTGTTTGACAGCATAATTGGATTGTGATTCTATTCAAAATCAGATAAAAAACAAATCTTTACTAATTTATATCATTTATTTTATTTAGTTTGATTTTTAAATGATTAAAATCAAAATAAATTAAATAAATAAAGCCAATAATATGTGGGAGAGTGTTTATGTTGTGGACCATGTTAGAAGTAATATGCAAGCATGAAAATTTTGGCCCATTTGACAAAAAATGCAATTTTTGGTATTGTTGATTTTTGACAATTTTCCAAAAATGGCCAACTTTGAAAATTCATATCTCCTTCAATTTTGACCCTAATGGGGTGTTCTTGGACTTTTTAGAAAGCTTAGAATGTCCCCTTAACAACCCTCTTGGTCTCATCTCAATTGGATCCTCCATGTTCATGTAAGGAGCTTTGACCCAAAAGGTGTTTTTGTTGACTTTTGAAAAGGACCTATAATGTATGAATTTATATCTTTTAATGAGTGCATTTATTGACCTTGAGGGATGAAGATGAGTTGTATGGAATTGGATTATCTTCAAAATGAGCCTTGGATGAGAAATATCTGATAAAGTATGAAAAAGTTATGCTTGGTCAAAGTTTGGTTTACTTTTCCTGAGAAACCCTAATTTAGCAACTTTTGAGTTTTGATGAATTAGGAGCATTCCTTGGGGAATCATGATCAACCCTTGATCAAATGATGTACATCACTTCAAGATGTTGATATTGACCAAAAATATTGAAGTTTGGCTGTATGTGGGGTAACAGTTGACTTTTGATCTAGTATAGTTGATTTTCAGGCATTTGAGCAGTTGACTGAGCAAAGTTCTTGTGCAAGGCATGAAACTTGGCATGGATGATCTTTTTGGATATATTAGGGAAATGGAAACCATTTAGGACCCTTGGAACTCAAACATCTTTATGTGTAGTGAAACCCTAGTTTAAGACTCATTGCTTTAGGAGAGAGTTTGTCTGGTCAACTCTTGGGCATCCTTGAGCAAGTTGAGGATCTCAATGAGCATGTGTTGAGTAAGATGAGATGGAAAATTTTTGGGTACAACACCAGGCCACCAAAACAAATTCTTCAAATCCTGATACAGTTTTGTAGCTCCCAGATGGATGCTTAACTTTCTTCTATGACTTTCCTCAAGAATTACTTTCTTTATCTCTACATCATCAGGAATACAAATCCGATTACGGAATCTCAACACACCTTGCGCATATAACTGGAAATATCTATTCCCAGACTGATCGATTCCAACCATCAAATCTACTAGTTTCACGTCTATCCTCTGAGCTTCTCTAATATTATCTAGAAAATCATTGTTAATCTTCAACATCCCCAACATAATACTCCACAGTGTCACTTCGCAAACTAAGCTCATATCTCTGAATTGTTCAATTAATTCCAACTCTTTAACCATCATTGCTGACATATGTAAAGTCTTTCGACTTAACGCATCATCCACCACATTTGCTTTTCCTGAATGATAATTCAAACTGAAATCATAATCATTCAACAACTCCAACCATCTTCGTTGTCTCATATTCAGTTCCTTATGATCAAAAAAATAAGTTAAACTCCTATGGTCACTAAATACTTCAAATCTAGAACCATAAAGATAATGCCTCCAAATCTTCAACACAAAAACAACTGCACCAAGCTCTAAATCATGTGTAGGATAGTTTTTCTCATGAGTCCTCAATTGCCTTGACGCATAAGTAACTACCTTATCATTTTGCATAAGCACACCTCCTAAACCCATCTTGGAAGCATCATAATATACCATAAAAGGTTCTCCCGGATTAGGTAATGTCAAAATCGGAGCCGACGTTAATCTCTTCTTCAATTCTGCAAAACTTTCTTCACGTTGAACATCCCACACATAAGCTCTACCTTTACAAGTCAACTTAGTTAACGAAAGTGCACACTTAGAAAAACCTTTGATAAAACTTCTATAATAACCAGCTAATCCCAAAAAGCTTCTAATCTCGGTAGCCGGATTTGTAGTTTCCCATTGCAATACAACATCTACTTTAGATGGATCTACATCAATACCACTACCTAAGATAACATGACCAAGAAAAATAATCTCCTTTAACCAAAATTCACGCTTAGATAGATTTTCATACAACTTCTTATCTTTCAAAACTTGCAATACTATTCTTAAGTGTTTTGTATGCTCTTCCTCCGATTTAGAATAAATCAAAATGTCATCAATGAACACTACTACAAATCGATCCAAATAAGTATGAAAGATACGATTCATATATTACATGAATACTCTTGGCGCATTAGTAACACCAAAGGGCATCACCAAATACTCATAATGTCTATAACGAGTTCTGAAAGCCGTCTTCTGGATATCTTTATCCTTCACTTTAATATGATGATATCCCGACCTCAAAGAAATCTTGCTAAACACTCGAGCACCCACCAATTGATTCATCAATTCATCTATTCTTGGAAGAAAATACTTGTTCTTAATCGTCACTTTATTCAATTGCCTATAATCAACACAAAGCCTCATACTTCCATCTTTCTTCTTTATTAACAACACTGGAGATCCCCACGGTGATACACTTGGTCTCACAAACTTCTTCTCAAGTAACTCTTTCAATTGCTTCTTTAATTCTGACAATTCAGATGTAGACATCATGTATGGTGCCATAGAAATAGGTCTGGTACCAGGTACAACATCAATAGCAAATTCGACTTCTCTCTTTGGCGGTACATCAGGAATTTCATCAGGGAAAACTTCAGGAAATTCATGCACCACTAGTAACTCCTCAATTATAGCTTGATTCTCGACAGATAGCGATGCCATCAACGAGAAAATCTGAGCCTCCTCTTGCATCAACTGCCGCAACTGTCTAGCAGACAACAGACCAGCTTCCTTTTCTTCAGGAGTAG
The DNA here is from genome assembly GCA_948472305.1 of Vicia faba. Classification (NCBI taxonomy): domain Eukaryota; kingdom Viridiplantae; phylum Streptophyta; class Magnoliopsida; order Fabales; family Fabaceae; genus Vicia; species Vicia faba. The sequence continues at coordinate 57,685 of CATIWC010002270.1, read as the reverse complement.
AAAATCTCACCGACTTGTTATAACAATTAATACGAACATAGTTATGCTCTAACCAGTTCATACCTAAGATCACATCCAACCCACTTAAAGGCAAACAAACCAAATCAACATCAAAGTCTCTGTTGAATATCGATAAAGGACACTTTAAACACACAAGAGAAGTAGTCACCGACCCCTTGGCTGGAGTATCGACGACCATCTCTCCATTCATAGAAGACAACATAAGACCCAATCTTTCAACATAATCAGCAGCAATAAAGCAATGAGTAGCATCGGTATCAATAATAGTAATTAAAGGAGTAATATTAATGAAACATGTACCTCTGATGAGTCTGTCCCCGTTAGCTATCTGATTCTCAGCCAAAGCGAATACTTTACCACTGGTTTGCGCCTTCTTCAGCTTCTAACACTGACTACCAATGCGTCCTTCTTCACCATAATTGAAACAAATCGTATCTTTATGTTTGCACTCAGATACAACATGTCCAGTCTTACCACAACGGAAACACCTCTTCACTTCAGCGGTACACACTTTGCTCTTATGCCTAGGTTTTCCACATTTGAAACAAACCACACCAACGGGAGCATCTCCCCCATTACTCCTCTGACCCTGAGAAACTTTCTGTTTACCTTTACCAACTGGGGCATCATAGGGCTTACCACGGTTATGTTGGTGCTTACCCCTTTTCACACTGATAATCTTATAGTGAGCCTTATTATCCTCTTCATAGATCCTATAACTATCAACCAAATCATAAAAAACACGAATCTTTTGGTATCCAACTGCCTTATTTATCTATGGGTGCAACCCGCTCTCAAACTTGAAGCACTTCGAAAACTCAGCATTAGCCTCACTATAGTGCGGATAAAACTTAGCCAACTCTGCAAACTTTGCACCATACTCAACAACCGACATACTCCCTTGCTTCAGTTCAAGAAACTCAATTTCCTTCTTGCCACTAATATCTTCAGGGAAATACTTCCTCAGAAATTCCCTATGAAACACAGCCCAAGTGACATTTTCACCTGCAGCTTCCAACCTCTGACACGTCTTTAGCCACCAATCATCAGCTTCGACCACTAGCTTATGAGTACCATATTGAACCTTCTGCGCTGGGGTACAGTCTATCACACGGAAGATCTTCTCAATCTCTTTCAACCAATCCAACGATCTGTCAGGATCATACTTACCCTTGAAGGTAGGCGGATCTCCCTCTGGAAGGTCGCCAAACTACGAGATCCAGCATTTCCGTAAGCATTCAGCTAATTCTCCAAAGCATGCACCATTGCTTCTAAAGCAGAAGCAATTGCATCATCATTCCTTCCAGCCATCTAAACTTATCACTACAACATAAACAACGGTTAGAACTCAAATTAACAATACTCGATTGTTAGACACAACTACGACTCGACAACTTGGTCTGACAGACTGACTTGCTCTTATACCAACTTTGTAACACTCCAATTCTACCCAACAATTATATAAAATCAGAGTTATAAAAATTCCACAACTAAATCAGGATGCTACAAATTCAACTTACAACAACGACATTCATTACAGATACATAACACATTAACTTTGATGAACCAACAGCAACATAAATTAATCTTTTAAAACCATCAACTTTCATAACTACACAGTGGAATCAAATATTCAACTTAAAGAATATAACATCTTTATCCAACTAAAAAAAATTCAGATAACAGTTATTTAATGAACAACAACTTTAAGTGCAACATCTGAGTAATAACAATAAAATAGCAAGAGTTCATTCCCCCGAGTGTTACGTATCAGAGCAATGACACTGACTCAAACTACTGAAGGTAAACCGCCTTCACTCTGGATTACCTGCACGTTACCAACATCGGGGTAACATTCAAACATAAGGGGTGAGATATCAAAAAGTATAATGGAACGTATGATAAATAAAACGTTAGGATCAGTTCATACATTTTTAACACTTCTCAATTAATAACAACATAAGCATAATCAAACCAACCATACAACGACTCAGAATGCAACTTATCTTTATGAAAATGCATGTGGTACCAATGGAGCATGTGATACGGTGGCAGAACCAGACTGTTTTAGGAAAATGCTGGTTTGCGTTTTGCGTTTTTTGTTTGCAAAATGTCGCGGTACGCAAGAGTCGCCACCGACTTTTATTTTATCCAACTGGAAAGGACAAAAGCACAGAAAAATTCCTTTTTTCGAGATTTTGAGTACGGGGGGTAGATTATAGAAAGGGAAGGTATTAGCACCCTTTCTATCCGTGGTTTTCCACGGGCTCTTAGGTACTTGCTCATCTTTTAAATTGCTTGTGTGTGTTTGTTTTGAAAAGTTATGTTTTACTTCGTTTTAACTCTTATTTATGTCCTCAAGAGTGTTACGAAGTGTTTTGAAACTTTAGTTTGAAAAGTTTGTTTGAAAGTGTATGGTGTAAAAGATTTTTCGTTTTGAACAAGTACCTAACAGTTATCTACCTACTCGAAAAAAGATTGTTTCTGCTCTTGTTTCCTTTAGACAATACTATCCCACTATTAATGAGTAGGTAGTACCGTCGTTGGAGTTGTAAGGGTCAATTCGAAAGGGACGTAATGGTCATTGAAGGCAACATGTAAGGATACCTTAGCATTTCGATGGCATTGTCATCATATATTCGTAGGCAACATCGAGGGACAAGATCATTTCTCGTAGGCAACTCAAGGGACAGTAAGGGACTATGATCTTTGTGATGACTTTAACTGAGGGTCTTTGCTAAGGGTATCCCTATGTTCGAGGGACATGACCATTATTTTCCGAGGCAACCAAGTAAGGTATACCCTAAGGGTTCATATGTGCAAGGTGTGTTATGTCCAGTTATTTTAGTCTTGTGTTAAGTTTGCTAATGTTTGGTTATTCTTTCCATACAATCCTATTAGTCATACATCTAGCAGTTAATAATTGCAGTAATTTAAAAGTGAAGAAATATAAAACCTAACTATTACAAGGCTTCGGGGAGGGGGATTATGTACATATCTAAAATTGGGGGGGAAATAAATAAAAGCGGTAAAGGTCCTACTAATCATCTATTACATCCCAATATACAGTTACAATAATAAAATGAAGTGCAAAAGAATAATAACGCGCAAATTTGAAAAGACGTCTAAAAATCCTAAGATATAAAAAAATCTTTTTGTTATTTTTTGTTTTAATTTATAAAAATGGTTTAAGTTAAAAAAAAATTGATCTAGATCTATATTTAAAAAAAAGATAATTATTAAATAAACATGAAATTTAAATAAAAGGAATTAATTCTATGTTTTTTTGGTATTTTTGTTACGAAAAGGAAAATGAATTCAAATGAAATTAAACCTAAGTTCTATTAATTTTAATTTTTTTTTTTAAAGTTAAAGTGTTTAGTTAATTAATTTACCAAAATTAAAATTTAATTAAGAAAAAATATCCTAAATCTATTTTTATGTGATTTTTATATTTGTTTATTGATAAAAATGAAAAAGGGATTAAAAGAAATAAATGATATAAATAAAACAAGAAAATAAAGATGGGCCTAGTAGCAAAAGTAAACAGGGGGTGCAATCATCAGAAATCCCTAGGCCCGAATCTTAGAAAGCTTCATGCTCTAACTATGGTGTTTTTTTATTCTTGCGTGGAACCTATGATTCATCCATCCATAATTGTTCTATATAAACTCAAACAAACGTTAGCATACCATAAAATGTGATTAAAATTAGAGATTCGAAGTTTAAAATTTTACCAAACTGGTGTTGTCAAATGGGGACGTACTAGGCGTGTGATGGATTGCTCTTGGGCCTTGTAAAACTCTTGATGAATTCAAGAGGATGGTTTGAGGCTTGATGTCAATTGAGAGAGACTGGAACCTCGAAATATGACTTGCACCAATTCTTTGATTTCTGGAAAGCTTTTTTAAGAGCTTTTAGAGAGTTTTTTGAAGAGCTTTTTGAGAGCTTTTAGAGAGGCATTTCGTGTCTTTCAATCTTGTATCGATCTATATTTATAGAGGAGAATGAGGAGACAAGAAAGCATGGAAAGAATATCCCTCATGATGTTGTGTTTTAAGACCATGATCAAAATTTGAAAAAAATGCCATATTTGATGATTTTATGCCATTTTCACATGTGGATGAACCTGAACATATTTGAAGGGTTATTGCACGAAATCAATTGACATAAACCAGCATAAAACTTGCCCAAAATAGATTCACATCAAAATTTACATTATTTCTATTATTTATTTATTTCTTTCTGAATTTTAATGAATAAAATATCAAAATAAATAGCATAAATAGTAGAGAAATGTATGGGTTGGATTAGAGGTCGTGGACCATGTTATGAATGAATTTCAAATTTGAAAAGATAGGCCCATTTGGAAAAAATCCATGTTTGGTCAATATTTGCTTCATGCATTTTTCAAAAATTGGCCAACTTTGACAATGCATATCTCTCTCAATTTTAACCCTATGAGGGTGTTCTGGGACTTTTTAGAAATCTCAAGATGTCCTCTAAGCAACCCTTTTGGTCTCATCTCAATTGAGTCTACCATTTTCATGTATGAAGCTTTGACATAAAAGGTGTTTTTGTTGACTTTCCAAAATGACCTATAATGTCCAAATTTATATCTTCTTATGAGTTCATATTTTGAACTGGGGAGATGAATATGGATGGTAGGTAATTGCATCCTCTTAAAAATGAGCTTTGGATGGGTCATTTCTGATAAAGTATGAGAAAGTTATGCTTGGTCAAAGTTGAGTTGACTTTTCCTGCAAAACCCTAATTTAGCAACTTTTGGGTTTGTATGAATTGTGAGCAATCCTTGAGGAATCATGATCAACCCTTGATCAAATGATGAATAATACTTCAAAATGAGGATGTTGACCAAAAATCTTGATGTTTGACTGTATGTGGGCCACAGTTGACTTTTCCCTAGCACAGTCGATTTTCAGGACTTTGAGCAATTGACTGAGCAAACTTCCTCTGCAAGGCTTGAAACTTGACATGGATGATCTTGAGAACATTTTAGGATAATGGTGAGCATTTGATACCCTTTGGACTCAAGTATCTTGATGCAACATGAAACCCTAATTTGAGGTAGACTGCCTTAGGAGAGAGTTTGTCTGGTCAACCCTTGGACTTCCTTGAGCAATTTGAGGACCTCACTTGAAATGTATTGAGAAATATGGGAGGGCAAATTTTGGGGTACAACATCTGCCCCTGTTCAATCTTCTTAAACCTGAGGATGTAGATTGGCTTGTCTGCCTTTCGTGATCTGAAGGTTGAAGATGATTGAACACTAGAGTGCCCAGAAATTTGCACTCGCATGAAGTGGTGCTCGTCTTGCAATGTCGGGAATGGGCTTATAGATGACATTTGGAAATTGATGTCGGAAGATTGGCTTAAAGATGCCATCAGAAGAAGTTTCGATCGCATACAAGATTCCTTTGCGAGAGCCCGTATACCTGTTGTTGAGGAGGACTATACTGGGGAATGTTGGTCTCTGTCTTGAGAAAAATAGAATTTTAGGAGCTTCAGTCGTCCGTTATTCTACTGGGGAATCATCTCTCAATTGAGAAGGAGAAAATGAACTGCTATCTGGTCGTGCTCCAGGCTTCAGAATGAATCAAGTGGTTATCCGGTTGCATCCGGGCTTCCATTTGATTTTAAGGCTTACTAATATCCGGTCGATTCCGGGCTTCATAGTGATTGGCCGGGTGAACTGCTATTCGGTCGAATTCCGAGCTTCGTGGTATCCCATACTGTTATCTGGTCGTGATTCAGGCTTCAGTATCCTCTGCCGCTATCTGGTCATGATCCAGGCTTCACGGTGTCTTATACCATTATTTGGTCGAGTCCAGGCTTCATGGTATCTTGTATTGCTATCTGGTCGATTTCTAGGCTTCACAATACCTTGTTGAGGGGTTAAGTTGTTTTCTGGTCGATCTCCAGGCTTCCCAACTTGTGTTTATGATATACCACTATCTGGTCGATTTCAGGCTTCATGGTGTTTTGGAGAAATCAAGATATTATCCGGTCGAATTCGGGCTTCATAGCTTGAATTTAAGATATACCACTATCTGGTCGATTCTAGGCTTCATGGTGTTTTATACTGCTATCTGGTCGATTCCAGGCTTCACAGTAATTTGTTGGGGGGATGAGATTGAACTTGCTATCTGGTCATTCTCCAGGCTTTGCAATTTCTCACTTCTTATCTGGTCGTGCTCCAGGCTTTAGAAGGAATTAAGTTGTTCTTCGGTCGTATCCGGGCTTCAACTTGAATTTAAGGTATACTAATATCCGGTCGATTCTGGGCTTCTCAGTAATTGTCCGGGTAAACTGCTATTTGGTCGAATTCCAAGCTTCGCAGTACCTTACTGTTATCTGGTCGTGTCCCATGCTTCATTGTTTTTTTCCTCTATCTGGTCGTGATCCAGGCTTCACGGTGTTTTATACCATTATTTGGTCGAGTCCAGGCTTCATGGTATCTTGTATTGCTATCTGGTCGATTTCCAGGCTTCACAATACCTTGCTGAGGGTTAAGCTATTTTCTGGTCGATTTCTGGGCTTCATAGCTTGTATTTAAGATATACCATTATCTATTCGATTCCAGGCTTCGTAGTAATTGGAGATATCAAGATATTATTCGGTCGATTTCCGGGCTTCATAGCTTAAATCTGAGACATACCACTATCTGGTCGATTCCAGGCTTCGTAGTATTTTGGAGAAATTAATATATTATCTGATCGATTTCCGGGCTTCATAGCTTGAACTGGAATAGAAATCTTAGTATTGATTTGATTGAACTAGGGGAAACTCCAACTGGGAGAGAAATCTTAGTGTCGATTTGACTGGTCCCTAGAGAGGTCTCGGATTAACTTTGAGAGGTATAGAAATCAGGGGAATCTTAGCGACGATTCGGCTAACCCAGACGAAAGTCTTAGAACATCTTCAACTAGAATAGAAACCTTAGTGTCGGTTTGACTGAACCAGAGAAAACTTGTGAGAACTTGATTGCGTCTTTCCCTGAAAGGTAAAGAGTTAGTTGTATGCAATGTCATGATGTATGAAATGTATTGAGTAATGTTGTTCTCAAAATAAATGAGATTATGCTGTATGATGCATATGCGCATGCCATGATGTATGGATATGTAATGCCATTGTGATATTCTCCAGCTGGGGAGAATAAATCTTGGACTACTGTTGGAGAGTACAAAGAGTTGAGTTCTTCTTTCTTGATGGGGATAATGACCGAAGATGATTAGCTGGAGACTTACATCCGTTCTGCTTGAGAAAAATCCTCCGGGAGAGACTCTGTTTGAGAATAACCTTGTGGGAGACTGACTCTATGGGGAAGAGAGATACTCTGTCAGAAGATCTGCTGATTTAGAGAAATAACCTCGGCTGGGGATGAATTACCGTTGCTGGCGATAATGAACCCTGTTGGGGATTGAGTTTCTGCTTGTGGAATAAATAAACTCCACTGGGGATAGTCTTCCATTGTTGGTGATAGATGAACTCTGCTTGGGGAGAATTAACACCACTATTTTTGGGTATTTCTTACTCTGCGGGGAGTGTATGCACTTTTAGTCACATTCTCAGGCTCGCTTTGTCCTTGTACCTGGTGGGTAGAGCAACTATCAGATTTGGGAACTTCTGTTTGCCCCTGTTCCTGAAATTACCAGTAATCGTCTTTTGTTTCGCATGTAAATATTTATGAGCAACAATTATTTTCAAATGCATATATCAAAAATGAGCCATTGGACGTTCTTGCAAAACAAAACAGGAAAAGGAAAACAACTTTAAAATTTATTGTAAAATGAATTGTATTGATTTTGAAGTTGGCCTGTAATAGGCGTTTTGTACAAGAGGCTGACGTCCTAGTAAGAGAACGTCGCCGAAAGATAGAAATTATACAATTTGTGAAAAACAAAGAAAAACAGCTATGTGAACAATCCCACTGGGTTCCAACTCTGCTATTGCCCTTATATCTTCGAGTGTCTCATCACTTTGCTACTTGGTTGAAGATAGATCAGATTGATTGGCGCTGTCCGAGCTTGATAGTCGATACTGAAGTCTGGTTGGAAGATGATTCAATGAGACATGGTGTTACGCTTTAATCCCTATTTTTTGCCTGGACCGCCCTTTCGGGTTTTCAGTCCACCGGGATACCCTTTTTTGCTCAAGCCGCCTTTTCAGGTTTTCGACTTTCCGGGTGTACAGTTTTTTCATTTTCATCCCTTATTTTTGTCCGAACCCTTTTGGTTCACCGGGAAGCCCTTATTTTTTCCTAGGCCAGTCAACCTAGAGGGTCTTTGATTATGCGTAGTGTTTTTTCACTATGTCTGCATTGACGGGGTGAGGAAGGTCGTCACCATCCATGGTGGTTAGAATCATAGCTCCTCCTGAGAAAAAGTTCTTAACCACAAATGGCCCTTCATATGTAGGGGTCCATTTGCCCCTAGGATCACCTTGTGGCAGTATGATGCGTTTGATCACCAGATCCCCGACTTGATACTCTTTTCGTCTGACTTTCTTGTTAAAATCCTTGATCATTCGCTTTTGATACGTCTGACCATGACAATTAGCAGTAAGTCTCTTTTCATCGATTAAGTTCAACTGATCAAGCCGGGTCTGGATCCAGTCATCTTCGCTCAAACATGCATCCTTCATAATCCGGAGAGAGGGTATCTGGACCTCAATGGGTAGGACTGCCTCCATGCCATACACCAAGGAATAGGGTGTTTCCCCTGTTGATGTTTGTGCTGAGGTACGGTACCCGTGAAGAGCGAATGGTAACATCTCGTGCCAGTCTTTGTATGTCACTGTCATCTTCTGCACAATCTTCTTGATATTCTTATTAGCTGCTTCAACAAATCCATTCATCTTCGGCCGGTAAGGAGAAGAGTTGTGATGTTGTATCTTAAACTGTTTGCAGAGCTCAGTGATCATTGTATTGTTAAGATTTGTACCATTGTCCATAATGATCCTCTCGGTACACCATATCGACAGATCAAATTGTGTCGTATGAACCGCGCCACGACATTCTTGGTTACTGTAGCAAAGGAAGCTGCCTCAACCCACTTCGTAAAGTAATCAATAGCTACCAAAATGAACAGATGCCCGTTCGACGCAGTAGGTCTGATTTTGCCAATCATATCGATGCCCCACATTGTAAAAGGCCAAGGATCTGTCATGACGTTCATGGGAACTAGAGGTACATGCACCTTATCAGCATAGACTTGGCACTTATGACAGGTCCAAGAATGCTGATCAAAACCGGCTTCCATAGTAGACCAATAATATCTTTCCTGTAGGACTTTCTTTGCCATGGTATGTTCACTGGAATGATTTCCTAAGGTACCTTCATGTAACTCTTCCATGACTCTTTCTGCCTCGCTTTTGTCCATACATCGCAGTAAGGTTGAGTTATGGTTACGCTTGTAAAGGATACCATTACTGATGAAGAATTTCACCGTGAATCTCCTCAGAAACTTCTTATCATTAACAGATGCACCCTCGGGGTACTCTTGAGTCTCAAGATACCTCTTTACCTCGTGAAACCAGGGTTTATCTACTACCTCTTCAGTCTCGATGTCACATCAATGTGCGGGTTCGTCCAACCTCTCAATGGTAATCTGGGGAGCTTCATTGTCCCACCTGACTTTGAACATAGAAGACATGGTAGCTAGCGTGTCCACTAATTGATTATCCTCTCTTGGAAAGTGTTCAAAGGTTATCTCCTCAAAGTATGGGAGCAACGTCAGTACATACTCTTTGTAAGGAATAAGATTTGGGTGCTTCATATCCCACTCACCTTTGATATGACTGATCACTAGAGCGAAATCTCTGAATACACTTAAGAACTTAATCCTCAGTTCAATAGCTGCTCGAAGGCCAAGGATACATGCTTCATACTCCGCCATATTGTTGGTGCAGTTAAAACATAATCGAGCGGTGAATAGAGTATGACAGCCCTCAGGAGATATGATCATGGTGCCAATTCCATTACCCAACGCGTTTGAGGGTCCATCAAAATACATAGACCATCAGGATCCTTCCTCAGGTCCTTCATCCGGTCCAGGTTCTTCACAGTCAGTCACCGACATGATGTTCTCATCCGGGAACTCGAAATTCATGGATTGGTAATCATCCACGGCCTGATGCGCCAAATCATCTGCCAATACACTCCCCTTGATTGCTTTTTGGGTTGTGTATTGGATATCATACTCAGTTAAGATCATCTGCCATCTTACTATTCTTCCAGACAAGGCAGGCTTTTCGAAGATATACTTGATTGGGTCCATCTTTGATATCAATAGGGTAGTGTGAGTCAGCATATACTATCTCAGCCGGCAAGCAGCCCATGCTAAAGCGCAGCAAGTTTTCTCGAGCAGTGAGTATCGGGTCTCATAGTCGGTAAACTTTTTGCTAAGGTAGTAAATAGCGTGCTCTTTTCGGCCAGACTCGTCATGCTTCTCCGGCACACACCCCATTGAATTATCCAGCACTGTCAAGTATAAAATCAAAGGTCTTCCTTCAACTGGGGGCATTATAATAGGTGGCTCTTAGAGGTATTACTTGATCCTTTCGAAAGCGGTATGACATTCATCATTCCATTTTACCACTTGATCTTTCTTCAGCAGCTTGAAGATTGGCTCACAAGTAGCAGTCAAATGTGAAATGAATCAGGCAATGTAATTCAGCCGTCCCAAAAAACCTCTAACTTCCTTTTCTGTGAGGGGAGCCGGCATCTCCTGTATAGCCTTCACCTTTGCAGGATCCATTTGAATACCTTTATCACTAACGACGAAACCCAGCAGCTTACCAGACTTTACCCCGAAGGTGCACTTGTTTGGGTTTAACCTCAGCTTGTACATCTTCAACCTGTCGAACAGTTTCTGGAGATGGTCAAGGTGTTCTTATTCAGTCTGGGACCTTGCAATCATGTTATCAACGTAAACCTCAATATCATGGTGAATCATGTCGTGGAACAAAGCGACCATGGCACGCTGATAAGTTGCCCAAGTATTCTTCAACCCGAAAGGAATTACCTTGTAACAGAAGGTGCCCCACTGTGAACTGAAGGTTGTTTTCTCCATGTCTTCGGGAGCCATCTTAATCTGATTGTAACCAGAAAAACCATCCATAAAGGAGAAGACCTTATGCTGCACGGTGTTGTCGACCAAAACATCGATGTGAGGAAGCGGGAAATCATCCTTGGGGCTCGCCCTATTCAGATCCGTATAGTCCACACACATTCGTACATTATAATCCTTCTTAGGCACCGTAACCACGTTGGCAACTCACTGTGGGTAAGAAGTAACAGCTAGAAATCCGGCGTCAAACTGTTTCATGACCTCAACTTTGAATTTCTCAAACATCTCGGGGCACATACGGCGAACCGTCTGCTTTACCGGAGGACAATCTTCTTTAGTCGGCAGGCGGTGTACCACAATGTCAGTGTCCAAACCAGGCATATCTTCATAAGACCAAGCGAAGATCTCAACATAGTCGCGTAGCATCTGTATCAACCGTTGCTTGACACTAGGTTCCATATTTGCACCTATCTTGACTTCTTTCCTGTTTTCCTCTGTATCCAAATTCACTGATTCCACTGGCTCTTCATGAGGCTGTATGGCCCTCTCTTCCTGCAGTAATAGTCTAGCAAGCTCTCCAGGCACCTCACAATCATCCTCACCTTCGTCCTCGGCTTGGTTGATCAGATTTTCGAAGTCATAACTGGCAATAGCAGAGTCGTTATCAATGGGATCCATAGTGGATATGGATCTGCATTATGATACGTGAGTGTGTGTAAGACAATAGCTGTTTTGATAAAGTGCGAGATAGAAAGGAAAAACAAGGAGCACAAAATTTGTAATGCAAGTAAACATCCAATGCTTTATTGATGTATATGAAAATGACAAATAATAAGCCCTCACAAACAAAGCCAAGGTGCCTCGGGCAAGGCACCGGACCGTAAAGTTTCAAACTGTCTGTTACAAATCTCAAAACAAAAGTCAATTACTGTGTAATAAAAGAAATGGGTATGAAGTCTTTCGTCGTCCAGTTGTTCAAGCCACCATTGGTTGTAGGGTAGATCCAGCTGCCGATATCTGAATCTTCTATACCATCTTCAATTGCATTCACTCCCTGATTATTGATATGCAGAGGAGGTCTTCCAATCCGCGTGCACCGAACAGCCCTTTGAGCCTCTGTAGTAAAGCCCAAACCAAACTTGTCAATTTTGCGTGTGAAATTAGGGAGCTGACCCCAATTTGCACACCCACCTTTTTCAATTACAGCCCTGGAATCCTTAAGGGAATCCATCTTCATCGGAGATTCGTCAATAGCAACTTCAGTCAACGCCAAAGTCTGGGGGACCTCTTCAAAGTTTTGACAAGGGGTTTCAATGAACTCCCCATCCATCTCCACGTAGCGAAAGGAATTGAGATGACTCACCATGTACTCCTCTTCTCCTTGCACCGTAACAATCTTCCCCTTTACTGGATATTTCAACATCTGATGGAGCATAGAAGTCACTGCCCCAGCCTTATGAATCTAAGGGCGACCCAACAAGCAAAAATATGATGATCTGATGTCCATCACATAGAACGTAGATGCAAAAGTCTGAGAGCCAACTTTAACAAGGACGTCCACTTCCCCGTGCACCATCCTTTTTGACTCGTCGAAAGCCCTAACCATAATATTGCTCGGCTTCAGAATCAAACCTTCACAGTCCAGACGGTCTAGTGCTTTTTTTGGTAAAACATTCAATGAGGACCCGGTATCCACCAGTACATGGGCCATAGTAGTGCCCCTGCACTTGATCGAGACGTGTAGAGCATCATTTTGATTTCTTCCTTTAGCAGTCAGATCCGCGTCTGAGAAACCCAACCCATTGTCAGCAGTCAAACTAGCTACGCAGTCTTTAAATTGATCGGTAGAAGTTTCCTGCGGCACATGCGCAATTTTGAGGAAAGCAATTAAAGCCTTTGCATGGGCTTCCGAACATAATAACAAGGATAACATGGAGATTTTTGACGGGGTCTACCCTAGCTGCTTGACTACGTTGTAGTCACTCTTCTTGATAATCTTCAGAATTTCCTCTATCTCCTGCTTAGAGGTTTCTACAATGATCTTCTTAGGCGCCTCTGTTCGGGCAGGCTCACCTGTGATTTCTTTGCCCCGAGTCCCAGATGGCTCAGCGACAGGGGTGATAACTGGAATAGGAGCTGGGATAGTAGCTGATGTACTGGCAGATGGAATGACAATAGGTTTGTGAATAGTCGGAGGGGAAATTTCGGGAGAAAAGAGTCTTCCGCTTCTGGTGACCTTGCTAGTCCCGACAATATTGCTGATATCAGCATCAGCTTCTTCAACCTTTAAGTCTTGCTTAACTCCATGGTAATACACATCGTCCCCATAGTGCCAAGGGACAGCCTTATCCGAGGTGTATGGGATAGGACCAGGGATACTAATGATTAACGGAGTGATTCTTGGAACGGGTGTAATCCTAACAGGCTTTCTCGAGGAAGCCCTGGAAGGATTGGAGGAAATGGTTATGATGGCAACATCTTCAATTGGAATCAATGGAATCATAGTCTTATCGAACAGGATCTCTCTATTATCCATCAGGCGTTGAACACCTGATTTCAATAAGTGGCAACCAGCAGGCAGAATTGAACACATGCGGCAACCTTCACCACAGCCCGGAAATAAACCGGCCAACGATAGATTATTCTTAACTATCATCAAAGGAGTAGAAATTTTTTCCACGGAGGCCACAAATAAATCATCGTCCACGGCATTTACTCCATGACCGTGTTTGGGAATATGAGCAGTTATGACGTTGGGTTTCTCCAGAGCGTTAAACTCAATCTCCTTGGCTTTGATCAAGTCTTGCACCTTATTCTTCAAGGCCCAACAATTGTTTGTATCATGACCTAGGCCATCGGATTGATAGGCGCAACGGGCATTCGGATTATACAGCAGAGATGTGGTGTTGGGATTCTTTGGGGCTTCCCTCAGAGTTACCAGGTTGGTCTTTAATAATTATGGTAGAATTTGAGACAAGGTCATATTGAGCCGAGTGAACTGTCTTTGTGGTCTTTCCACCCTTTGCTGATCATTGCATTGTGGAGCAACGGTGGGTCTTGATGTCACCACCGCATTCACTGCTTAATGGTGTTCAGGTCTGCTTTGGCTCCTCGAGCCATAGACTACACTAGCTTCTTTCTTACCAGTGAAAGGTTTCTTTACTGCACTTGACGATGTATCCTTCTGTATCTTACCACTTCTGATACCAGCTTCTACATTCTCCCCAGTCAAAATCAATTCAGTAAACCCAGATGACGAACTGCCGATCAGATGATTGAAAAATGGACCAGACAACGTCCCTAGAAACATGTCAACCAACTCCCTGTCAGACAAAGAGGGTTGGACTCTTCCAGCCAAATCTCTCCACTTCTAAGCATAGTCCTTAAAACCTTCACTTGCACCCATAAACATACCCTGAAGTTGAGTACGAGTGAGAGCAAGGTCGGTGTTATACTGATACTGTCTGTAGAAAGCAACAGCAAGGTCCTCCCAGTTTCGGACATTAGCTCCTTCCAATTGATAAAAACATTCAAGCTGAGTCCCTGACAGACTATCTTGAAAGAAATGCACCCACAAATTTCTATCAACAGTGTAAGGTTGGATTTTTCTGACGTACGAGCGGAGATGGAGTTTTGGACAGGATACTCCATCGTACTTGGCTAAAACTGGAGCTTTGAACTTATGAGGAATCACCACCCCAAATTCCAGTCCCAAATCTTTGAAATCCAAACTAGGGATCTTCTGAATCTCCATAGCGCTCAGACGATCTTCAAGTTGTTTGTACCTATCCTCAGCTGGAGGATACTATTCCTCATCATAATCTGTATCATTATCAAAAACTGCAGGACTGGTGCCCTTTTCTTCTACTTGGTCCTCCCCTCCCTTGGATGAAAAGGATATATCAGCTTGTTGTTTCAACCTATCTCCAAACCTTTTGCCCATACTCAGAAGAATGACCTTCTTCTTCTTCTTCTTCTTCTTCTTCTCTTTCTCTTTCAGAATGAGAGCTTTCAAGTCCTCTTATCCTTTAGCCAAGCTTAAGAACATCTCTTGGAATTGGGCATTTTGTGTCTGAAGATCTTTGATTGCTTGATCGGAAGACATTTCTGCTGAAATAAACAGCGAAGAAGATGAGAAACCTGTAATGGTACCTGTAATGGTGTGCATGATAATGGGATGTGTATGTAATGATTTCAAAGAACTTTGGAGATTTAAATTTGCAAGCCAAAAAATGAAACAAACTTTATTAGGTTAAACTTGTAAAAAGGTTCGACAATGCCTTTAAGGCGTTTACAAAGAAGTATTTGAAAAACAAATCTAAACTAGAAAAAGCAAAATCAAAAATCCCATGGACGTTTCCCCTTCGTTCTGACGTAGTCATTGATCGTTCTTTCATTCTCAAGTTGCCTGGTGAGCTTCAAGATCTTCCTTTCTTGCTCATGGTACTTCTCCCGGTAGGTATCCCTCTCCTCCTTCAGCTGAATCCAGGATCTCTTCAATGCCCCAAGATCAGTGGGCATGTAAGGATAAAGGATTTTATAAGGAATTCCCTCTTCATTGGTAGGCTCCATAATCACTAGCAACACAGCTTCATAAGGCATCCCAAGCTTCTGGGCTCGAGCTCGGACCCACTGGAGATAAGGCTGCATAGGGAGAGAAGTCCTTGGTCCTAGTTCTTGAGGGTCAGATCTGTTCACCATGCCCCAAGCTCGTATAAACCTCCGGCGGTGCTCGTCAACATCCTCCTTGTAGTCAAATGCAATATCCGTAAGAAGTAGCTCATGAGGACCATCCCTCTGAGCCCAACCAAATTTTCGCAAAGCTAAACAAGGATTGTAGGTTATACCCCCTCTGATTCCGAGCAATGGGACATTAGGGTATCCCCCACATCGATCAATGACATCAATGCTTTCCATATCCTTGGAACTCCAAAGAATGTCTGTATGGGCAAGGGACATTATCCTGTAAGACCATCCTAAACCTTCCTCATTTTTCAACATGGACTTGGGGAATATTTTAACCGCATTCATATCTATGAAGGAATCTGGATTCGGGAAAAGAACCAAACCGTAGATAAGGAGATCCAAGATATCTCCGAAAGCCTGAAAATCTAAGTTATCCCAGAATAGTTGAGCTTGATCTATCAGAAACTTAGCTAAGAAACCTTCAACCCTGCTTCGTGTTTCCCAATTAGATACTACATCAGCCCGTTTCAAATGTAGAGCTGAAGCAATGTCCTTTGGTCTAGGAGTCTCTTCCAAACCTGTGAAGGGCATCTGCTCAAGGATGGATATACCCAATAAGTGAGAAAACTCTTCCATAGTGGGAACTAGCTGATAATCTGGGAAAGTGAAGCAATGATGCACCTGATCGAAGAAATGGAAAAGCACACTCATCATCTGCTCATCAAACTTTGAGGTAACCAAGCTAAGAAGCTGACCATGTCTCCTAATGAATGTAGAAGTCTCAGACACTCTTGAGGATAACTCTTTGAGTTGAGCAGGTATTGGCACAAAGTTAACTCGGGTGGTGTTTCTGCGCACGGAAGCCATAATCTGCAAAACAGAACAAAGATAAATCCCCTCGGTCTTTGAAATAGTTAGTATAATGAAGTATGCATGCTATGTTATGATGCATGATGTCATGATAAAACACACAACAGGTATAGCAAATAACAGACATGGTAAAGGCAAACAAGTCACACAAAAGCCCTTAATTTTAAGGCTTGCATGGGGTCTAGGTATTACCCTCTTGAAGTTCAGTTGGTTTTAAATTGTCCTAATAATAGTAATCGGAGTCTAGAGGTTCTCAATATCACTAACCATCCTCCATCGATCATGGTTTCAGCTCATGCAATCTTTTCTTGCAGCCGGAACTATCTCGAGAGTATGGTCTCAATGAGTGTAGCATCGAGTATCAACCAGTTCTCAGCTTTACACCGAAGCCGGCTATCTCACTACTTCCTACTGGACAAGTTGGTCAATTATGGGTTCTAAGGTAAGTTGATGCTTAACGACACACATAGAATCCCCGTATTCTCCTCGTTTCTCCACAAGGGATACCGGTACCAACCAATGTGCCACATCAACGTAGCTACTGCTTCAACCGTATCGGTCTACGCCGTGCAGTTCCCTCACAGTTTATTGCTACTTACTTAAAAGGTGTCCCCCAGATTCGGGTTAGGATATATAGTAACTTCCAATACAAAACCGTCAAAAGTAAAGCAACTAAAACAAACAAGAGAAGCAATTTATGATGAACTAATCCGAAGGTACACCCCACTTATTTTAACACCCCAGCAGAGTCGCCAGTTCTGTGATACGGTGGCAGAACCGGACTGTTTTAGGAAAATGCTGGTTTGCGTTTTTTGTTCGCAAAATGTCGCGGTAAGCAAGAGTCGCCACCGACTTTTATTTTATCCAACTAGAAAGGACAAAAGCACAAAAAAATTCCTTTTTTTGAGATTTTGAGTACGGGGGGTAGATTATAGAAAGGGAAGGTATTAGCACCCTTTCTATCCGTGGTTTTCCATGGGCTCTTAGGTACTTGCTTATCTTTTAAGTTGCTTGTGTGTGTTTGTTTTGAAAATTTTTGTTTTACTTCGTTTTAACTCTTATTTCTGTCCTCAAGAGTGTTACGAAGTGTTTTGAAAACTTTAGTTTGAAAAGTTTGTTTGAAAGTGTATGGTGTAAAAGATTTGTCATTTTGAGCAAGTACCTAACAATTATCTACCTACTCGAAAAAAGATTTTTTCTGTTCTTGTTTCCTTTAGACAGTACTATCCCACTATTCATGAGTAGGTAGTACCGCTGTTGGAGTTGTAAGGGTCAATTCGAAAGGGACGTAATGGTCATTGAAGGCAACATGTAAGGATACCTTAGCATTTCGAAGGGACTGTCATCATATATTCGTAGGCAACATCGAGGGACAAGATCATTTCTCGTAGGCAACTCGAGGGACACTAAGGGACTATGATCTTTATGATGACTTTAATCGAGGGTCTTTGTTAAGGGTATCCCTATGTTCGAGGGACATGACCATTATTTTCCGAGGTAACCAAGTGAGGTATACCCTAAGGGTGCATATGTGCAAGGTGTGTTATGTTCAGTTATTTTAGTCTTATGTTAAGTTTGCTAATGTTTGATTATTCTTGCCATACAATCCTATTAGTCATACATCTAGCAGTTAATAATTGCAGTAATTTAAAAGTGCAGAAATATAAAACCTAGCTATTACAACGCTTCGGGGAGGGGGGTGATGTACATATCCAAAAATGGGGGGGGGGAAATAAATAAAAGTGGTAAAGGTCCTAATAATCATCTATTACATCCCAATATACAGTTACAATAATAAAATGAAGTGCGAAAGAATAATAACGCGCAAATTTGAAAAGACGTCTAAAAATCCTAAGATATAAAAAAATATTTTTGTTGTTTTTTGTTTTAATTTATAAAAATGGTTTAAGTTAAAAAATAATTGATCTAGATCTATATTTTAAAAAAAAAGATAATTATTAAAGAAACATGAAATTTAAATAAAAGAAATTCATTCTATGTTTTTTTGGTATTTTTGTTACGAAAAGGAAAATGAATTAAAATGAAATTAAACCTAAGTTCTATTAATTTTAATTTTAAAAAAAAGTTAAAGTGTTTAGTTAATTAATTTACCAAAATTAAAATTTAATTAAGAAAAAAATCCTAAATCTATTTTTATGTGATTTTTATATTTGTTTATTGATAAAAATAAAAAAAAGGGGATTAAATGAAATGAATAAAACAAGAACACAAAGATGGGCCTAGTAGCAAAAGTAAACAGGGGGTGCAATCATCAGAAATCCCTAGGCCCGAATCTTCGAAAGCTTCATGCTCTAACTATGGTGTTTTTTTATTCTTGCGTGGAACCTATGATTCAACCATCCATAACTGTTCTATATAAACTCAAACAAACGTTAGCATACCATAAAATGTGATTAAAATTAGAGATTCGAAGTTTAAAATTTTACCAAATCGGTGTTGTCAAATGGGGGCGTGTTAGGCGTATGGTGCATTGCTCTTGGGCCTTGTAAGACTCCTGGGGACTTCAAGAGGATGGTTTTAGGCTTGATGTCAATTGAGAGAGACCGGAACCTCGAAATATGACTTGCACTAATTCTTTGATTTCTGGAGAGCCTTTTGAAGAGCTTTTAGAGAGTTTTTTGAAGAGCTTTTTGAGAGCTTTTTGAGAGGAATTTCGTGTCTTTCAAGCTTGTATGGTTCTATATTTATAGAGGATAATGAGGAGACAAGAAAGCATGGAAAGAATCTCCCTCATAATGTTGTGTTTTAAGACCATGATCAAAATTTGAAAAAAATGCCATATTTGGTGATTTTATGCCATTTTCACATGTGGATGAACCTGGACATATTTGAAGGGTTATTGTAGGAAATCAATTGACATAAACCAGCATAAAACTTGCCTAAAATAGATTCACATCAAAATTTACGTTATTTCTATTATTTATTTATTTAATTCTGAATTTTAATGAATAAAATATCAAAATAAATAGCATGAATAGTAGAAAAATGTATGGGTGGGATTAGAAGTCATGGACCATGTTAGGAATGAGTTTCAAATTTGAAAAGATAGGCCCATTTGGAAAAAATCCATGTTTGGTCAATATTTGCTTCATGCATTTTTTTCAAAAATTGGTCAACTTTGACAATACATATCTCTCTCAATTTTAACCCTATGAGGGTTTTCTTAGACTTTTAGAAAGCTCAAGTTATCCTCTAAGCAACACTTTTGTTATCATCTCAATTGACTCTTCCATGTTCATGTATGAAGCTTTTACATAAAAGGTGTTTTTGTTGACTTTCCAAAATGACCTATAATGTCCAAATTTATATCTTCTTATGAGTGCATATTTTTAACTTGGGAGATGAAGATGGATTGTAGGTAATTGCATCCTCTTCAAAATGAACTTTGGATGGGTCATTTCTGATAAAGTGTGAGAAAGTTATGCTTGGTCAAAGTTGAGTTGACTTTTCCTACAAAACCCTAATTTAGCAACTTTTGGGTTTTGATGAATTGTGAGCAATCCTTGAGGAATCATGATCAACCCTTGATCAAATGATGAATAATACTTCAAAATGAGGATGTTGACCAAAAATCTTGAAGTTTGACTGTATGTGGGCCACAGTTGACTTTTGCCCTAGCACAGTCGATTTTCAGGCCTTTGAGCAATTGACTTAGCAAACTTCCTCTGCAAGGCTTGAAAATTGACATGGATGATCTTGAGAACATTTTAGGACAATGGTGAGAATTTGAGACCCTTTGGACTCAAGTATCTTGATGCAACATGAAACCCTAATTTGAGGTAGACTGCCTTAGGAGAGAGTTTGTCTGGACAACCCTTGGACTTCCTTGAGCAATTTGAGGACCTCACTTAAAATGTATTGAGAAATATGGGAGGGGAAATTTTGGGGTACAACAGAGCAGAACTCCCAACTTAAAAATATGCCAATAAATAGAGGCATCAACAAGGCATAAGCCTTCAACTTAATATTTTTGCCAATCCAGGCCAACTTAACGAGCATCAGCTCCAACTTGATATGTGATGTATGCGACACAACATGAATGTAGAAACAACAGAAACAAACAACAACTTAACATAAATCAACGGTGTCCATAATCCTACAATATCAACAACAATTCAACATCAACATAATTCAACTTTGGCCATAAGCCTATAACATAATGTCTGCCAAGTTAGAGGCATCTCAACATAAATCATCAACCTGCAATTTCTTAACTCATGACAACTTATACAGCATATGTAACGACCAAATCGACACAACCGGGAAATAGAACTAGGGAAACTACGAGCCCCTAGATATACACAACAACAAATACAGAATAATAACTGACTCAAGACTCCTCGATACGCACAGAAATAAAAGAATAATAACTACTTACGCTCCTCGGCATAACCTGCAACTTCGTACAGCTCGACATCACTATTGTGCTCCTCAGCACGCCTTGAAGCCTAATACCGCTCGACATCTAAAACATATTCTTCGACACACCTCGAAGCCTAAATGCCTCTCAACATCTAACACCATCAGCATTCTCCTCGACCACTAGTTCTGGCCAACAACATAGAACAATACAACAGCATAACGACCACCACAGCACAATCCATGATTTCTGGCCAATTGCTCGAAATACTACCGTGACGGGCAACTACATTTCATATTCATCATATTTGTTAGTTGTACAAAACAGTGACGCTGAACCCTTCACATAATGACAACAGCAACAATCCCTAATTTTCCTGCCCACTGCTCAGGACACTACAACATTCATAACGACCACAATACCCAGTAATATACTACACTAACATAATCATCGATTCTACTGGGAAATGATACAGACAACTCAAACGCCCACAACATAACAACCCGGCAACTCCCTATAACATGTTCATTAATCATGAGATACATCCATACAGTGACTTCTTAACAACCACAACATAGAGAGACGGGAAACTTCGATAACAAATCCAGAAACATCAACATACACAGTCATACAACCGACCAATTCCCACATAATACATATCATAAATCCAATTATAAGGTCAGAACCCCACCCTTACCTGGATTGAAGTTCTCTCAACCAAAGCTCCGGTCATAATCCTTGCTTTGTTCTGCTCGACACCGGGCAACTGCTCCTCTCGTTGCGCGGCTACGCACGGTCATCGCATATAACTCCTTATTCTCCAACACCCAAATCCTTGAGTCAGCTTAACCTTATATATCAATTATATTGGGCTTAAATTTCACACCCCCATTTACTACTTCTAACCAATAACATAGGTCCAACACAATTGTTCTATTAATTCCAACATTATTATTATTAATCAACTAATTAATTAATTAATTAATAACAATTCAACAACTTATACCAATAATTCCCAACATCTCACAACTTCACAAATAATCCAAAAATAATTTAATTAAATTATTAATTAAATTAACGGGCGTTACATAAGTCACTCCGAATAAATGTTGATAATTTGGATCTTAGTAAAGCTTTTAAGCAAACTAAGAATTTTTATGGAGTTTGTAAGTGACTTCACACCTAGTGTGCATGACATCTTGCCTACTCAAAAGGTCATGATACAAAGTGTGGTTATGAAAGGGAAGTAATCAGATGTGTCCTTGTGTTGTGAAGAAGTCAGAGTACTTGGATATATTCTCAAGGAGTGAGAGTATCTGACTCTGGTATGACTCTACTAAAGGAGTCAGGGTTCAGCATATGTGGGAAGTGTTATCCTTCAACATGAAAGCATGAAGTCTTTCATGGGCTTTTATCTAGTGCTCAAGTTTTCCTATTCAACTGGAGCATTGGTTATTCATGACAGGGAAGTCATGTATTTATCTGGGGATTATTGTTGCAATGGTACAAATATTGTTTAGCTAGAGTGTTCTTCAAGCTTGTGGAGATCTTATGCCTCTTAGGAGGATGTGATATCAGACAACATGTTATGACATTATGAAATTTTTGCTGATCTTGACAAGGAATGGTTGGTTTTAGCCATGTGAAGCTGGGTGTTTAAATGAGAAGTTCACATATCTCTTGTGTGTTTAATGGTTGAGTGTGAGAGAATTTATTTTTCTCTACAAATTTTTTGAATCACTCTACAAGGGTCTTTATTATTGAGAGATGTCACAAATGCGATATTCTGATGTCTTGGTGTGTGTCACTAAGTCTAAGTGAAAGGAGAATACTTAGAATCTAGCAGAAGACAGTATGGATGAAGATGTGTTGGTTAATATTTGTGCTTGCAATGTCTGACTGGATGTCAGAATATTATTCAGGACACATTTCATGTAAGACCAATAATGGAGTGATATGAAAAGTTTGATAAAACATGTGTAAGAAGGTGTGTTTGACTATGCATGTGCATGTATTGGGACTGGTTCTTTTCAGCAGAAGTAATCCAGATCTATTAAAGACATTCAAGGTTGTTCTTGGATGGTGCACGTTGTTTTTGGTGGCAGTTTTTCCTCAAATAACGGTTCCTTTTTACCAAGACTATTGCTACATTCAAGGATCGTTATTTACTAAGTAAGTGACTAGTTATTTATAGAGGGTTCTCCTTTCCTCTTTCACCCGGTGAGCATTTGTTGTGTCCATAATTCTTATGGCTTTTGTTTGGATTTGGGTGAATTGTGCTTGGGTCTAGTTTTGTGAAGGCCTTCTTTGTTAATTTTTGGCAAAAAAGGGGGAAACATGGTTTGCTCAGATGGAAAGTTTTAAGTCTGTTCTCACAAGTTTTTTTCAAATATGTCGGATAAGAAGTTCTATCATGTGTCTGATGCATTGCCTTGTGACTTGTAATCTGAGTTATGAGCACAGTTGTGACATGTGTTCTGAGTAACCCAGGGTGGTGGTTGGATACTTCTTAAGTTTCCTCTTATGCCACAGATTGACTGGTAGTTACTTCATGGTTCTCTTTTTCCACCAGTTGAAAGGAAGATCTATTCATCTGTGACAAGAATAGGTTCTTAGGTTGAGGGGGAGTGTAGACCTATCATCTTCCTCTTTTGGATTGGTTGCATCAAATATCTTCAGGACTTTCCTTCCTTTTATCCTGAGGTTGTTGTTCTTTAATGTTGAAGTTTGTACTGCAATAGAGCTTATTCAAAATGTTGGAAATAAGATGTCGAAAAAGATGTCCTGACATCTTATCTGAAGACTGACTCCATGGTGATGTACTACTCTGTTCAGTAGTTTCTGGGGACTACTGTTGGTGGATGTTTTTGTTTATTGCTATAATCTGAATTGTAATATTTATTATTTGTTTTAGCCAAAATTTTCCAAATGGGGAAACTGTAAGTTCCTTAGTTTTAAGGTTGACATTAATTTTTGTAAAACAAATATAGCAGCAATATGTTAGATAGGATATGTTAACTTGCTAATAGGAATAGGTTTGAGCAATAATACCTATCTATGTTAGGACATGTTGAGTTAAAGTATTTCAACATCTGGAATAACATGTCGGATAAGATGTCCTATGAAGGAGCATACGACATCACATATGAGATGAGCTGAATTAGTGGATTCAGTTATGATTTAACAGATGCAAAATATTCTGGGAATATTAAGCAATATTACGTGGCACTGATTTAAAGGTCAAGAAGAATCAAGTCAAAATATTGAAAAATGTGTAGTTTCTAAATATGGAGATATTAATAATGATTGAAGATCTTGTTTGTAGCAGAAGTTACTGCTGATTTGTAATGGCGAATGTGTTGTGTTTTGGAGGCCCAAATCCAGCTAGGACTAGGTTATAAATAGAAGCTTTGTAACCTAGGATTTGTACCAACCGAGAAATGTAAAGATGTAATCATTAGGGTTGAGTTTGTTATCCACTCTCTAGGAGGGTTGGTGTGTGTGAACCACTCGAGTTGTGAGATGGTCATTGTGTTCTCATTCAGAAGTTGTGAAGTAATGATTTGAGTATTGTTCTTGGAGGAAGCTTATAAGTGAAGGTGTGAAAAACACAAGAAAGGGGGGTTTGAATTGGGTTTTAAAACAAAAACTTTTCTTTAAAAATATTCCACTTTAAGTAAAAATCCTTGTAATCTTCACTCTTGATAATAATAATAAGTAAGAACAGGATTATCAAGCTAGTCTAGTCCTCCCGTCAAGGTGATTTCGCCTCACTCAATCGAGGACTTAATTCACTATAACCAAACTGATTATAATATGCACAAGCTACCCGCAAGTGACTAACAACTTCTAAGACTCGCAAGTCAAAGACTTCTTAAGGCTACAGACCTATCTGGTCCCTTAAGAAATATAAAAAAATAATCAACCTGATTATTACAATGCACAAGCTACCCGCAAGTGACTAACAACCTCTAAAACTCGCAAGTCCTAGACTTCTTAAGAATACGACCTACCCGGTCCCTTAAGGAATATCAAACAACTGTTTGAATACAAGTTTTGTTTATAAGAATGTTGCTTCTAAAAAGATGAATATGTAAACTATTTTAAGAATAATGACTTAAGAATGTGAAAGCTATGAACAGCATTTGCGCGTGAATATTTTGTTGATTGGAAGTTTGTCTCTTAGTTTTCAAGCCTTTATATAGACAATAAAATAATATATCTGTTGAGGGGTACTCTTGGGATTTCCAGAAACATTGGCAGCTTGAACAGTAACGTGGGGGACAAGATCGTGCGACGCGTCCGTCCTTTCATGGTGGTAGAATGAAGTGTTGACTGTACCATGTACTATTTGTACTATTTGTACCATGTTAATGTTATCTTCTTTCCTTCTGAACTTCAGAGGCTTCTGTGAGCATGAGTTTAGAATAACATAAGGTCATCAGAACTTCAAGTCTTCAGAACTGCGTCTTCAGAGTCTTCAGCACTTGGTTGTAAGAACCTATTTCTTGGATCCTTGGGTCTTTAGAACTATAAAAGTTTATAATCTTTAGAAATGCGTCTTCAGAGTCTTCAACACTTAGTCTTTAGAACCCTTATCTTTTGAACTTTGGGTCTTTAGAAACTTGAGTCTTTAGCATCTGGACTTAAGTAGAAACTTCTGTCTTTAGATCTTCTGACGGTTTCTTTAGAACCTGTTGTCTTTAGAAACATGAGTCTTCAACATCTAGACTTAAGTAGCAACTTTTGTCTTCATATCTTTTGACTGGTTTCTTTAGACAAATATCAGAGCTTATACTTTAGGGCCTTCTGGAGTGTCTTGCTAATATTCAACAAAACTTGTGTAGTACAGCAGTAAAACTAATTCCCTTCTATTGTCTTGGCCACGCCATCCATCAAAAGAAGAACTTGTTTGTTAAGTACTCAACAATAACAAACATTGGTATAACAAAAATTTTCACAAAAATATACTCATTTGTTATCATAAAAACTCATAGATAATATTACTGAACCAAATCTTGTTCTAACAATCTCCCCCTTTTTGATGATGACAAAACTATGTATTTTGATGACACAATTGTGTACATATAATCATAATCAGTGAAATTAGAAAGGTAAGGTATACTTATCCTTTTTATGATACTCTCCCTGAGTCAATGACTTGATGAAGATCGAATATCCTGATTCTGAACCATTTGAGTAAAACTCCCCCTCGTTCCAATAGATCATATATCGAGTTCTTGAGAGTCTTGACTTTGAATGAAAATGGAAAACTTGAGATCTTGATGTCAATAGAACAGTTGAGATCTTGATTTCATATAACTTCTTCTTATTGAATCTTGACTTTAGATGCCAATGAAAATGAATTCCAAATGAAATATTTGACACTTTAAGGTCACTAAGACATCTTCCGAATTCTTAATTCTTTGGAGTCTGATTCCATATTTCAGATCTTGGAGTATGATTATGAAATGAAAAATATCTTAGAGTCTGAAGCTAATAGGTTAGACATAAGCCTTGCAAAATGCTTTCAGATCTTTTTCTTTAATCAGAGTTCTCATTTCCTGAAAAAGAAAAATAATTCTAACAGAAATAGAAGTTTAACTAGGTTAGAATGTAAGCCACTCTTTTCCGAGAATATTTTCCAGAACTTGATTATTGAAATTAAAATTTACGTTCATTTAATTACTCCCCCTTTTTGTCATAATCAAAAAGGTAATTATGTGTGAAAAACATAAAGACCGGAAGAAATGACAAGAAAAGATAAAAAGTTTTCATTAATAGTCGAAGGAGATTACAGCAGGATGAACATAGATAGGGAAAGCTATCTAAACTTCAAACATATCACAACTCTCATCAAATAGAGCATTGCCTCTGATGAACGGATTTCTTTGAACAGTTTCAATTATACCTACTAACTCACACAGTTCAGATAATACACGTCCATACAGAATGAATGATTTTTTAGAGTTCTTGTATGCTAGGATTGATAGCTTCATATGATTGAATATTATTACCTAAATATGAATTAGAATACTCTTGCGAAGGCAATAAAGAAGACATATATCCCTAAGAAAAACACTATCAAGATCTTCTCCTCTGGGATGAAGATTTTTCAACAGGAATTGAAACCAGATTTTTGCACGTGGTTTCAAATGATCTGAATTAAGGGGCTTATATCTAAATGAACAGTTAGGAACATTTGGAAACATATCAACATTCATGCAAGAGTTGGGTAAAGGTGGACTCTGGATGGCTTCATCAACGGAGGAGCGAGTGATGGTTATCGAAACGTCAAAGATGTAGGAATGAATGGCGTATTCATTAAGACTGACAGAAGCATGAAGCCAGAAGTTCAATAAGAGGTTAGGATAAATAGGAAATCTTAGAATTGTTTCATACCTAGACCATACTTGATTTTCAATAAGCCCGTTGATGAAACCATCATCGGACACATAGTTGGGTATTTTCTATTTGATTACTTCGAGAATATTTTCATCTCCTTGAAAGGTTCTACAACCATGGTATGCAGACAGGTTTGAAAATAAG
The DNA here is from genome assembly GCA_948472305.1 of Vicia faba. Classification (NCBI taxonomy): domain Eukaryota; kingdom Viridiplantae; phylum Streptophyta; class Magnoliopsida; order Fabales; family Fabaceae; genus Vicia; species Vicia faba. Next base: position 30,088 of record CATIWC010002270.1, on the reverse strand, counting down.
AGACAATTGAAAATGATTCAAGGAAATAGACTTGATGAATGACTATAGATAAGAAGAGATACAAATAGTCAGTCAAGTAGTTCATGAAGTAAAATAAGAAGTAGATTAAACGTTAAGGTGAAAGAACACGAAAACATTTAATTGGAACTTGATAGGGAATATCAGACAAAGGCATTAAACGATTGTTCCCAAGACATAGTAAAAAGGAGTAGTTAAATAAATGTAATCATGATTAATCAATTTCCAGAAAAATAACTGCTCGTGCATGACCTAGGTAGAGTGTGATAGACACTAAGTCTATTTAGGTAATGTGTTTGATATTCTCAGCATCTGGAAAGCCATGAATATTTCCATCTGATCAGGAACATTTATGACCAAAATATCTTCTGACGACTGAGATAAAACAAATTAGAAGTCTTTTGTTTAAGTCAAAATTGTATCCCTTCATACTACGACTAAAACACGTTTGATTCTAATGACATCTTACTCTGGACATAGACCCATTTTTAGATTCTTTAGGATAAACATAAATCTATCTTCAGCTAAGGGTTTTGTAAAAATGTCATCCCATTGATGGTCTGTATCTATAAATTTCAAAGATATGATCCTTTTCCGAACATAATCTCTAATGAATTGATGTTTGATTTCTATGTGTTTAGCCCTATAGTGTATGATAGGATTCTTAGTTAAGAAAATAACGGAATTATTACCATAGAAGATAGGAATGTTACTCTTATGTATCTGGTAATCTTCCAGTTGATTCTTCATCCATAACATATGAGTATTGCATAATACTGCTGAAATGTACTTTGCTTCTGTTGTTGAACGAGCAATTGTTGATTTCCTCTTGCTTGACCATGAGATCAGATTCTTTCCTTGAAACTGATAGTTTCTAGAAGTACTCTTCCTCTCTAGCCGATCTCCAGCGTAGTATGCATCACAGAAACCACAAAAATAATACTCTCATGTTTTATCATACATCAAGCCAATGTTAGGGGTTCCTTTTAGATACCTCAGAATCCTCTTAACATCTGTTAAATTATATTCCCTAGGATCACATTGGAACCTAGCACAAAGATGGACACTGAATAAAATATCAGGTATGGATGCAGTCAAATATAGAAGAGAGCCTATCATACCACAATAGAGCTTCTGACATACATTTCCACTTACCTCTTCTTTCCCTAGAATACATGTTGGATGCATTGAAGTCTTTGCTACAGTGCATTTTGTCATGTTGAATTTCTTCAGAATTTCTTTGGTGTACTTACTTTGATGAATGTAAGTAGCCTCTAGTTTTTTATCAATCTGAATTCCCAGAAAGAACTTCAATTCCCCCATCATGCACATTTCAAATTCAGCCTGCATTAACTTAGAGAATTCCTCGCAGAGGGGTGGATTAGCAAAACCAAAAATAATATCATCAACATAAATTTGAACAATTAGAATATCATTTTTGAATGTTTTGCATAAGAGTGTAGTGTCAACCTTTCCTCTGGTAAACTTATTTTCTAAAAGAAAATAGCTCAGTCTTTCATACCAAGCTCTGGGAGCTTGTTTCAAGCCATAAAGAGATTTCTTTAGTTTAAAAAAGTCTAAATTCTCAGAGTTTTCAAAAGGAGTCGGTTTGACACACACTTCTTCTGAAATATAACCATTTAGAAATGCACTTTTAACATCCATTTGATAAAGGATGATATTGTGATTTACAGAAAAGGAAACTAACAACCGGATATCTTCTAACCTGGAGAATAGTGCAAAGGATTTTGTATTGTCTATACCTTCTTGTTGACTATTACCTTGTGCAACCAGTCAAGCTTTGTTTCTGACAACTTCACCCTTCTCATTGAGCTTGTTTCTGAACACCCATCTCGTTCCAATAATGTGGACACCTTTAGGTTTCTGAACAAGATCCAATACATAATTCTTTGAGAATTGTTTTAGTTCTTCTTCCATAGCCAAAATCCAATCCTTATCTATAAGGGCTTTCTCAATAGATGTAGGTTCTATTAAAGAAACTAAACCCAGAAGCACTTCATCAAAAGGTTTGAGTGTTGATCTTGTTCTGACTGGAGCATCTTTACTTCCAAGAATGAGATCTTCAGGATGAGAGAATGTGATTTTGTTCTTCCTTGGCCGAGTTTGATTAGAAGGACTATCAACAACATCAGAAGATGGAGCTTATGATTCTTTACCTTCTTGAATCATCTCCTTTGGTTCAGTGAACGCTATAGTCACACCTGGAAGCTTTTCACACAGCTTTGACTTTTCATAGTCAAGCTTATCATCAAATCTAACATGGATTGATTCCTCCACAATTTATGATTCTGAAGCCCTTAGAACGTTCAGAGTATCCTAATAGCATACACTTTTGTGCTTTGGAATTAAACTTACCTAGATTTCCTTTAGTGTTTAACATATAACAAGTACATCCAAATGGATAGAAATAGGAAATATTTGGCTTTCTATTATTCCATAATTCATAAGGAGACTTGCTCATAATAGGTCTGATGGAGATTCTATTTTGAATATAACAAGTTGTATCACTGCTTCTGCCTAGAAGTGCTTTACCATTTGAGTTTCTTAGATCATGGTGCGAGCCATTTCTTGCAGTGTTCTATTTTTTCTTTCTATAAACCCATTTTGTCGTGGAGTTATAGGACAAGAAAAATCATGTACTATGTCATTTGAATCAAAAAATTTTTCAAAATCTTTATTTTCAAATTCTCCACCATGATCACTTCGAACTCTGACTATTTTGCAATCTTTTTCATTTTTCACTTGGGAACAGAAGGAAGAAAATACAGAGTATGACTCATCCTTATGTTTCAATAATTTTACCCATGTCCATCTGTTATAATCATCAACGATGACAAGTCCATATTTCTTACCATTGGTTGAAGCAGTTTTCACTGATCCAAATAAGTCAATGTGAAGAAGTTCTAATGGCCTAGAAGTTGAAACAATCTTTTTAGCTTTGAATGATATTTTTGAAAATTTTCCTTTCTGATAAGCTTCACAAAGGGCATCTGAAGTATATTTAAGATTGGGCAAGCCTCTGACTAATCCAAGTTTATTTAGTTGAGAAATCTTTCTCAAGCTAACATGACCCAGACGTTGATGCCAGACCCATTTCTCTTCTTGAACAGTCAGAAGACATTTTACATTTTTATTTTTCAAATTTGATAATCTTATTTTGTAAATATTGTTCTTCCTCTTACCATTGAACAAAACTGAGCCATCCTTCTGACTAACAGGTTTACAGGATGTTTGATTAAAAATGACGTCATAACCATTGTCACTAAGTTGACTGATTGACAATAAGTTATGCATCAGACCTTCGACTAAAAGAACATTATTAATAGAAGGGAATTTACCATTACCAGTTGTTCAAGAGTCGATGATCTTTCCCTTATGATTGCCTCCGGACCCAACAACGCCTCTACCCTTAAGTTCCAAATCTTGGAACATATGCCTTTCGTCCGTCATGTGTCGCGAGCATCCACTGTTCAGGTACCATGAATGGTGTTTCAGTGGCACCTTCAAGGAAATCTGCAATGTAGATTATTTGATCCTTAGGTACCCACTGTGATACGGTGGGAGAACTGACTCGAAGGTTTTGCGTTTGATCGCAAATGTTACGGTTAGCAAGAGTCGCCACCAACTTTTCTTTTATCCAAAAGGAAAGGTGAAAAAGCACAGGAAAGACCTTTGAGATTGTTTCTTGAGTTTGGGGGGTAGATTATGAAAAGGGAAGGTATTAGCACCCCTTTCATCCATGGTTTTCCACGGGCTCTTGGTTACTTTCTAGATCACTTGCTTTTGTTTGAAATTGTGTTTTGTGTGGTTTTTTGAAAGTATTTTGTAAAGAGGCCATTGTTTAGGCAATCTTTTTAATGATTCTTGTTTGTAAGAATGTATACAAAGATGTTTGATCTTTTTGAAAATGTTTTCAATGTTTGTAAGATGTTTCAAAATGTGTGTGATTTGTTTTTCAAAATAGCAAGGATGTTTGTTTGAAATTGAGCATGTAATTAGGAGCAATCTACCTACTCAAATGTCTTTCTTGTTCATTTTCTTTTCCTTTGACATTGTTGTCTTACCATTGATTTAGTAAGCAACCCTATCTTTGGATGTTAACGGGACGGGCATGGGTCATCATATAACCATGATTAGCAATATTGCAAGGTGTCTTAGCATTCTTTTTTGAGGGACTAAGATCATTTGTAAGGCAACTTTAGATTGCGCCATTGAGGGACTATGATCTTATATTTGCTTGTTTTTGCTAAGATACCTCACATGCGTAATATGGCCATTTTGTAAGACAATCAAGTGGATTTTACCCTAGGGGTGCTTGTGTGCAAGTGTGTTGTTTTCATGCTTGTTTTTGTCTTGAATTAGGGTTTTCTATTTGATTGATTTTATTCTTTCCATACAAACCCTAATTACTAGCATATTATGTAAAAGCGATAAATTGTGAAATTTAAAGTTACTACGCTATTACAACATTTGTGGGGAGGGGGTGTACAATTGGTAAATGGGGATTGCAAGAATATAAACCTAATTAATCTATTACAACCAAATTGAATTTGTACAAGAATTACATAAATGCAAAGTATAATGATGGGTAAATGTATAAGGATAAAAAATGTAAAGAAAAGAATTTTGTTTGATTTTCATAAAGAAAGATTTTTTGTCTTAACCTAATTTAAATAAAGAAAATAATTGATTAAATTTGAACTTATTAATAAAAAAAATTTAAAAGAAAACCCTAATTCTATTAATTCATCAGAAGAAAATAATTTTTAAGGAAAGTATTTTTGGAATTTTTATCTTGAAAATATTTATAGCTTTTAAAAATATATTTAGTCTTTTTTGGTATTTAAATAATATATTTTTAAATGGTATGCAGAAAAATAAATAATATAACATTAATTAAGTTTATAAGAAAAATAAATAAAGTATAGTAAATAAAATATTTTTGTTCATGAGAAAATAAAATAAAATAAGTCAAAATATAAAATATATCATTTTTTTTATTTTTTTATGATTTTTAGTATTTTAGAAAATAAATATTTATGAAAAATAAAAATGAAATAAATAAACAAATAAATAAATACAAATGGGCCAGGGTGTAAATATGAAGCAGGGGGGAAGGTTAGAAAAAAGTCAGGCCCAGGATGGGAGAGGCCCATGCGCTGGGAGGAACAAAAAAAACAGAAAATGTAAAAAAAAAACATTTGCAAAAGGCAGCGCTGAGGTTCGAACCCACGACCTCTATCAATAACGCGTGTTGCCTTACCACTGGGGTGGTTGTACATCTGTTAACTTAAATGAAAAAATAAATACATAAGGTAAAATGTTTCCATGGCCTGTACTTCGTCTTCAACCTTCAGCTAGCCGGACCACCTGTATCTCATTCATTTCTCAACAAAAATGAAAAATGAAAACATGAAAGTTGGGCTATTTTTCCTCACGAATTCAACCATATAACTTATGTAAGCTAAAAGTCAAAGATGAAAACTAATTTTGCTGGCCCTAAATTGAAACCTAATTTTCTCAAAAAATTCAAATCCAAAATTCTCTATACACAGTCAATATAAATGGGAACTATGAACATGGTCAGCTTTAGAGCAAAGATATCTACATTTTATCTTCACAAATCAGGATCAAATGATGCTTGTATGAAGAGATAAAAGTTTGAAAACTTACCTCTTGCAGCTAGAGTCGTGAATGGAGTTTGAGCAACTTTTGAGATGGCTTGAGGATCTGTTTAGCTTTCCTGGACCTCCTTGAGTGTATTCCAACTCCTACTTTGCCTTGAAAGTTCCTGAACCTCTCTACTCAAGTCAACCTGCAAGCTTGATGTTTGAAAATGGTGGATAGTGATGGAGGAGTTACAGTCTTGAAACAGGGTCCTGGATTACTTTGGTATGATGTATAGAAGGTGTTTGAATGATTGGTTTTCAAAACACACGAGTGGAAATGAAGATATAAGTTCAAGGTCAGAACTGTGTATCAATGGTGTTTTTGAGCAGATTTATGGTTTTTGAGTGTTTGAGATGGTTTTAGAGCACTAGCATTCGTGTGTTATCTTGCAAATAGTATATGTACTTATAGGAAAGAGGTTTTGAGGCTTGAAACAACTCAGAAATTCAAATCACATGTTATGGCTTGGTTACTTGATTTTGAAGCAAAGTTGACAAGCATGGTTTCAATGTGAAGTACAAGGATCTATAGGGTGGTTAGAAGGATGTAGATATGTTTCTTATTTCTTTTAAATGTTTTGGAGTCAGAAACAACAATGTATGGGCTCAAGAAGAGTTGACATTGTGATTAAAGTCACTTTTCCAAAATGGAAGTGGTGACTTTCTTCCCAAAATGGAAATGCAACTTGGATAATGGCTCAAATGCTTGGACAATGGATCTATCAGTTTTGTAAACATTAAATTATGGAGTGATTAGCAAGTTTGAATCCTGCAAAGCAAGATTTTTACAGCATGCTTGAAGATTGGATCAAGTGTTCTTCACAAAATGGCTTGTAATTCAAGTTTGAAAACCCTAACTTCTTGCCTTCGATTCTCCTTGCTCAAGAATGATCTCAAGTAGTTCTGGGACATTTTGGAAAGCTTGAAATGTACTATAAAACCCATATTTAAATTTATTTTGAAGATTCCCCTTGGAACTATGTGAAAAATTTCCATGAAGTTAGGTCAAAAATCTGCCTAACTAGGGCAAAATTTCACTGTCTTTTTTAGTTCATGAGCATGTGTTCACAAATTTATAACTTGAGATCCAAGAACTTTTGGAAGAAGTTGTATGAATCAAAGTTGTATATTTCATGGAGATATACAACTTTCATGTTGGAACTTTCCTTTGAATCATCTTGTATCATAATGAAAAAATTTCTCAAAGTTATGAAAAATAAGAAATTTTCAACACTTAGAAAAATTTCTAAGTTTAGAAATTTTGACATTTCAAAATGAAATATTGATTTCTTGATGAATAAGTTTCCTATTTTGACATGTTTTGATGAATTGTGATCTTTGGCACTTGAATTTTACCAAAAAGTTAAAGTTTGACTTTTCAGTATAAAGTTGACTTTTGATCAGTTGACTGTAAAATTCATCTGTCAATCCAATGGACTTGCAATGTTTTGGACCATGTCATTAGGTCAAAAAGATGCAATTGAACTCTTGAAATCATGCGTCAAACCAATTGATCATTTTCTAGGTCAAAAATCAGAAATTGCCCTTTCTCAGCCAAAACCCTAATTTTGACCATTTTGCCCTTTTAATGATTTGATAAAATTTCTTGAGGAATTATGGTCCAAACTTGATAAAATGATACATATGAGTCTAAAATGTTGATGTGGATCAAAAATTATGAAGTTTGACTGTAAATTGGCCATGGTTGACTTTTTCCCCAATACAATTGATTTTTAGGCCAATTGTTCAATTGACTGATCAAAAGTGTGATCCAAGGCTTGAATCTTGACATAAGTAAGTTTGAGGGTCCATAATGACCTATTAAAGTCATATGGGGCCTTGGAAGTTCAAAAATCCATGTGCAAACTCAAACCCTAATTTTGGTCATCAATGCCTAAGGAGGTGTCTTGAGTTGATCATACCCTAGTACAGTCTTGAGCCCAAGGAGATCTTGTAAGCAAAATCTTGATAAGTGAGAGAGAAAATTTTAGGGTACAACACCCACTTTTTGGGTCCACTCTTGTTAGAAGTTATAAAGGTTCTTATACCTTTAAACTTTTGTGCAACACGATAATCATGTGAAATTTGTGCATGATACTTTGGTTTAGAAGTTTCTTTTTGTGTCTCTGTTTGTGCTACAGTAGTATCAGAATCTTCTTGTTCTGGACATTTCAAATTTGTGCCAGCAAGAACGAAATATTCAGAAAGAGATTTTGGTTTGAAATTCAGAGTCTTATCAATTTTCTTTGATATTTGTCAATATCCCAAGCCTTTGCTTCCATTTCTACTAACATCGTAGATCACTGAAGCCATTTTGCTTCTATCTATGCTTTTAGAAAGGAAGTGTTGAAAAGCTCTATCATATCTGATTACTTTGTCAGTAATAGATGTGTTAGAGAAAATCTCATCTTCTAATTTATACACTTTATTTTTCAGAGCGATGTTTGATTTTTCTAAAACAAATCATTTTTCATTTAAGTCAGAAATTTTTCGCTCATTTATAGTAGTGTTCTCAGAAGTAGCTACAAAACTCTTTTTCGAGATTTTGTGTTTAATTAGAAGAGACTGATACCTTTTCATTAATTCAGATAAACCAATTTCAATTTCATAACGAGATAAGGAAGAAAGTACCTATTTGTCGTCAACAGAGTCTGACTCATAGTTAAGTGTCAGTTTGTCTTCTGATGTTGCTTCTCCCTTGCTGGTCCTGGTCATGAATGTCGTGTTTTCATGCTCTTCATTAGAATCTTCATCTTCTCATTCCGAATCATCCTATGTTGCCATGAGACCCTTTTTAGCTTTGTAAGTCATCTTAGGCTTCTTGTCTTTCTTAAGCTTTGGACAATTATTTTGGTAATGTCCAGGCTCGTTGTATTCAAAGCAAGTGACTTCTTTTCCATAAGCATTCTTCTGACCAGAAGTGGATTCACCTCTTCCATATATCCTTCGTTGACCTCTAAACATTCTTTGTTTGTGCTTCTAGATTTGACTTATTCGTCTAGATATCCGAGAGAGTTCATCATCATCTGAATATTCTTCAGATTCTTCTGATTCTTCCTTAGCTTGATAAGCCTTGGTTTTACCAGAAGTAGACTTTAGAGCAACTGATTTTATCCTTTTCTGAGGTTCATCTTGTTCCAGCTCTATTTCATGACTTCTTAAAAAGCTAATCAGCTCCTAAAGAGAGTTGTTGATCAGATCATTTTCCAATTTTAAAGCAGTTACCATTAGTCTTGATTTAACATGCAGACTTCTAATAATCTTTTTAACATGAACTGCAGTAGAGTAACCTTTATTCATAACCTTAAGTCCTGCCACAAGAGTCTGAAATCTTGAAAACATCGTTTCCACATATTCATCGTCTTCCATCTTGAAGGCTTCATATTTTTGAATTAAGGCTATAGCCTTTGTTTCTTTTACTTGTGTGTTTCCTTCATGTGTCATCTGAAGAGAATCAAAGATATACTTTCCAGTCTCTCTATCTGTGATTTTCTCATTTTATTATATGAAATAGAACTTAGAAGAATGTGAAGTGGTGAAAAACACAAGAAGGGGGGGGGGGGGTTGAATTGTAAAACTGAAATCTAATGCAATGAACAAGATATTTTTATCCTGGTTCGTTTGATCTCAAACTACTCCAGTCCACCCGTCAAGGTGATTTCGCCTCTCTCCAACGAGGTCTTAATCCACTATATTCAACTGAATATTACAGACTGCTTTAACAACTGCTAAAGCCTTCTTGATCCAAACCACAACCCGGTTTGTCAAGGTAACACTTTCTTACAAAGGGATAAAACTAAGTGTGTGGATGTTTTATACAAAACTGTATCACAACTGTGATGTTTACATAAATTGAAGCTTAGAAACTAGATTGCTAAACAATGATAGAATATCAGAATGAGTGGTTTAGAAAAACTGAGAGAAAGAAGATTATAATTAGCTTTTGTGCGTGTAGAGATTTGGAGAGCATTAGCCATTTCAATCTTCAAAGCCTTGTTTATATAGCACTGAGATGATGAACGTTGGATGCAATATTCTTGATTCAATGCTAATAACAAGCTTTCCTTATTGAGCAGATCTTGTCTGGAATGAGGCCGTTGGAATTAATTTGCTTTCAATGCACAGTACCGTTGCTTACTTAATGCAAGTTCTGGCTTGGCTCATTCTGACTCTGCTTCGTTGCTGATGAACTGTTGTGTTTCTTTATCAGAGTGTTGAGTGCAGTCTTGTTCATCAGGCTTCAGCATGTACGTGAGTTGATCATCTGATTTTGACATTCTGATATGGCAACTTCTGATGCTGGTGTCTGAAATCAAGTTCTGATGCTGAATAGATGTGATCTTGCTTATATCAATCAGAGTATCTGCAAGTCAGAACATAATAATTTTAGGCAGCAGATAGTTCATACATGAAACTTATAAATACTATATCTTTTCACTTTGTTATCATCAAAACTTAAATATAGGTTAGTAGATTCAAACTTTGTTCTAACAATCTCCCCCTTTTTGATGATGACAAAAACTAGATATTTTAAATGAAAATAACGTGAAAAGGTATCTGGAATATGTATCAGAATAAGAAGTAAAAGGATAAGGAGTAAAGGGATATCAGAGTTGAGAGATACTCCCCCTGAGTTTATTACTTCCCTTTGATTACACGTGTTCTTCAGGATCATATCTTTTTGCCTTTCTTTGAACATCAGAGTATCAGAGCCTTTGACTTATCAGAAGCTTTATGTCAGAGCAGAGCTTCAGAGTTTTTCTTGTCAGAGCTTTGCTTTGGATCAGAATATCAGAGCGGATCAGAACTTCATAGTGATCAGAGCTTCAGAGCTTCTAGTCTTCAGAGTGTCCAGGAGCTTCCTTGTACCTGTAGACTTTAAGCAAAACAGAAAAACATTTTCAAGTAAATAGAGTTAGAATGTTTGAGAATTTTTGTCTAGTTAGCCGTTATTGATTAAAATATCATTCTTGTTCTCCCCCTTTTTGTCAGCAATCAAAAAGTGTAGGTGATGTGCTAAAACAATTAAGATCAGAAAAACTAATCATATTGAGAGAGTTCAGAATCAAAACAAGAAAATAGTACAAAACATATTCAAACGGTACATCAGAAAATCAAGGAAAACATGAAAAAGGTCATGAATGAAAAAAGAGACTAAGGTTGAGGAGGCAAGCGTGTGAACAGGTTCTCCAGCATGGCTTGGATCTTTTCAGCAGTCTCATTCTGCTTGTGCACCATGCTGACAACAGTGTCAATCTTGCTATCCTGCACATCCATTCTCTCTTTCATCTTCTGATCGCTTTCATCCATCCGCTGCTGTAGACGCATGTCATTCAGCCTTAGTTCTTCCAGAGTCTGCCTGTCCAAGGCAGCTTGAGAAGCATCAGAATCAGGAAGCTTCTGAGAGCTTTCAGCAACATCTTCTGCTTGACTTTCTTCAGCTTGAATGGTCTTGTCTTCTTCTTATTGCACCTTTGCAGCTTGCTGTTTCTCAGACCAAGGTTCACTGTCCAGAGGGAGCACGTCTTCTTTCAGAAGCTGACTTCCAACTTCATTCAGAAGCTTGCTGAAATTTTGTTGTGCCTGCTCATAGTTGATATCCTGCAACTTGAGGGCTTCAGCACGTACCCAAAGTCTGAATTGTGACCAGAGCTGATCAGAAGCAGCTGGGTCAATCATTCCAGGACAGACTTGCTTCAAAGAAGCAATCCATTGCAGCACACCTGTTTTAAAATTCATAATACCAGAGCCAACATCTGGTTGCTTTGGTTTTGGGATGGCAATTTTGTGTTTCAGATCAGCAAGACGGTCAAGACTGGTTAAGTCTATGAAAGTCCTGCTGGGGTTTTCGGAGGTTTTCTGAGCAGCTGTTTGTTTTGGAGATGGAGTATCAGTATCAGAGATTATGATTGGATTAGGTGGTGTTTTGGGAGTATTTGGTGGTGTAGATTCTGGTGAGGATGGTAACTGGGGCATGATAACAGTTGTTCCACATGGAAGCTGGATTGCCAGAGGTGATGGTTGAGGTGAATGAGGTTCAGATGGTTGAGGAGAAGGAGTTTCAGAGTGATGAAACTCTGTTTGAGGTGATGGTGGATTAATTTCTGGTTGGGGAGAGGGAGACGGAATTTCTGATTGTTCAGGGATAAGGGGTTCTTCTGGAATTGATGTGAGTGGTTGTTGTTGTTCTGGTTCTTCAGCAGATTGCTGTTGTTCTGGTTGTGGAGGAGGAACAGTTTGTGGTTCAGAGTTTGGTTGATCAGAGGTGTGTTGATCAATGTCAGACAGCACTTGGTCAATTGCTGATGTTGTTGAGATTGTTGGTTGTTTGGGATGTTTGGTTCTGGGTCTTCTGAGTTTTAATGCCTCAGAAGGTTCCTCTTCTTGTACAGTTTCATCTATGGTAGGGATGGGGATTGAGATTCTATGAGAGGTTTGAGGAGGAAAAGATGCTGGAATAGTAGAAGAATTTAAAACAGGAGCAGCAGATGAATTACCTCTTTTTCTAGGCGTCTGCTGGGATGATCCTTCTGATGGTGCCTTCCTCTTCTTCGTCTTCTTCAGAGTCACTTCTGGTTGAGGTTGATGCAGATCTTTGATATTCAGATTTGGATCTGTACCATCTGCCTTGCACGCATCCAAGTACCTGAGAATCACCTCTGGTTTGGATTCAATTTCAGAAAATAACGGAAAGTCACTCAGAGGCACTCTCCTACTGGAGATATCAGCAATAGAAGTGGCTCTGGGTTCCTTCTGAATATTCTCTATCAGCTTCATCTTCTTCAAGTTCTTTGCGTTCAGAGGTTTCCCAATTGTTGGTTCAATAGTGCTTAGCTCTTGAGCTTCTATCAGATGCTCAATCAGCCTATTCTCTGTCAGAATATCTGATATCAACCTTCCAAAAGGTATCCAATCCCTCTTGGTTCTTTCTTCTTCCCTTGTTTCCTTCACACTTGTTCTGAGGTGGTTGAACAGGAAGTGAGCCAGATTGATCTTTACCTTCTGATCAATAAAGTAGATCAGAAACTGCTGATCCACATTTATGTAATCAGGAGAACTGGTTGGTTTCCTGTGGTTGAAGCACCCCAGAATTATCTTAGCCCACACTCTGTAATGATCCTTCAGATCTTTAATCTTGCTGCTGGGCACCCCAAGAGTGAAAATCCTTGCAGCTATCACACCTACATCAGCACATCTTTCAGCCATGTCCACACAACGGACGCCACCGCCACTGTGACCGATTAGCCTTGCAATGTGATCCTCAGTGATCACAATCTTCTTCCCCAAAACAAAGGAGGTGACTAGATGTGTTGAAGCCTTGGCGTGAATCCAGAATTCCTTGACTAGCATTGGGAATGTTGGTCCAACCAACCTATCAAAGTACCTTTCCCACTTCTGAGTCCTAACTTCTTCAGTTAGGTCAAAACCGTTCTCCTTCAAGCTTTCAAAATCAATGATTAATTCAGAAAGCACTTCAAGATTCTTCACAGGAGTGAGGAGAGTTCTGAATGGCACTTGATATTGCTCAGATGATGCTTTCTTCTGAGGACCTGCAGAAGCGCTGCTGGAGGTTGCCATGTTCACACTAAAAGGGTTTTGAGAATAAACTGAGGAAAATAGGTTGCAAGAGATGAACACAGAAATATGCAGAAAATGCTTGAGTATTAGTGAGAAAGCGTAAAGAATGAGAATGAGAGATTAATGTGCTTAAATAGAGTTTTCAAAACTGTTTTGAAAAGATAAACGTTTTTTTTAAGAGAGAGAAAAATCATGATTGCATTTTAAAAGCATGATTACTTTTCATTAAATGCTTGCTGATTTTGGGGGATTTGAGAAAGATACTTAAAAACGGTTACCAGACATGTGTCTCAATGCACCCAATCAGCGCTTTGCCTTCTCAGAAGCGTGCACGCGTTCTGCTTCAGAGATATGCTGATGATTGGATGACACTTGTTTGATGTAGTGATCAGCACGTCTGTCTTTGAGCTTAGACTCTCAGATCTTTAGACTTGCATCTGATACAATCTGCATGTTCTATCTTTCTGAAAGGAGATTGATCAGAGGTTCACAGTAAAACAATTACATTCTGAAGGTAAATATATGGAATTAAAACATTTTCACTCTGGACACACTTTCATGCTGAGATGTTTCAGAATGAAATTAAACCTATCTTCTGAAAGGGGTTTATTAAAGATATCAGCCCATTGATGGTATGTATCTATAAATTTTAAGTTCAAAATACCTTTCTGAATATAGTCCCTAATGAAGTGATGTTTTATTTCTATATGCTTAGCTCTAGAATGTAAAATGGGATTCTTACTTAAGCAAATAGCATAAGTATTATCACAAAGTATAGGAATGTTACTCTCAAAAATCTGGAAGTCTTCAAGCTGACTTTTCATCCAGAGCATTTGTGTGTTACATCCTGCTGCTGCTATGTACTCAGCTTCTGCTGTTGACAGAGCAATTGTTGATTGCCTTTTGCTGGACCAAGAGATTAGATTTTCTCCCAGAAACTGGCAGCTTCCAGAAGTACTTTTACGTTCCACTCTGTCTCCAGCAAAATCAGCATCACAGTAGCCTACTAAGCTGTAATCACTAGATTTTCTATAAAACAAACCCAGATTAGTAGTACCTTTCAGATATTTGAAAATTCGCTTAACAGCTGTTAAGTGAGATTCTCTAGGATCTGATTGGAATCTAGCACAGATACAAACACTGAATAATATGTCAGGTCTTGAAGCAGTCAGATAGAGGAGAGAACCAATCATACCTCTGTAGACTTTCTGTTCTACATTTTTGCTCACCTCTTCTCTTTCCAGAATGCACGTGGGATGCATTGGAATCTTTGATGGCTTACATTCTGAGAGGTCAAATTTCTTCAGAAGATCTCTGATGTATTTGCTCTGATGAATGTAAGTTCCTTCTGGAGTTTGATTGATCTGAATTCCTAGAAAGAATTTCAGTTCCCCCATGAGGCTCATCTCAAATTCTGCCTGCATACACTTAGCAAATTTTCTTCCAAGAGAAGGATTAGTAGAACCAAAAATAATATCATCAACATAAATTTGACAGACTAATATGTCACTCTTAACTGATTTATAGAATAGAGTAGTGTCCACCTTCCCTCTGGTGAATTCATTTTCCAGCAGAAAGTTACTTAGCCTTTCATACCAAGCTCTGGGAGCTTGTTTCAGACCATACAGTGACTTCTTTAGTTTGAAAACATGTTCTGGATGTTTTGTATTTTCAAAACCTGGGGGTTGGTGTACATAAACTTCTTCTTCTATATAACCATTTAAGAATGCACTTTTGACATCCATCTGATACAGAGTGGTGCCTCTATTAACAACAAATGAAATTAAGAGTCTGATAGATTCTAACCTGGCGATTGGGGCAAAGGTTTCTGTATAGTCTATCCCCTCTTGCTGACTATAACCTTGTGCAACCAGTCGTGCCTTGTTTCTTATGACTTCACCTTGTTCATTTAGCTTGTTTCTGAACACCCATCTTGTTCCAATCACGTTGAGTCCTTTTGGTCTGGGAACGAGATCCCATACGTCGTTTCTGGTGAATTGATTCAGCTCTTCTTGCATTGCCAGAATCCAGTCATTATCCAGAAGTGCTTCATCAATAGAAGAAGGTTCAATCAGAGACACAAGTCCCATAAGTGTTTCTTCAGAGTTTCTGAAGCTTGCTCTTGTTCTGATTGGATCTTCCTTTCTTCCTAGGATAGTCTCTTCTGGGTGATCCAAGCTGCTTCTGGGTAATCTCTTCTGAGGTTGATCAGCAGCTGTTGTAGGATTGCTAGCAGTGCTCCTTTCAGACGTTGAAGGAATGTCTGTGTTGAGAGCTTTTGATGACTTGTCTTCAGAACCTGCAAATTCAATTTCTATACCTGCAAAAACTTCATTCTGCTTTGACTTTTCAGAGTCAAGCTTATCATCAAAACGAACACTGATTGATTCTTCCATAATCTGTGTTTCTGTATTGTATACTCTGTACCCTCTTGAGCGTTCAGAGTATCCTAACATAATACACTTCTGTGCTTTAGAGTCAAACTTGTTCAAATAATTCTTTGTATTTAATATAAAGCAAGTACATCCAAATGGATGAAAATATGAAATGTTGGGCTTTCTGTTCTTCCACAATTCATATGGAGTCTTTTCCAGAATAGGTCTTATTGAGATTCTATTCTGAATGTAGCACGCTGTGTTTATTGCCTCTACCCAGAAGGTCTTAGCAATGTTTGTCTCATTGATCATGGTTCTGGCCATTTCTTGCAATGTTCTGTTCTTTCGTTCTACAACTCCATTTTGTTGGGGAGTTCTAGGACAAGAGAAATCATGCAGAATGCCTCTGTCATTAAAGAATGACTCAAAATCTTTGTCTTCAAACTCTCCACCATGATCACTTCTGACTTTAACAATTCTAAGATCCTTTTCATTCTGAACTTGGTTACAGAAGGTAACAAACACAGAGTGTGACTCGTCCTTGTGTCTTAAGAACTTTACCCATGTCCATCTGCTATAGTCATCTACGATTACTAACCCATACTTCTTACCACTGACTGAAGCAGTTTTAACTGGTCCAAATAAGTCAATGTGCAGAAGTTCTAATGGCTTAGAGGTAGCAACAACATTTTTAGATTTAAAAGAAGGTTTTGCAAATTTGCCTTTCTGACATGCTTCACACAGAGCATCTGAATTGAACTTCAAATTAGGAAGTCCTCTGACCAGATTGAGTTTGTTAATCTGAGATATTCTTCTCATACTAACATGCCCCAATCTTCTGTGCCAGATCCACTGCTCGTTGTTAACAGACAGAAGACATTTTACATTCTGACTCTTTAGTTCAGAAAGTTTGATTTTGTAAATGTTGTTTTTCCTCTTACCATTAAACAAGATAGTCCCATCTTTCTGACTAACAGCTTTGCATGATTTTTGATTAAAGATTATATCATAACCGTTATCACTTAATTGACTTATGGATAACAGATTATGCATCAATCCATCTACTAGCAGAACATTATTAATAGAGGGAAGATTTCCATTACCTACAGTTCCAGAGCCAATTATCTTTCCCCTCTGATTGTCTCCAAAGCCAACGTGGCCTCCAGGCTTAAGTTCCAGGCTTTGGAACATATGCCTTCTTCCCGTCATGTGTCGTGAACAGCCAGAGTCCAGGTACCATGACTGGTGTTTCTGACTTGCTGCTAAAGATATCTGCAACATGTATTATTTTATCCTTAGGTACCCAGATTTTCTTGGGTCCTGATTTGTTAGTTTTACCAAAACTCTGGTTGAATTTTGGTTTCACAGAGAGCTTACTGCTAGTGTATTTGATATCATGTGTGTGACCATATACAAAATGTGAATTCAGAGGAGTGTGTTTAATGGTTAAGTCCATGACATTCTTTGGTGTAGGAACCTTACCTTGGTATCCTATTCCTTTCCTGCCGTTTCTGCTAACTCCATAAATCATTGAAGCCATTCTGCTTCTATCTATGCTTTTAGCTAGGAACTTCTGGAAACTGTGATCATACTCCTTGATGATCTCATCAGCGTTGCTGGGAGTTTCAGAAATTGGTTCCTTCTGAGAGTTTTGTAAAGTGTTTTCTAATTTTGAAATTTTATTTCTCAGCTCAGAATTTTCCAATTTGAGACTCTCAGTCTTATTAGAGTCAGATTCAAGATTCCTTTTCAGGTCTCTGAATTTAGCTCTAATTTGCTGATAGCGTTCCAGAATCTCATTAAGGCTTTCAGCAAGTTCAGCCTTTGTAAAGTTAACAGCAAAGTTAGGAAATACCTCTTCAGTGTCTGATTCTGAGTCTGATTCAGAAGCTTCACTATCTTCTGAGATGTTAGCCATGAGAGCTATGTTTGCCCTTTCATCATCTGATTCTGAGTCAGCTTCAGACGAGTTAGAGTCATCCCATGTAGCCATGAGACTTTTCTTCTTCTCTCTTCCAAACTTCTTTTTGGGCTTTTCCCTCTGAAGCTTTGGGCAGTCACTCTTATAGTGTCCTTGCTCGTTACACTCATATCAGATGATGTCTTTGGTGTTTGGCTTTTTGCTACTGGAGGAGCCTTCAGATCTTCTGTATCCAGAGGAAGAATTTGTCCTTCTGTATCTGGAAGAGGACTCGTTCTGATCAGATCTTCTGGGATTCCTGAACTTCCTTTGTCTTTGCTTCCACAGTTGATTTACTCTTCTGGAGAGAAGGGAGAGTTCGTCTTCTTCTGATGAGGATCCATCAGATGTTTCTTCAACTGCCTGCAAAACTTTAGACTCAAATTTTCTGTTAGATTTTAATGCTAAAGGCTTACCTTGCTTCTGAGGCTCATCAGCTTCTAGCTCTATCTCATGACTTCTGAGGGAGCTGATAAGTTCCTCCAGAGTGATTTTGTTGAGATCTTTAGCTAGCTTCAGAGCTGTAACCATAGGTCTCCACTGCTTGGGTAAACTTCTGATGATTTTCTTGACATGGTCAGCAGTAGAGTATCCTTTGTCCAGAACTTTGAGACCAGCTACCAGAATCTGGAATCTAGAGAACATGGTTTCAATGGATTCAGATTCTTCCATTTTGAACGCCTCATACTTCTGAATGAGCGCCAGAGCTTTTGTTTCTTTGACCTGAACGTTGCCCTCATGCGTCATTCTGAGTGAGTCAAAAATATTCTTTGCTGTGTCTCTGTTGGAGATCTTTTCATACTCAGTATAGGAGATGGCACTGAGGAGGATGGTTCTGGCCTTGTGGTGATTCTTGAAGTCACGCTTTTGTTGATCAGACATTGTTTTTCTATCAATCTTCTGACCACTTGCATTCACAGGGTGCGTGTATCCATCTGTCACCATATCCCACAGATCAGCATCATGTGCCAGAAAGAAGCTTTCAATTCTGTCTTTCCAGTAATCAAAGTTTTCTCCATCAAATACTGGAGGTTTGCCACTGAATCTGTCTCTGTCCTCATTGTTGTCATTGCTGATGTGAGAATTGTTTCCTGCCATTGTGTTTTTCTGACGCTGGATCTTGTACTGACACGGTTAAGTGTTTTTAGCTCAGAACCAGGAGCTCTGATGCCAATTGAAGTGGTGAAAAACACAAGAAGGGGGGGTTGAATTGTAAAACTGAAATCTAATGCAATGAACAAGATATTTTTATCCTGGTTCGTTTGATCTCAAACTACTCCAGTCCACCCGTCAAGGTGATTTCGCCTCTCTCCAACGAGGTCTTAATCCACTATATTCAACTGAATATTACAGACTGCTTTAACAACTGCTAAAGCCTTCTTGATCCAAACCACAACCCGGTTTGTCAAGGTAACACTTTCTTACAAAGGGATAAAACTAAGTGTGTGGATGTTTTCTACAAAACTGTATCACAACTGTGATGTTTACACAAATTGAAGCTTAGAAACTATATTGCTAAACAATGATAGAATATCAGAATGAGTGGTTTAGCAAAACTGAGAGAAAGAAGATTATAATTAGCTTTTGTGCGTGTAGAGATTTGGAGAGCATTAGCCATTTCAATCTTCAAAGCCTTGTTTATATAGCATTGAGATGATGAACGTTGGATGCAATATTCTTGATTCAATACTAATAACAAGCTTTCCTTATTGAGCAGATCTTGTCTGGAATGAGGCCGTTGGAATTCATTTTCTTTCAATGCACAGTACCGTTGCTTACTTAATGCAAGTTCTGGCTTGGCTCATTCTGACTCTGCTTCGCTGCTGATGAACTGTTGTGTTTCTTTATCAGAGTGTTGAGCGCAGTCTTGCTCATCAGGCTTCAGCATGTACGTGAGTTGATCATCTGATTTTGACATTCTGATATGGCAACTTCTGATGCTGGTGTCTGAAATCAAGTTCTGATGCTGAATAGATGTGATCTTGCTTATATCAATCAAAGTATCTGCAAGTCAGAACATAATAATTTTAGGCAGCAGATAGTTCATACATGAAACTTATAAATACTATATCTTTTCACTTTGTTATCATCAAAACTTAAATATAGGGTAGTAGATTCAAACTTTGTTCTAACAGAATGGTTCTTGCTTAGTAGTGATTTCTACATATTTTCTTTTATTCTTCTGTCATTCCACTTATTGCAATCTTATCACCTTTATCATATACTAGGTGAGTGTAGCCATCAACTACCAAATCCCATAGATTGAAGTCATATGTCAGAAAATAAATTTCTATTTTATTCTTCCAATAGTCAAATTTCTCCGCATCAAACATAGGAGGTTTTGAACTATAATGATCCCTATCACTATCCATATTATCAACAGTGTAAGTAGATGTAGCCATTAGGTTTTCACACACACTAGACCGATATTGGACATTGTTAAGTGTTGATAAAAATTCAAACTTTTATCTTCTACGAATCAGAGCTCTAATGTCAATTGAAGGTGTGAAAAACATAAGAAATGGGGGTTTGAATTGGGTTTTAAAACAAAAACTTTTCTTTAAAAATATTCCCCTTTAAGTTAAAATCCTTGTAATCTTCACTCTTGATAATAATAATAAGTAAGAACAGGAAGTAAAGAACAATGTATATTTATACTAGTTCACTTGAGAATTATCAAGTTAGTCTAGTCCGCCCGTCAAGGTGATTTCGTCTCACTCAATCGAGGACTTCACTATAACCAAACTGATTATAATATGCACAAGCTACCCGCAAGTGACTAACAACTTCTAAGACTCGCAAGTCAAAGACTTCTTAAGGCTACAGACCCAGCTGGTCCCTTAAGAAATATCAAAAAATAATCAACCTGATTATTACAATGCACAAGCTACCCTCAAGTGACTAACAACCTCTAAAACTCACAAGTCCTATACTTCTTAAGAATACGACCTACCCGGTCCCTTAAGGAATATCAAACAACTGTTTGAATACAAGTTTTGTTTACAAGAATATTGCTTCTAAAAAGCTGAATATGTAAACTATTTTCAGAATAGTGACTTAAGAATGTGAAAACTATGAACAACGTTTGCGCGTAAATATTTCATTGATTGGCATCTTTCTCTCTTAATCTTAAAGCCTTTATATGGCCAATAGTATAATATATATGTTGAGGGGTACTCTTGGGATTTCCAGAAACACTGGCAGCTTGAACAGTAATGTGGGGGACAAGATCGTGTCATGCGTTTGTCCTTTCATGGTAGTGGAATGAAGCGTTAATTATACCATGTACTATTTGTACCACATTAACGTTATCTTTATTCCTTATACACTTTAGAGGCTTCAGAACTAAGTCTTCAGAGTCTTCATTACTTGGTTGTGAGAACCTATTTCTTGGAGCCTTGGGTCTTTAGAACTTCAAGTCTTTAGAATTTTTAGAATTGCGTCTTTAGAGTCTTCAGCACTTGGTCTTTAGAATCCTTACCTTTTAAACTTTGGATCTTTTTAGAAACTTGAGTTTTTAGCATCAGGACTTGAGTAGAAACTTCTGTCTTCATATCTTCTGATGGTTTCTTTAGAACCTGCTGTCTTTAGAGACATGGGTCTTCAGCATCTGGACTTAAGTAGAAACTTTTGTCTTCAGATCTTCTGACTGGTTTCTTTAGATAAATATCAGAGCTTACACTTTAGAGCCTTGTGGAGTGTCTTGCTACTATTCAACAGAACTTGTGTAGTGCATAAGCGGAACTAATTCTCTTTTAATGTCTTAGCCACACCATCCATCAGAAACAGAATTTATTTGTTAAGTACTCAACAATAACAAACATTAGTATAACAAAATTGTTCACACAAATATACTCATTTGTTATCATCAAAACTCAGAGATAATATCACAGAACCAAATCTTATTCTAACAGTATATAACTCCAAGTTGTGTTCTTAGTCAAGAGTCTTGGCTGAGTACTGTCATGGAAGTGTGTCTTTCGTTTTGTTGTCATGGTAGTGTGTCTTTCTGTTTTGTGTCCAATCATTGTCTGTGATTGAAGAGGGATTGAGGAGGGCCTCATATCTAGGTGAATTTTAGGTATAAATATAGCGCGGGTAGTGATTAAGTGATTAGGCCGTAAACTGGAGGTTTGCTGTAGGGTCTATGAATTGATACTATCATAGTGGATTTGTCATTGGCTTGGTATGCCCCCAGAGTAGAGAAGTTACTCTGAACTGAGTTAACAATTTCGGTGTGTTATTTTATGTTTTTCAGTACTATTGTTAATATTTATACTTTGACTGTTTTGTTTAAGTCAGATTAGATGTCTTAACATGTCATAGGACATATGAGTTCTGTCATACCAGAATTTCATGTTATTTTCAACTCGGTGCATCTTGTGTTAATTTAGAAATAGTGTTCTACTTTGTTAGGGGTATTTTTCTCCTATTATTTTTAATATATTCATTTGTCATTAAAAAAAAGTATTATACATTTTTGGTATAAAAACATTAAAGAAAGTTTTAAATAAAATTTTGATTTATATAATTTTATACAATATTATTTTATGTGTTTCATCCTTTTCTATGGCTTTTTTAATATAAAATATCATTTAAATTAAAAGTTATTCTAAATAAATTTTCATAAAAAATTATTTTTAATATATATATATATATATATATATATATATATATATATATATATATATATATATATATATATATATATATATATATATATATATATATATATATATATATATATATATATATATATATATATATATTCAATTTTTTTTAAATTTATAACAACACGACTCATTCTTATGTTAGCATAAGTGATTCTAAAATAAGAAAACTAAAGGTGCAATTAAGCATTTTCATTTTTGATATTTGGTATTTTGTTTGGGTTGGTGCAAAATATATATTCATACTAAAATTTATTTGAAAACTTAATTATATTAGAACCAATATAAAATATTTTATTTTTATTTTTTAAAATAAAATTATAAAAATAATTTTAATATGAACAAATTTAGTAAAAATAAAAATAAAACATCAACTATAAAAATAAAGTAGTATATTTACCATAACCAAACACATTCAAAAAATTTCAATAAAAATGATATTATCCAAAAGGCTTTAAAATATATAAATTAAATTTAAATTTGTAAGCAATGACAATAGTATTTGGTGAATGAACTAATTTTTAAATGAAAAATGTTATGACTTAAATTCTTTTGATGGCAAAATCCAACTAACATTGTCATTTGAAAAAGAAAAAAAAATCAATATTCAAAACTGTGAAGAAACTTCGAAATATCCTTCATTAGTTTGAAAAATTGTGATACATTAAATAAATAATTTAAAAAATAAGTGATATATTGTTTTAGACTGCCAATTAATCACATTATGAATTTCACTAAATCAAATGAAAATTTTAAAATTATTTATATGATATGATAAAGTAATATATTTTTATTAGATGATAATATATAAAAAAAAATAATATTATCCATGCATTTTCTTTATACTCATAAATATTTGACATTTTACTTAGCAGCATGAAATACTTTTAAAATCTATGTCAAAGGCAACGTAACCAGTGACCATTAGGCCTTTAATTGAACAAGTTAACGGATAAATTATTTTAAACGACACAATACAATTTTAAATATAATTTAAGTTCTTGTAAATGAATTTTTAACATGTATATGTTAAAATATTAGATCTAATATTTAAATATAATTTAAGTTGTGTAAATTAAGTTTAATTTGGGTTGTATGTAAATAATTATAGTTTGTATTATTATTTGTACAATTCAAATTTATAATAGAATTTTTATTTTCTTTATTCTCTCTTTTTCACTTTACTAAAAATGTCTCACGCATTAACAAATTGGTTTCAAGAGTTCCGGTTAGATTCTTGATCGTGTTTTCAAAAATCACACGTCAGAGATTGTATTTCCAAAATTGTGGATTATTCACTAGCAATCGCTGCGAAGATGAATGGTAACAATAGCATTCTGAATTCTCTTCCAACTCTTGATGGCAAGAATTGGATTCGATGGAGAAAACAAATGTAATCTCTGTTTGGCTTTCATGAAGCCTTATAAGTGGTTACCCGCGGTGTTCCTACGTTGACTGCAAATACAAACGATGCACAGAAAACTGCCCACAACGAAGCCAATAAGAAGGATTGTGAGGGTGCATATTGCATTTAGACAACGGTCGATGCAGAACTTTGACAAGATCTCTCATGCTGAATCGACGAAGGGGGCATGGGATATTTTTGTCAAGTACTATGAAGGAGGTGAGAAAGTCAAAGTTGTCAAGTTACTGACCTTGCATCGACAATATGAATTATTGTCGATGGGAGAAGACGGATAGATTGCAAAGTATGTGTCGAAGGTTCAAAAACTTGTTCATCTCATGAAGGATTGTGGTGAAATCCTAAATGATAAGATGATAGTTGAGAAGGTAATGCATATGTTGACCTCTCACTTTGATCATGTTATCATAGCTATTCAAGAATCCAATCAACTTGAAGCCCTAAAACTGGAAGATTTTGTTGGTTTGTTGGAAGCGCATGAGATTTGGATTGTCGAAAGGAAATGAGTTCAAGATTCGATACAAGCTTTACAGGCTCAGTTGTGGAAAAAGAATGGGGGTTCCAACAAATTCAAAGGCCAGTTCGACGGGACTCAGGATAAGAAGTCTTGGTCGAATACTCACAAGAATAAGGTCGATGATAGGGCTTCTGAATCCTAGAAAAGAGGAGGAGGAAACTATCAAAAGGACAAAGAAGATTAAAAAAATGTGTGAAGTGCTACAACTGTGAAAAGTGGAGTCACTTCGCCAAGAATTATTGGTACATGAAAGACAAGAGACGGACATGCAAGAACTAAGGAGTGAACCTTGCACACCAAGATTGAGATGATTTTGAAGGTATGATGGTTATGGCCGCAGTTGCAAATAACCATGTCGAATCCAAGATTTGGTTCCTCGACTCTGGCTGCTCTAATCACATGACTGGTCAAAAGTTGTGGTTGACAGATTTCGACGAGTCGAAGAAGAGTAAGGTAAAACATGGTGATAATAGTTCGTTGCAAGCAGAAGATACTAGCAACATAGTTTTTCAAATGAGTAATTGCGAGAAATCTATGATCAAATATGTACTCTATGTACCTGGAATGAAGTGCAGTCTGCTATGTGTTGGATAACTAGTCAAAAAAGGTTTCTCAGTTGCCATGAAAGATGTAGTTTTAAAATTGTTCGGCACCCAGAACAATTTGGTCTTGAAATCTCCTATGTCAAAGAACAGGATGTTTAAGACCATGATCAGTTCGACTAAGGTACAATGTCTAAAAACTATTGTCGACCACAAGGATAGTTGGTTGTGGCATTTGAGGTTTGGACATTTCAATTTCGATCACTCAATCAACTGACTACTTAAGATATGGTTACTGGTATTCCAAGTCTTGAGATGTCCGATAAACTCTGTGAAGGTTGTTTAGTCGAAAAGCAATCCAGGAATTCTTTTGTTTCGACTATGCCAATGAGATCACCTTGCATACTCGAAGTGGTACATTCAGATGTATATGGCCCGTACAAAGAGCATACTATTGGTAGAAATAAATATTTTGTTTCGTTTGTTGATGAGTTTAGTCGAAATTTATGAATCTATGTGATCAAGAGAAAGGACGAAGTATTTGAAATCTTTAAGAGATTCAAGATACTTGTCAAAAACCAGAGTGAGAAGATGATCAAAGTTTTGAGAACAGATGGAGGTGATGAATACACATCCAAGATGTTTGAAGATTTTTGTGCAGAACATGGTGTCGATCATGAGGTAATGCTCCTTATACGCCTTAACATAATGGAATTTCAAAAAAGAAGAAACATAATTATATTGGATATGGCGAGATGCGTGCTGAAGTAGAAGAATTTGCCAAAATCCTTATGGGGTGAAGCTGTTTCGACTGCACTTTATATTCTGAACAGGTGCCCTACCAATATATTGAAGAACGAGGTTCCTGCAGAAGTGTGGAGTGGTAAACGACTATCAGTGAGTTATTTGAAGGTGTTTGGCTAAATATGTTACAAGCATGTTCCTGATGCAAGAAGAAGGAAGCTTGATGACAAGAGTCAACCTATAATTCTGATAGGATATCATAAGACTGGTGCATATAGACTATTAAATACAATCAATGAGAAGATTGTGTTGAGTCGAGACATTGTGATTGATGAAAATTCTGCCTGAGATTGGAATTCTAATTATGCAATTAACAAGTCAT
Source organism: Vicia faba (assembly GCA_948472305.1). Classification (NCBI taxonomy): domain Eukaryota; kingdom Viridiplantae; phylum Streptophyta; class Magnoliopsida; order Fabales; family Fabaceae; genus Vicia; species Vicia faba. Next base: position 4,189 of record CATIWC010002270.1, on the reverse strand, counting down.
TGATGAGATATGGTTTTGACGATGAAACTGATGAAGTCGAAGTCGAAGAAATTGTAAATATTCCATTCAAAGTTGAAGAAGTTGCTGACATTCTCGACAATTTCAAAGTCGAAGAATTTGCTGACATTCTCGACAATGTCAAAGTCGCAGAGGGTGTGGCTATCACAAGCCAAAGATCTTAAAAAAACTAGAGTTCGTCCAACTAGACTTCGAGAATATGAAGTAACTGGTGATGATGATGTAACACTAGATGGAGAATCAGTTCATTTTTATTTACTTGCAGATGTTGAACTAATCAACTATAGTGAGGCTTTGAAGACTAATCAATGGAAGTCTAATATGGTCGAAGAGTTAGAGGCAAACGAAAGAAACAATACATGGGAGTTAGTCAAATTGCCAACACATACAAAAGTTATCGAAGTAAAGTGGGTATTCAAGTTGAAACACAACGTTGATGGGTCAATAGCAAGACATAAAGAAATAATATTAGCTTGATTTTTTCTTCAAAGAGTAGGACTCGACTAATCTGAAGTATTTTCTCCAGTAGCAAGATTGGAGACTGTTCGACTAGTCTTATCATTGGCATGCAACCAAGGTTGGTCGACATTTCATTTAGATGTGAAATAATCATTTATGAATGGTTCTTTAGACGAATAGGTCTATGTCACACAACCTCCAAGTTTTGTGATTCAGAAGGAAGCGAGTAAATTATATAAGTTGTACAAAGCACTCTACAGCCTCAAGCCGGCTCCTAGGGCATGGACCAAGAAGATCGACCCATACTTAGTCGAATTGGGATTTATAAAATGAAAGTATGGGTATGGTGTCTATGTTTGGGCTATGGCACAAGATATAACAAGCATTTTCTTATATGTCGATGAGTTACTGGTAACTAGAAATAGCTTAGAGAACTTGTTGAAGTTCAAAGAGCTGATGAGTAGAGAATTTGAAATGTCAGGTCTAGGAAAATTGTCTTATTTCCTAGGCATGAAATTTCAAATGTCGAAGCAAGTTATGGTGCTACATCAAAAGAATTATGTCAAAGAGATCCTCAAGAGATTTAGAATGGATGATTTGAATCTTGTATCTTCACCTGTTGAACCAAATGTGAAGTTGGATAAGAATGGAGAGGAAGACAAAGTTGATGTAACTTTTTTCAAGAAAATTATGGGATCTCTGAGTTATGTGTGCAACAGTTGACCTAATATAGGTTTAGCTGTAAGATTGGTGAGCAGATACATGAGTGAACCAAGGGTGTCACACATGAAGGTTGCAAGAATAATCGTGAGATACTTAAAAGGATCGATAAACTGTGGAATATTATTTCGATGAGACTCTGAAAGCAAAGAAGCAACAGATACTTATTTTTCATATTCTTATTGGTGTGGAGATAAGGAAGATTAAAGAAATACAACTGGATATTTTTTCGATTATTTGGTGCTCCAATCTCATGGTGCTCGAAAAAGAAACATGTGGTGGCAATATCATCGTGTGAAGCTGAATATATATTAGGATCCTATGTTGCATGTCAAGCAATTTGGATCAGATTGGTACTTGAAGAAATGGAGTTCAAAGTGAAGACACGTCTTGTGTTGCAAATCGGCAATAAGTCAGACATAAATCTGGCGAAGAATCCAGTTTTGCATGGAATAAGTAAGCATATTGAAGCTAGATTTCACTTCTTGGGGGAAAAGGTAATGTGGGGAGAACTTGAAGTTAGGAGTTGCTCAAGTGAAGCACAGTTAACCAACATTTTCACCAAAGGATTGAAGATCGACAGATTCGTGAATTTGAGAAAGAAATTAGGAATAGTTCATATCGACTATGATTAATTTATTAGAATTAATTTTGAAATTGGTTTTTTATTCGAATTATGATGGTCCACTAGTTATTTTTGAAAAATACAGTTTTACAATAATTTTTTTGAACTGACATGACGAATTTTACAATGTGAAACAAAGTTTCAAAGATGAAGATGTTCTATCAGATCTAAATTTTTTACTCAATTACTTATGAATCTTTCTGTTGCACTTGAAATTTTATTATAAAACAAGTAGAGTTGTAGCAACTGGTTTTTAAATCAGAGTCGCCACTATTAGTTTTTATCCTAGGGAAGAGAATCTAATAAAAAACCCTAATTCGCAGACAGAGATTCTAGGTTTCAGACTCAAATAGACGAAATGAAGGTGTTAGGCACCTTTCACACTTAATTACAAAGGGATTATAAATAATAAATGATAATTATAAATAATAGTAAAACGTTAAGTAATTATAACAATATATAATAATAATATCAAAATAAAATAATAAAAAAAATCACTATTTGATAATAATTATTATTATTATTATTGTAAATAAATAGTATATATGTATATTTAAAATAAAAAATAGAAATGATAATTGAATTATAAAAATAAATTAATTAATTAAAATCATGGGGGGTGGAATTTCTAGTGGACAAGTAAAACAGAGGGGTGTGGTTAATAATGGGAATTAGGCCCAGACATGAGTCCAGGCAAGGGGGTGCGAATTGGTGTGTTGTTTTAATAATATATCAAAAAGGAGGGTGTTAAAAGGATTGGGCTTAGCCAATTAGACAACTCAAATCAGGCGGGGTGTATTAGTTTGTGTTTTAGCAATTAGGCAGATGGGGGTGTAAACATTAATGGACTTTGGCCCAAAACGCGTTTGGCAGAGGGGCCATCGTGTTCTAGTATGGTGAGGGTGCACGCTACCGTGGTGCAGACTTGGTGTGATACGGTGGGAGAACTGACTTGAGTTTTGTATTTGTGTTCGCAAAATGTTTCAATTTAGTAAGAGTCGCCACCGACTTTTTATTTTATCCTAAGGAAAGGTTAAAAAGTACAGGAAAGACCTTTGAGATGTTTTCTTGGGTTCGAGGAGTAGATTATGGAAAGGGAAGGTATTAGCACCCTTTCTATCCATGGTTATCCATGGGCTCTTAGTTACTTGCTTAAATCACTTGCTTTGTTTTTCAATTGTTTGAAATGGTGCTTTTCAATTGTTTGAAATGGTGCTTTGTGTGTGATTTTGAAAGATGTTTTGAAAAGAGGCCATTATTGTGGCAACCTTTGTAATGATTCTTGTTTGAATGTATACAAAAGTGTTTTTATCTTTTGAAAAGTTTCCCATGTTTGAAAGTAGGGTTTTGAAATTGTGTTGTGAAGTGTGTTTTGAAGGTAGCAAGGATGTTCTTTGCAAGATTTGATCAGGTAACTAAGAGTTATCTACCCTATTTTACTCAAAGATCTTTCTTATGTTTTTAACCCTTTTAACAGTGTTGTTTCACCATTGTATTTGGTGAACAACCTTGTGTTAGGATGTTTAAACGGGACAGGCGCGAGTCATCGTATAGACCATGATAGTAATGGTGTCAAGTATCTTTGGCAATTTTCTCGAGGGACTTGATCATTTTGTTTAGGCAACTCAGATTGCATCATCGAGGGACTATGATCTTTTTGTTTGTTTTTGTTTTGCCAAAGTACTTGACATGCAACCATGACCCATTTTTGAAGGCAATAAGTGGATTGTAACCCTAGGGGTGCAAGTGTGCATTGTGTTTGTTTTTTCATGCATATTTATCTTAGATTAGGTCAAACTAATTGTTGATTTTAATTTCATACAAACCCTAGGTCTAAACATGGCATAATTGAAAGCTTTTAGATGTGCGAGAATTTAAACGCTACACTATTACAACATGATATAGGGAGGGGGATACAAATTTGAATTGGGAATATTTGACAAGAAATTAAACCCTAGATTACTATTACAACCAAATTGAATGTGTAAGATACAATATTTAAATGTACAATATTTAAATAAATATAATGAATAAATGTAAATAAAATGTATTATGTACAAAATGATTTTTATGTATGTAAAAAAAAGTGTTTTTAATATGTGAAGTAAAAATAAATAAATAAAAGTCAAGTTTAATTATTTTTTCATTTAGGGCAAAAACCCTAATTTTCTTAAATAAATAGCATTATTTATTATTTATTTACAATAATACATTAACTTATACAAAAAATAAAAGTATATTGTAAAAATGATATTTTTAGTGCAAAATGTTAATACAAATGAAAATGTAATATTTTTGTATTTTTGTCCTAATTATTTAATAAAATAAAGTATATATATATATATATATATATATATATATATATAT